>JANIJH010000002.1:39555991-39568566 GCA_024520975.1 Erythroxylum areolatum | reverse complement strand
AGAAAAGTAAAAAAAAAAACGAGAGAGAGAAGGAAAGAAAAAAAGGAAGAGAAGAGGAGAATGAAAGAAGTCACCAAGGTAAGTTGAAATTTCGGTTTCAATTTCATATTCTCCCTTTTGATATGTTTTACATACCTTTAGAGCATAAATTTGTCAAAACTCAAAGAACAAAAGTTGTAGACATAGGTCCTAACTTGACCTTTGTGAAAGGGGCTTGATAAAAAAGTGATTATAGCTTGAGTTATACTTGTTTCCCTAATATTGTCCATGACAGACCCCTATGCAAGAACCTTGTATTATTTCCTGATTTTTTAGAGCTTTAGAGACCGAATTAGTTAAAGTATAAAACATGAAAAATAATTATGGATATCTTATTAATGATTTTATTAAACGATTTGGCTAGAAGATATCTTAATAATGATTTATTGTTGTTTGAGCATTGGTTGCTAGCTTATTTCTTACCAGAAACAGGACAAAATTTTAATAGGGGTTGTATTCTAAGGAGAGATTTTTTTGGATATATTGAAGTCTAGTTTCAGGGGGCACAAGAATTATGATATTTGGATTTTTCTATAGAGATTTATAATTAAAAGAGGGTAGGTTGTTTATATAGGAACATTAAGAGAAAAAAAAAGGATATAAACATTGCACTTAAGGATTGCATACATATTCTTTTTATTCGTTATCAATGACTAATGTTTATATGCATGTCTAATAGGCTTTTAGAGTGATTTTCAATACCCATATATTATCAGGACATTGCGACAATAGCTTGTTGGAGTGTTCTGTGAGTTAGCCTAGATGTTTCTCATTATGGTTGATTTATTTTTGGTTAAATGTCAGTTATTAAATTGTTGCTTATACAATTGTTACAATTCTGGACATTGTTGGTTTAAAGAGTTTGATATTCGGGACTGTATATGAAAGTGTTTTTTGATTTTATTGTTAATTTTTGACTACATGAATAATTGTGAAATGCTTATTTGAATTGAATTGATTGTGAATTTTGGATAATTAGTTGTCTGAGATGATTCATATAATTGCATTTGGCATTCATGATGAGATAATGAGATTTGTGATCAAAATGACCAACACGCAGAGATTCAGGACGAAAGCTCGCAAACAGGGCCTAAGGCTTGTAATAAGAACTCAGGGCTTAATGCTCATAATGTGATCAAGGCTATAATGCTCATTAAGCTGGCCAGCAGGAATTTGTTTGAAACCTGAGGCGTGAATTAACATATTTGATCACAACATAAAGAAATAAAAATGAAAGCATATTTGCATCATATATATGTTTGATTAAATTGAATTGTGATTTTGAAATACATTTTCATTTTTTAAAAATATGATATGATTTTCTTGAGTTCCGCCTAAGTTGACGTGTGTTATTGAAATTTAACTTGATATTGTTAGTTATGTGGTATGTTTGTTCGAACGGTTATGTTTGATATAGTTTGTTGAGTTCATCGATGATGGTTCACTCATTGAGTTTGCAAAAATCATCAAAATTACAATGTTTTTTTTTTCAAGTTTAGGAGAGGTTTAGAGTTATTTGGAGTATAACTCCTACGTTTTGGAAGTCATAGCTCAAAGGTCCGATCAGCTGAATCTGCAAAGTCTAGTAATAGTTTTGCATCTGTATATCACAACACGTTACAACATTATATATAGTGTGTTAATAACTTTGTAATTGATATACGTAGCTTGATATGCTATATTTCTGTACACTAATGTTCGCGATATATGTATATTTATGCTGAGATTAAATTATTGTTTGATGAACGTGTTTGGTAGTAATATAATGAAAAGTTCTATGAATTTATTCGTTATCAGATATTGGAAATGTCCACGAATGTGAGAATTGATAAATGGGATAATAGAAAGATTTTGCTATATGATATTCTGTATAAGGTGGAAAAATCTTTCTAAATTATTTGCTAACATATTATGTCTGTAGAGTATATCCTGAATATTATCTTATGCTTTTGGGAATATGCCCTATAGGTGTGATATATTGCAAACACATTAAGTTCATAACATATTGATAATGAATACAAATTATAAATATAAATCATAATTAAAATTACATAAGTTAAAGCTCCTTTTATTTAATTTTTTAATCCTCCAAATAAACAAATTATAATTATATATTAAAATTGATGTTTATTAACATGTCATGATCACCTAAATATTATGATTATTAAAGTAGTTTGACTAAACATATTCACATATAATTTATAACTTAACCATTTCATCATCCAATGTTTTAATTCGAAATAGAGTATGAAATTAGTGTATAGTCAACTTAAATATAGCTATGCTTGTTCTTACTAAATAGTAATTATTTTATAATTGATATTTGAAAATAATTTTTTCAAATCTCAATTTACTCTAATTAGAGAATTTTCTTAAATCATTATTAATTAAGAAAAATAGAAAATCCTAATTACTTCAAAGTGACGATTTCTTTATCAACTTACTCTGCCATCTCTTTACATTTCATGCTATATTCAAGTACTATTGACTAAGTTATCCTTAATAAAATAGGTCATAAGAACTATCAAAATTTAGTAATGTTGATCATGTTTCCACTATCTCCCTTATTGAGTAAAAATTCTAGATTATATGCTTGGACTGTTGATAAGATCTTAACTCCTTTTCCTATGCAATGACATTATTGTTGTCATAGTATAATATTATTAGCTCAATAGTGCTACGAACCACTCTAATTTTAGTGATCTAAACAGCTTCCTTTGCTACCTAAAAACATTAAAATGTACTCTATCTAGGCCATAAAATCAATAATGGTTAGTTGTTTAGAACTTTTCCAACTTGTTACACCATCATTTAGAATAAAGATGTATGATATCTATGATATGCTATTATGGTGATCAAAGTGAAAAGCATTTGAATACCCTTAAACTCGTAGTTCAGATCCTCTATGTACTATGAAAACATCATTAGTTCTTCTTAAATACTTAAACTATTTTTTTGCGTCCATCCAATTATTATCAGTAGGATTGATTTGAAATCTATTTATTATGTTGAGAGTATAAGAAACATTTAGTATTATATATAGAAAAATATATATGATTGATCCAGTATTATAAGTATATAGGACACATTCAATTTTATCTTTCTCTTTTTGTGTATTTAGATATATGATCATCAAGAAAGAAATCACATGTGATATGGGTATAATCCTCTCTTAGAATTCCCTTTAGTACTTTGTCTATATATGTGAATTAGGATAAACTATAAAACCTTTCTTTTATCTATCATTACAAATATTTATTTGTAGAATATAGGATGCTTCTGCCATATTTTTTAAAAAGTTCTTGGATAACCAATTCTTTATAGATTAGAGCATCGATATATCATTTCCAATTAGCAACTTTTCATCCACATATAATATTAGGGAGATGAATGTACTCCCACTAATCTTCTTATAAATACAAGGTTCATCAATATTTTTAATAAAATTAAAATCTTTAATTGTCCCATTAAAATGAATGTTCTAATAATGTGACAGTTGGTTAAATCTATAATCGAACTTTTGAAATTTATATACTTGACAAGGAAACCTTTTGGATGAAAAACCTTTAAGTTGTCCCATATGCGTATTCTTAAGAAAATTCTTATTAAGAAATGTTGTTTGAATATCTATTTGTTAGGTTTCGTAATCATTGTATGCAACTATAGCCAATAAGATCCTTATGTACTGAAGTATTGCTACTCGTGAAATTGTTTCATTAAAATCAACTCCTTATTTTTTATTATAACCTTTGCCCGTAGTGGATATGATTTCTCTCTATTTATCCAACATATAAATTTTTGTATTGCTAATCTATTAACCACAACTAAGGTAAGTTCACATTTTGTTAGTGATATGTGCAAAATAGACCATATTTTTATTATGATCCTTTAGAAAATTATTCTTGTATTTTTATGTCTAGGACTCGGAACTTAAATTGATTGATATTTTATATTAGGTCTTATTTCAGCACTTCAAATGAAAAGGAACAGATTTGGAGAATATTTGAGTTAATTTGGAGTGACTTTGGCAAATTTTAAGTAAAGGACTCAACACACAATACTATGTTGGGGCTATATTGGAAAAAAAATATAGGGTCTCACATTTTAAAATTAGAGATGGCTAAAAACAAAAGGAGGATTTTTTAGGAGCTAAAAAGAAATAATTGGGAGCCAAACTAAAGTAGCTGATCTTAAGGAAAATAAATTCTGGAAAAGAGAATAAACAAATCCATCAAGATTCATCAGGAATATACGAAAGATTTCTTTTATTTTTTTATTTTTATAATGATTTTTTTATTTTATCCTGCACTAATTTAGATATAGTTCTAGGTAGATGAACCCTAAACCTTAATGTTTTAAACTGATGCTTTGATTTAATGAAAGATTCCTCTTGAAAATTATTAATAATTATATTATGTTGAAATAAAATTTATTGATGTTTTAAATCAATTCTAGATCTAGTACATTGAGATCAAGATATGATGCGTATAAATAAGATATGGATAATGAAGGTTGAATAGGTTATTAGAGATAAAATTACATGGTCTTTTGGGTCAGGATGAAAAATATCATAGTAATCATAAAACAAGTTGATGTATTCTTAGGTTGTTTTGATTAAAAAGAGATTTTGATTAATTCAATTTAAAGACAAGAATTGTATTACTCAGGAGATTATATAATTACAACTTAGGAATTTCTACCATTCTAAAGAGTTAGAATTAATCATTAGGTGAAATAAATTCAAAGCATTGGAAAGTTTCTAGGTGGTTCTTACTTGGATCTTATTTAATAAATGGTTTGAAATCTTATTTATTATTTTAAATCTAAATTAGTTTTATTTACTTTGTTTAAATCAATCATTCACTTTATTAATTACACTTACCTACGTATTTTTGTTTTGTTTTTTATGTTCATTTTACTTTTATCATGTTAAGTTTTTAGCATTATTGTTGTGGGATGTAATATTAAGAAAATTTTATTTTTATTGGTACTATCACCTTTTTATTTTATTTTATTGTCTCATTTTAAAACAACCTTTCTTGATAATATGGTATGTGGTTGTATTGTAAAACTACGTTTTTAGTGTATGACCAGGAGTAGTCCTGGAGTATAACTTGAGCCAAATCTAGAGACTGAACTAACATTACTTCTAATATTAAAGAAAGAAACTAAGAGTTCAAATGCAATTACTATTTACAACGATATGATAAGGAAATAATATAATGTGGGATTATGTTAAACCCTCACTAATTGGGACTAAGTCTAGAATAGCAAAGCCAAGACTTGAAGTAATCAAATTTGAAATTAAGCCAAACAAGATCTAAATGATCTAGAAGTTGGTACAATTTGATGGGTTGTTAGATGAAGATTCCAATGCACACACTATCCAATTTTTTTAAAATATACGACAAATTCAAGCTAAATAGAGTTTAAAAGATGTCCTCCAATTGAGAGTATTCCCATTCATATCAAAGGACTAAGCTAAATCATAGTTTAAGTCGCTACATCTTAAATTAATCACTACTTAAAATAGGCTAGTCAGAACAAGTTTGGCCAAATAATTCCCTACAACATGTACGATAAAACTTAGGAATGAAATTTTCTTCTTTTAATACTTAGAGGGTGAGACTCTCTATGACACTTATGAGAGAAGGATGGAGCTAATGAGGAAGTACATCACAATTTTGACGTGGGTATGTAGATAATATTTCACAGTGGATTAAGTTACCTAACCAAGTAGTGGATTTATGCATCTTAAGAGGAGACTATCATCTTTAAAACCCTTAAAGAACTAGAAATATTTATTAAGAGCATTTCCATGATAAATATTAGTGGAAAAATCTAATACTGAAGTTGAAAATAGGTGGTATCCATACTATTAACATAGGGATGACAATAGAGGCAAGTTGGATGCATTGAGCAGAAAATTGATAACATGAGTGTGGTAGCTTAACTGATGCAAGTAACGAGTTAGACATTTGTAGTGGATGACACCTTAATCATGAGTGACAAGTAACCTATAGTTAGGGGAATTAACTTGAGTAAGTTGATTTTGTTGGGAGAAAGTCTCAAAACAACCCCTATAGCAATACATAAAATCTTAGAGGAACCATATGAATTTCTTATGGAGTAGCTAAAGACAATCAAGACTAATGCCTCCTCCTATATTTCCATAACAATAATAGTAGCAAAGGAAACCAAACTTCAAGGATTTATGGTTAAGTTTGTTACTACATCTAAAGCTCACTTATAAAATCAAGATTCCTTTATCTGTAACCTAGAAATACAAATTGGGCAGGTTACCAAGCTCGTCTCTAAAATGAAGTCAAATACTTTACCTCGCAACATTGACTTTAACCAGAGAGAACAAGTGAACTCGATCACCTTAAGGAATGGAAGGGAGTTGATGGTTAAGAATAATGAAAAGAAGGAGAAAATGAATAAGAGAAGAAGGACAAAGAAAAAGAGAAAGAAATAGTTCAAAAAATGAAGAAAAAGTCATTAACGTATATAAACCACCACATTGAAAGGAAGATTAGTTTAGTAAGTTTTTAAAGTTTTTTAAACAACTTCATATTAATTTACCTTTTATTGAAGTTCTATTTAGTTGCTATAATATCCCAAATTCTTAAAAGATCTCCTTTTGAGCCAGAAGAAACTTTAGGAAATGTTGACAGTTGCTCTAAGTAGAGAATTGATAGTTGCTTAATTGTTTATATTGTTATGATTACGTTTAGTGAATTTGGCTTGTTTATATGATAGTTTTTATAATTGTTGGTACTTAAACTCATTCATATTGTGTTTTTAGGTTGTAATTCACTTATTTGGAGCAAAAGGGATGAATTAGGACAAGTTTAGGGGCAATTTGGAGTTGTTTTGACTAAGTCATGAAGAAGCTGAAAATAACACGATCATTGAACACACCATATTAATGGATACATAGTTTCAGAGAGTTACAAGTCATTGGATATGCTCGTGTCATATGGAGACGTTCGTGTTTTATTCCTATATGCATATTTTAAGCTTGTATTCATTCTATATTCGAGAGTTTCATGACGTTTAATCAACACAGTCACCACACAGGCTCATATTAGTGGCCATGTATCACCTATAACCTAATTTTTGAACTATAAAAGGCAAAATTAATAGGAAAAGTTATACAATAGTCTTGGAAATCATAAAATGATGGCCTAGGATGATATAGAAATGAGAAACAGGCAAGAAACTCATTTAAAGTATATTTTTATCGATCTAAAGTAGATATCATCAAGATTAAATGCGATTTCATCACGTTTCTTTTGATTTTCTAGTTTTGTTTTAGTTTTGGTGTTGTGTCATCTACGATTAAGAACTAAACTATATTGGTACTTAGATTAAATGAACCTTAGGACAGACCTTGCAGTGATTTATCTTTAATTTAATTTATTCTTTAAATTCATTGAGATTTAATTATGTCTTTATTATTCTTAAATTAACATTATTGACTTGTTAATTCTTGTTTGATATAATACGATTGAGGTTGAGAAATCTATTGTATAAATAAATCTAACATAATTGAAATGATTTGCATGCAAACATAAAGCTGGGTCAACATAAATATTTCAGATTAGAGTAAAATATAATAGTGAAATTCACAAAACAGTTAATGTAATTATAAAGAGATTTGAATTAATCAACCTAAGGTTAGGTGTTCATAGTCTTGAGAAATATAATACCATAATTGAGAAGTTTTTCACAGTCTAATAAACTTTAGAATAAATTGACTAGTGAAATGATGATTTTAAGAGAAGTCCTTAGGAGAGTTATATTCTAGGTACTACTGTCTTCTTTTTTTTTTTGAAAAATTAAAAATAATATTATATTACCTTAGTAAAAGCTATTACATATCTCTATACAAATAAATTTTCTAGCTACAATATAAAATCTAGTTAACTAGTACACCACTTAACTAACTAGATGCTACAAAAGAAAGCATTATAGGGACCAATTCCTTCTTTGACGATAATAGCCACCGGGACCCAATTTACAATAATATTTGCCAATTACTGATTACTTGTATCCATACCATTATAATTCTTCGATTACATTGTCGCCATATGGAGTAAATCGTAGTATGAAAAGTAGTCTTAATAATTATTCCATTTCACTAACCAAGTTTCATATACCTTATGATTAAATTCAACATTTCCATCCACTCAAATGTGTAGCGAGGTAGTTGCAACATAACCATAAGTCTACTCCATATTGCTTTATTATATTGACAATAAAAAAAAGATGGTTCGACTCAACCCCAGGACGCAGGTGAATTGGTAAGGGACTCTCCCGACTTAAGTGAGATCGCGAGTTCAAACTGTCTTTAGGTATGCAATCGTTTAAAACTTGAGATCAGAGTCTTACTTTCCGTAAGGGATCTACCCGACTCGAGCAGGAATTAGTCTGGGAATAAATGACTTAAAGGTTTCTTCCCATGATTGGGACCCTCCTAGGATACTTCGTAAGCAACAAAAAAAAAAAGACGATTCAAGCCTCTTTGATTTGCTTGCAAAGGACGCAAATAGGGTCAAAGCCTCCAAACCATGGCTTTTGTTTGGATTCGATTTTTTATCACCAACCATGTAAATATCACAACTTTTGGAATTAAAATAGCTTTCCAAGTAATTTCTGCCCAGGGTACGCTATCCACAGCATGGACCAGCAACTTGTGACAAGAGTCGTCGTTGAATACACCACTGGAATGAGGCATCCAGACTAATCTATCCCTCCTCGATCGTGTAGCAATGTGGGGTAAGTATTCTGTTAGTAGATTAAAACCTCAAAATGTTCCAACCCATTCACCATTATGAATTAGCATCAATACCCTAGCATCAGCGAGGATGCAGTTTCTGGGACTAGACAGCTCATTTCGTTGATAAGAGGACTGAAATTGGTCCAATAATCATGCCAAAACTGGATATCCTCGTCATCACCCAACTAATATTTGATGTGGGGATAAATCATATCCAATTGATTGAAGATCGAAGAAAAGTCCCTAGACAGTTGGAGTTACCAGAAATTTCGATTATGAAAATGATAGGCATTAACCCATTTGATCGACAATTCTTTTTTAACTGTAAATAGTCGCCAAATCCTCTTGAAAAGCAAGACGTTCTGCATTTAAGTGATAGGAACGATCTCAAGTTCCCCCAGTTATGGTGCAAGAGTTAGATCACACCATTTCACCTTGGCTTTCTTTCCATTCTTAGTTTTTCCAGACCATAAGATGCTTTGAGTATTTGATCCATCTCCTTAATGACCCTCTTAGGAAGAACTAAGTGTGCCGACTAATGAATATGCATATTATTCAACAATGATCGAATTATAGTTAACCTGCCTGCTATAGATAAAAATTTATTATTCCATGCATTGATTCTGACTTTAAGTTTCTCAATCAAGGGAAGAAAATCAGAAAAATTAGGCTTACGAGATGTTGTTGGGATGCCTAGATGAGTGAATGGTATAGAGTGCAGCGCAAATCCAACCAGCGACTTGACAGCTTTACTTCTCTACATTTATAATGATACCGAAACAGACCAATGCACTCCACAAGCTTTGATATAAGTCGAGACAAACTTTCCATAGCTAAGGAAAATAGGTAAGGGCAGAGGAGATCCCCTTGCCTTATCCCTCTAGTGTTTTTAAATGGTAACGAAGGAACTTCATTCACCAATATACTGAGGGACATAGATTGGATGCATTGAAGAATCCAATTCCTGAATTGAGCCGGCAACCCGATCGCTTCCAAACAAGCTTGCAAATAGGACCAACTGATGGTGTCATAGGCTTTAAATAGATCAATCTTTAGCACACAACTGTTAATAGGTTAACCTGTCTGATAATCTCCCAAGAGCTCTTGTAGAATTAGAATGTTGTCCCCCATATTGCTCTCAGGTAAGAAAACTCCTTGAGCCACACTAATGATCTCTGTCAATTAATTTCAGTCTTGATGCGAGAAGTTTTGCAATTGCCTTATACACTGTGGTACAGCACGATATAGGTCTGAAATCAGCAATAGAGGAAGGATTTCTCTTCTTAGGAATGAGGCAAATGTAAGTATGATTGACTTCCCACAGCATCTAAGCCGAAGAAACAAATTCCAAGACTGCAGCCGTGAAGCGAGAACCGATTATGTCCCAGGGTTTTTGAAAAAACCCGGCAGTAAGTCCATCCGGACCAGGGGATTTCGAAGCATTGAGACTGAATAGCATATCTTTGACATCCTGTGGCCTGAAGGGATCTATCAACATGTCCTGTTGCGCCTGAGTGAGAGTAGCTATCAAAACATCTTTCACACTATAATCCCTCGGTTGATTTCCTTGACTACTCATTAATTAATAATCCCGAATACAACTGGTCAGCTCCAGTTGTTCTGAGAAAGCATTCCTACAATTGTCAATTCAGAATTGTATTGACATTGCGTCGGGCCAGCAAGGATGCATGGAAAAACTGTGAGTTGGAGTCTCCATCTTTTAGCCAAATCTATCTAGCTTTCTGCCTTACAATCCAATTATTAAGATTCACACCATCTAGGTAATCCTTCAACCGAGCAACCTCAATATGTCTTAAGGCAAAATTGCGTGGATCCATGTAACAAGCCTTCTGTGCCTCTGCCAATTTTTGTTTTAAGTGTCTGATATTTGGATCCTTCACCTTAAGGAATTGCTTAACTTCTTGTTTGACGAGTCTGAGTCTTTGCATTAGCTGAAACATCTTATACTCCAACACCTCATGCTGCCAACATCTGCTAATTATCGCCATAAAACCTTCCAGTCGAGTAATGCCATTAAAAAATTTGAAGGGAGTGCCACCTGTAGCCATTCCTTGCAAGTTCTATATGAGAATAAAGGAATGATCTGACATTATATTATCGCCAACATTTACAAATGCCTTTGGAAAGTACCTGAGCCATGAAGGTTTCACCAATGCTCTATCCATTTTTTTGGGATCAATATGGGTCCTTGCTATTTGTTGGTCCAGGTAAACAAGCGACTTGTTCCCCTCAAATTAAGCAGATTAACCTGTTGAAGACGCTGTGTAAGTTCTCTGACAGTCCCTATTGTGAAGCCAGCTCCACCTTTGATCTCACAAGTATTCAGCGAGCAATTAAAATCTCCAATGACTAACCACAGATTCTGCATGCCAGATTGTATAATCTGAAGATCCATCCATAACTTCACTCGTTGAAAAGCAAAATTTGAGGCATAAACTAGGGGGACTTCAAAAGGATGCGACTGTCCCTTCAACCGACAATGAAGATGCATGTGTTGATCACTAGTACTACATGGTATAACCTCAGTGAAATCAGAATTTAAAAAAAAAATCACGACCATTATAGTGGTGGGAATGATTGGTAAGTGTTTTCCATTGAGTGCCCAAAAAAGTTAAATCCCGAGTGTACAAAAGTTGCCTTTATTTTTATCTCAAGTAGATTTCTGCTACTAAATCCTTTACCATCAGTTTTTTCAGAGGGACACAAGTATTGTCAACCAAGGGGAAACCCTTTGGACTTATCTTTCCGCCTAGCTGATCTTCTCCTCGATTTATTATGAGTTGCTTGAAAAGTTTCTGCTCCAATAACCTGGTTTGGATTGTCAGTTTGTTACACATCCAGGTTGTCATTCCCTCTGGTATCTTGGATTGATCCTCTATAGCCTCTGCAGACGGAACCTCAGCCACCAGATCCTGATTACCAACAACCAAGGTAGGGTCTTTGCTAGGCAAACTCTCTGGAGTATCATCCATGGTAATAATATTATCCGACACCTTAGTAGTATCCTCCGTAACATCTACATGTATAGAATTCGACTCCTCTAGAGTATCTGTCAGAGTACGAGTAATCTCTTGCCACTGTGATCATCCTCTCCCTCATCTACAATCAGAGACTGCGACCCTTGTGCCTCTTGTTCCTTGGAACCATTGTACAAATGCTGATGCATATTAGTTTCTGTATAGTTGTGTCTCCCTGCATCACCCATTTCAATACTTACTGATGGCGGGTTCAGTTGATCAATCATTACCCTTGAAGAAACTTGCGGATCAACATTAATTTTGACTATCACTCTCCCTTGAATGAGCTGCAATCCCCATTAACTACTCGTGTCCTCCTATTTTAAAAGTTCGCCCAGAAGGGAGCCACTTCTTCATAGTATGTTGCGGTTTTCATGGATAAGAAAGTTTAATCTCTGTAGAAGTCAATTCTGCTATTCGATTGTGGTTAGGCATATGGAATTGATGTTGTGATTATATTAGTCCACATATATTTTTAACATTCTCCCACTTGGACAATATAATCAAACCACCATATCAATCTCCACCATCCAAAAGCAATCAAATAAATCATATACAATATCATATCGACAGGATATATATACTACACATGATTTAGCCCTGGAGATGTTCAAATATCACAATAATCATTAAAATAACATGCGTGCAGTACAATATCAACATATATATGTTAACATTAACAAAGATGACTGCAAACATCATTATGCATGTCT
>JANIJH010000002.1:39537955-39555891 GCA_024520975.1 Erythroxylum areolatum | reverse complement strand
ATATAGGTAAGCCTTTTGTGAGTGGATCTGCTAACATGCTAGCTGTAGGTGTATACTCAACAATAATGAGGGATTCAACGACTTTCTCTTTAACAAAATAGTACTTTATATCAATATACTTCGAGCGAGAAGTACTCCTAGTGTTTTTAGATAAAGCTACAGCTGCGGAATTATCACAATATAATTTCAGCGAACTCAAAATAAAGTCTGCAATACCCAATGCTGAAATAAAATTTCGCAATCATATTGATTGACAAGCTGCCTCATAGCACACCATATACTCTGCCTCCATGGTAGAGGATGCTGTGAGTGTCTGTTTGATATACTTTTTCACGATACAGCTCCTCCAGCCATCATAAAGATGTAGCTTGAAGTGGACTTTTTATCATCCACACACCTTGCATAATCAGCATCACTAAACCCAACTTTATCAGGAGTGTTAGTTCACCGATAAGTCAACATATAATCTTTGATACCCTGAAGATACCTCATGACTTTCTTAGTCGCTTTCCAATGGCTAAGATCAGGGTCACTAAAGTCTCTTCCCAACACGCCTACAACAAAAACAATATCAGGGTGTGTGCATAGTTGAGCATACATCAGACTACCTACAAGTGACGCATAAGGAACGACCTTCATTTCATCTCTCTCTTTATCATTTTGTGGACATTGGGCCTTTGAAATTTTGTCACCTTTCACTATTGATGCCTTTCCAAGAGAACAAGAATGCAAGTTGAATATTTTCAAGATCTTATCAATATAAGTCTTTTGAGACAATCGAAGAATCCCATTAGCTCTATCTCGAAAAATCTGAATTCCAAGTACATAAAAGGCCTCACCAAGATCCTTCATATCAAAATGACTAAACAACAGTTATTTTGTCTCAAATAATAGATCAATGTCGTTAGAAGCAAGTAGGATGTCATCAACATATAGTACTAGAAAAATGAAGCTGCTCCCACTGAACTTCATATATATACATTGATCAACTACATTCTCCTTAAAGTCATTTGCAGTGACAATCATATCAAACTTGAGATACCACTGCCATGATGCTTGTTTTAACCCATAAATAAACTTCCTGAGTTTGCAAACCATGTGCTCTTTACTAGTTATCTCGAAACCAACTAGTTGGGTCATATAAACATCTTCATACAGATCTCCATTCAAGAAGGCGATCCTCACATCCATTTGATTGAGTTCCAAGTCAAAATGAGCAACTATAGCCATAATGATTCGTAGTGAATCTTTTGTAGAAACTGGTGAAAAGTTTCTTTGAAATCAATCTCTTCTCGCTGGCTGTAGCCTTATACCATTCTACATGTCCACTTGAGTCATGTTTGATTTTGTAAACCCATTTGCACCCAATAGGTTTACAACCTTTGGGTAATTCAACCAACTTCTAAACTTCATTTTGTGACATAGAACTCAACTCATCTTCCATTGCATTCATCCATAATGCAGATTAAGGACTATTCATGACTTCTTGAAAACTGACTATTCATCAATAGGACTGTTCTGCTTTGTATCCCCAAACATGAAAATGGCACAAGATTGGTTTCTTACCAAACCATAACTCATACGGAGTCTTTGAAACTAATTTTCCAGGTACTTGATTCAAGATATAAGCTGCTGTCTTCAATGCCTCACCCACAAAAATTTAGGCAAACTAGAATGAATCAACATACACCGCAACATATTAAGAAGTGTGCGATTTCTTCTTTTAGCGATTCCATTCTATTGAGATGTCCCTGGCATTGTATACCTTGCTTCAATACCACATTCTTGCAAGTATCTAGCAAAAAGCCCTGGATTCCTTCCACTCTCATCATAACGCTCATAATACTCTCCAGCTCTGTCAAAATTAACTACCTTGATTTTCTTCCCCTTTTGAAGCTCGACATTCGTCTTAAAAATCTTAAATGTTTCCAAAAATTCAGATTTTTCACGAATGAGCTCCACATGATCATACTTGGAAAAATCATCAATAAAAGTGATGAAGTATATATAACCACCCATAGCAGGTGGAATAAATGGTCCACATATATCAGTAAGAATCAACTCTAACAATTTTGAACTCCTGTTTATTTTGCTTTTTCTAACCTTGGCAATCAACTTCCCTTTAATACAGTAAACACAGGCAATGAAATCTGAAAAATCAAAATCCTGTAGTACACCATCATTTACTAACCTCTCCATTCTATCTTTGGAAATATGGCCTAAACGTTTGTGCCATAACATAGAAGATCTCAAATATAATCTCATATGTTTGGAACCAACAACAGTATTAAGAGAAGAGGAAGAAGCAACAATAATACAATCATTCAACTCAAGTTTGTATAACCTTCACATAAAATATCATTTTCCACCAAAAGAGAGTCACGATACAAAATCAATTTTTCAGTTCCAAAAAGAAGACTATAACCTAGTCCTAGTCTATCCAAAGTAGATACAGAAATCAAATTCTTCCTAATAGAGGGTAAATAAGCGACATCATGTAACACCAAAAGATGCCCTGTATTTAACTATAGTTCAACAGTCCCAAAAAATTCAACTTTGACTTTGGTATCGTCTCCCATGTATACATGCTGCTCAGATCTAGTCGACCTTCTTCGACTTGTCAGCTTCTGCGAGGAATTCGTAACATGAATTGTTGCTCCAGTATCTAACCACCAAGTATTTAAGGGTACATCAATAACATTTGACTCTAAACAAACCATCACAAAACAGTTACCTTTCTTCTCTAAATGAGTTTTGAGTTTTCGACAATCAACTTTTTTTGCCAAAAAATCTTACAAAAGTTGCACTTCCCTTTAAAAACTTGTTTTCTAACTAACAAAAGATGTACTCACCTGTCCACTTCCTTTAGCACGAACAACTTTCTTCTTGACAAACTTTTGATCACCTGAGCTATTAGAAGTGAACTTTCTTTTTTGATAATTGTCGTGGTTCGTCATCATAGAGATGCTTTTTGCCCTTCCCTTTTTCATATCATCCTCTTCCTTGGCATGAATAACAGTCATCTCCTTAACAGTCCATTGCTCTTTTTAAGCATTATAACTCGATCTAATTGAATCAAATTTAGAGGGAAGAGTCCCCATCACAAACCATATCATGTGGTCCTCACCAAGGTCCATATCCATAGCCTTAAGCTTATGGTAGCAACCCATGAGCTTGTTGATGTGGGCCCTAATATCACTTACACCGTCATAAATGGTGTGATGAAGCATGTATAAGTACTCATTCTTCTCATTCTTTGAGAACTTTATATACTTCTTAATAACAGCAAGAATTGCATTGTCGGCCTCGGGAATACTATCACGAATGGATTCATCCATATTATATCTCATAATCATCAAACAGCATCGATTAGAGTACTCCCACTCCTCATAAGATTTCCTTTCCTTCTCATTAGCATCATCAGCAGGTTTCTGTGGTGGATCAATTCTCAAGCCCAAATCCATTCGCACGATGGTCAAATTCATCATGAGAGATTCAACCCACTGCTTGTGGTTCGTTCCATTCAACGTCAGGATAGCAGAGACTCTTGGATTGTTCAAAGTTGAATGAGAACCAAAAGCAATAACTATGATATGCATGTTAAAACATAATCATGCAATTCGTGCTCTTTTTCTCAAAATCAACTATATCATTCGTGCTAGAGTTCCTTAAATAAACATAGAACTCATTCATAGGTAAAAACAATTTATTAAAATATCACAACCAAATCACCAATATACTATCGAAAGGATAGAAAAATTGTGCAGTTCATAATATTTTAATAAAATTTCTTCACCATATTAAGCATCCTACTAAGCAGTAATTATCGACAGGATAATTAATTACCGGCATGGATCTTAACGTTATTTTAGAGAAAAAACACAAATTTTAAATATACGTTAATATTTAAAAAATTCCTCATCATAAATAGCTTCACATGTTCAATTATACGACAGGTAAACATAAGCGTTAACTATTGTTAACAAAAACATGTTTATGCCATAACAAGATTGAAACAATTAGAATTATCAAATAAAATTACTAATAAATCTTATGCATAAACATATGGAAAAAATTAGAAATAAAATTTGGAGCAAAAGACAAGAAAAAGGGTCCAGAAAAGAGTTTGCACAAGCCCCCACGCACGTCCAGAAATTTTTTTGTAATATTTTTTAAATAAATAATTAATTAAAATAAATTTTAAAAGTTTCGGGTCAAGTTGGGCGAGCGTGCGACCCACGTGAGACGACGCCATTTGGGTCGTCCCTATCCTCCAGCTGAGTCAATGGAGCTGGAACTCCCTCTCCCGACCTCCATTTCCTACAATTTTTTAGGCATTTTCTTCCATTTTTGACGCTCTATGGATTTCCCATATCCATTTCGGCCAAAGGTGCTCCAAAAATTGAAAGCATCAAACTCATTTTGGCCATGGAAGAAAACACGAAAAACTCATCCAAAAACTGTGGTTCTTGGTCCAAAATCGAGATGAAACGCAACAACAATAGTCAAGAATCTTTTCTGAACCAATAACTCATCATTTTGAAGTTGTTTAGACAAAAACGATTTCAACCGGAAAAAACTTTGAACAATCGAAAAATCAAGCCCTAAAATCAAATGACCTGGTGTTCTGATACCAATTGCTATAATAAATGCAGTAATAAACCACATTAACCAATTAAGATCATATGTTATTTAAAGCATAGCAAGATAATGGAATCATGCCTCCAACATTTGGTATCTCTTGAATCCTCTCCATGCTTCTCCAAAACCTATCAAAGAGAAAAATACAAACCTTATGCAAAGAGAGTAATGGTAGAAGACCTTGTCCTTTTTCACACCCACATACACACAATGTATATATCACACTCAACAATCTCACCTTATGTCATATATTATGACATGTTCTACCCTAAGGGATATAATAGGCTAATTGTCTCATTGTTAATAGATTATGTGAATTATAGTTTAATGGGCCAATATATAGTTATTAGGGTATTACCATGTGCCTCAAATGTAATTAGCAAATTAACCATCCCATTATAGTTATTAAATATACATTAGGCAATTATACTATATTTTGAGTCTAATTATATTAGTTCTCTGCCATTAGCTATCGATTCAATTAATGACGTTTGCAAATTATTTATAAAGCATCATTTCACCTTGACTAAGGATTTCTTGAATCAATACTAATCGAGAACAGCGAAATATTCTCCCTAATTACTTTAGGGTGATGAATCCTATTTTAATCATTCAACTATCTCCATATAGTTTATGTTACATCCAATGACTACCGATTAAACGACCTATGATTAAATAGATCATAAATAATATCAAAACATAGCAATCCTCATACAAGATAACTTTGATAATCTCAAGTCAAAGGATCACTTATACAATCATCATAATGAGAATTTCATAAACATACGAGTAATGTTTTAAATGAATTTCTCATATTGGGTCTGTTCAATGAACTTGTTCTCTAGCAAGCACTCACTTGTTTGTTTAAGTATCTCTATACTTTAGCCTATGAGATCTGTTAAGTCAAAATGACGTTACATAAATGATTTTGATGAAGTACAAATTGTTGGATCCCGCTTGTTTCCGGAACCCAACCTCGGAAACATAAATCGAAAAACAAAGTGGCAGAAACTCTTATACGGAACCATAAAATGTGAAACAAAGTGGGTGAAAACAAAAGAAATCAAAAACCAAAAGTGGGCCAACTTTGAATCGAAAACTAAAGGAATCGAAAGCGCGTGCAGAAACCAAAGGAAGTGAAAACTAAAGGAATCAAAGAAATCGAAAGGCTTGGAATCAAAGAAAACAAAACGCTTAAAGGCAAAACTCTTAACTCCGATATTCGAAAACACATACTTTTAAAACAAAACAAACGTTCAGCATTGGAAAAACTATAAAGACACCTGGTCTAAACCAATCCAACTTGGTATAATTTTTTTTCTTCAATCAAAGTAACTTCAATATCTAATTGAAGTCATTCACAATCAAACCTCATTTCATTTTATTCTTCATATTCATTCATATCTCATCATTTAAACAAAAATATTATTTTTCTTTTGCCATAAAGCACCTTACACACATATCGATATACCCACAATTCATACACAATAAGCACTTCAATATTTCAGATCAATCATCACAATTCATCGGACCTCCTGTCCAAAATCCCAACCCACTCAATCATATTCATATCATCTCATCCATAAACAAATTCACATTCCATATCTATATACAATTTCATAATTCATTACCATCATGAATTAATATGCTTACAAAACATTAATGGTATTCCAAGCCATAATACAATATCAATATTAAAATCCAAAATACACGAGATAATACAACTCCAAAATTTCTCAACAAAAGTCTAAGGACTTATCTTCCAACAATCTAACTTAAAAACACATCATATGCACAAACAGACGGATATCTTGACCTTCTTTCATCCGATCTCTTCTCGTTAACTGGAGATGGGAATGAAAGGGGGGAGGGGTGAGCTTGACAGCTCGTGGGTATCATGCTTATAACAGAAAAACAAGTAAAACTATTTTCAAAACTTGTTGAAATTTTATAGCAATGTCACAATAGAAATCATCACATGCTTATTTCTAAAAAATTCTCAATTTCATAAATAATTCATAAGAAATTTCAAATCATGTATACATCAAACTTATAAACACACATGAGCACATAACACATCAAAATGGTTTGGGTTGGTCTAGAAATAGAATGTACTATACATTTTCGCATAACGGTCCTGTGTAGCCGTGAACTTATGGGAGTCCTTGCGGAGCTCCATGTCACTAGCAGGCAGGCTGGAGAAGCCTATTGACAAGTGCACTTGACATAACTTATGAGACCTAACCAAACCTACATAACATACATTTCACACTTGAAATCGGATTGTCCAAAGGCACATTTCGAAAACTTACTTTTCATAAGCATGTCATATCAATCACATTTCTATTCGCAATTTCAACCAAAATTTACATAACAATTTTTCAATCATTCAAACATAAGGAATGCAACAATCGCAGTAATTTCTTAAATCATTCAAAATACAATGAATGTAACAATTGTAACAATTTATCAAAACATTCAAAAACAAAGAATTTGAAATCATTTTATTTTCTTGATTTTTTGAAATCATATTAGTGGCTCATAATTCAAATTATAAACATGGTACCCACCTCATATCCTTGCTTGAAACTTGTCCAAAGCCTCTACTCTTCCTCCCTTAACTTCTCTAAATTTCCTTTATCAATTGCAAAAATCCCTAACCAATAGGAATTCAAATTGAACATCACATAAGGCATAATCACCAAAATAAATCTTAGAAAACTTAAACCCATATCATTCTTAAGCTATCTAAACCAAAATCTCTCTAAAAATCCAAAGATCAAAATCCATCCTTACCTTGAATCTTCTCCAAATGAAGAGTTTCTTAGCTCATATGAAAGCCCTCATGCTCCTCTTTCTTTTTCCTTCTTGAATCAATTTCGAAATCTCTCTTAAAAACTTAGAAAATCAAAACCCTAGCTCACTTCTTTCTTTTCTCTTCTTCCTCCACCGAAAACCTCTCTTCTTTTCCTTTCTTTTGTTTCTTCCTTCTCAGTTTCGTGCTTCTCCCTTCTTAAGAACAAGACCACACCACTTATTTACAGTTATGCCATTAATGAATGAGTAATGACCTTAGTACCCTTCCTTATAAGCCTTGTAATTTAAAAGCTTAAATGGTTTTCCAATTTTGCCCCTCATGCATTTTTAACACTTTAATTCAATTTAAATCAAATCAACCTATGCCATATGATCTTACTCAAATTAACATGCTAATTACTCATATTAACATGTTAATTAATTCCTTAAAATCATATAATATAATAAAGCCTCAAAATTCATTTAATTCATACTTCACTTAAGACATTTTTTAATCATCAAATTGAAGGAATTTGCTAACACTTTCTTCTAGAGAAAAGTTCCTCATTGTCTCAATTTTTCAATGACACTAAAATTATTAAATTTGATTCAATACTCCAAAAGTTATATCTCAAACATTTTCAGACTATTGTTATACCAAAACATTATTCTATGCTCAAATTTCATCCGAAAAATGACATTCTTAGAGACTGAATTAAAACTCAATTTCATCAGAAAATTTGTAGCATTATCTCTCTAGTTTAATCCAAATTAAGAATCACCTCATTTGGATGACTAGAGCAAACGTTATGGCCTAGACACTTTCAGCTCTTACTAATCCAAAACTGAACACTAAGCCCAACTTCAATTCAGAAATTGAAAGTCTTTGGGGTTGAATTAAAATTCAGTTCCTTCAGATAACTTGTAATTACATGTCTCTAATTTATTTTACAACAAGAATAAACTCAATTGGATCTCCACAGATCAAGATATCACCAAAAGGCTGAAACATGTTTAGAAAAATATCCAACTCAAACCCTTTAATCAATCCTCTCACTTTGATTCAATCAATATTTTTCAAATTAATCTAAAAAATCCACAATTTTCATGGAGAGGTATAGGAATGTCTTATAAATTCAACGCTTCAAAAATCAGATCAATCGGAGGTCGGACGAAAAAGTTATAAGCAAAAGAGTGGAGAGAGGTTGGGTTAGGGGGGAAAACATGACAATAGTCGACTAGTCGAAGACTATTAGTCAACTAATTCAAGTAAAAACATGACGATTAGTCGACTGGTCAAAGATTATTAGTCGACTAATCCTATAATGATCGAATGAAAACTCTTGGTCTTTCTCCTTCAGACATCCCGACTTCCACAACTCATATCTTTTGACTCAGAATTCTAAATTTTACAAATTTAGAATCAAAAGAAAGCTAAAAGGAAGCTCTACAACTTCCATGAAGGACTTAAAAACCAATTTGGCCTCTAAGGGAGTCAAAAATCTACTCAAATTTTCTATCCAATATATGTCACCCTAAACAATAACAGAATTTCTAAAAATCATAACTTCCCATTTCATGGTCCAAAAATTTCATGCCTTATATCAATGGAAAGATAAAAAACACAATCTACAACTTTCAAGAAAGACTTAAAAGCAATTTCTACCTCTAACTTGGTCAATTTTTCAATCAAAGCTTCTGCTAGAAATTTGTCATCCTATACCACATCCAAACTTCAAAATTTCATATCTTCCAATTTTCACAATAAAAAATAACATATCATACATCATTATAAAGCTATGCAATTTCTCTATAACTTTTATGTAGAGCACTTACTCCAATTGAAACCACATCAGTCCAGAATTTTTCTCAAAACACAGTACACACAAATCTACACTTATGAGCATTTTCCAAACACAAAGCAAAATAACTTAAATTCGAATGATCATAAATTTCAATACCGATATCAAAAAATGTCATACTTCATAGCGATAGAAAGCTATCAACAAAAGCTACAACTTTCATGAAGATTATTTTATCAAATTCTGCCTAAATCAACCTAGAAAAATTCACAAAGATTTCACATCAAAAAGTCAACTCTCTATTACTATTCATCCCAAAAATTTCAGACTTAAAATTCTCCATAATCTCACATTTTTACTATTCATTTCTTGCTTTTCAACTTCCATTCAAATCAATTTATTCACTATAATTGTTATGGTATCCTTACACACACAAATTTATTCAAAATTTCCAATTCATCAAAAACCAAAATCCACTTCTTTTCACATCAATTTCATTTAACTCTAAAACACCCACAACACATACATACTCAAAAACACCCATTTAATTTCATTTAATATTTTAAATTTCACTAAAAGATCGGGGTTCAACACAAATAATAATGAAAAGCAGACGGAAGCCAAATAGAAAAGCAGACGGAAGTTAAAATGAAATGCAGACGATGAAAAGCAGATGAAAGCTAAAATGAAAAGCAGACGAAGAAAAACAGACGAAAGAAAAACAGACGAAAGAAAAGCAGACGAAGAAAAACAGACGGAAGAAAACAGACGAATGAAAAGCAGACGAAGAAAAAAGACGTAAGAAAAGAAGATGAAAGAAAAGCAGATGAAGAAAAATAGACGGAAGAAAACAGACGAATGAAAAGAAGACGAAAAAACAGACGAAAGAAAAGCAGACGGAAGAAAACTGACGAATGAAAAACAGACGGAAGAAAAGCAGACGGAAGAAAAGCAGACGAAAGAAAAGCAGACGGAAGAAAAGCAGACGAAAGAAAAGCAGACGAAGAAAAACAAACGGAAGAAAACAAACGAATGAAAAGCAGACGAAGAAAAACAGACGGAAGAAAAGAAGATGAAAGAAAAGCAGACGAAGAAAAAAAGACGGAAGAAAACAGACGAATGAAAAACAGACAAAAGATTTGGGATGATTCCTCTAACCAAGATTGTAGGTATTACTATATGGGTTATTTTAAGGTCTAGGAAAATTCCCTAAATAATTTACATGTTCGAGCTAAGCTAATTGATAATCTTGTCCTTGGTGCTCTAGGTTGCACACCTCAAACTACATTACTCGACCTTATAGAGGCATTGTAAGTCTACCTATTTTTCTGCTCATGGCCTCCATTTGACTCTCTAACTACGTCACTGCATCGACCTTATATATTCCCACTGGCCTATTAGTTCATGCTTTAGATGAGAACCATTGATAATTGTTCATGACCATATCCTTTATTAGGTATTGGGCCATTACTAGTGTCTTGTTGTTAAATGTCCCTTCCACTGCCGCATTTATAGAGTAGCTTGTACTATAATTCAGCCTGTTGTAAAATATTTGCATTTGCATCCACAATGGTAGTCGATGCTGTTGGCATCATCTCAACATCTCCTTGAATCTCCCCTAATAATCATATAAATATCACCTTCAACTTAGGAGTATGAGTAGATGTCATTCCTTAATTTTGCAGTCTTAACAGGTGAGAAGTACTTAAAAAAAAAATCTTCACCATTTGTTCCCATGTAATCAATGAATAGCATGAATAGATGCAGTCTAATGACATCATCATTGGCTCCATTTATCTTAAAAGTATCGAATATCTTTAGATACTTAGAGGCATGCACATTAGGATACTCGTCTCGGAGTCCATCTAATTGGACTGACTACTGCACCATTTGGATGATGCTCGATTGTATCTCAAAGTTATTAGCTCAAACAGTTGACCTTATGATGTTGGACTATACATCGGTTAAGTCTGGCCTAGCGTAGTTGAACATGGTTCTTGGTTGGTCAGCCATGTTGCATAATTCTTTTGTGTCTACCTGACCTCCCGAGTCTTCTATTTGATGATCCAACTCAAGCTCCCATAGTTATGTCCTTTAAAGATTTTTGTGTGCTATTCTTTCAATCTCTGGATTTGGTTTGTTAAGCTCTCAGGTGTGCTTCAGGTCATAAATTGACCAAAAGTCCAATTCTACAAAAAGAAATAAAACTAAACAAATAAAATGAATAAAATAACGTAAAATAAAAATAAGAATAAATCAAAATAAGATAAAATGAATAGAATAATAAAATCTAAGTGTTCCTAATATTATTGTCCTCAACAACGATACCAAAAAACTTGATTGGTCATTTCTATACCAATATTCGAATTAACCGCAAGTGCAAGGCATAACTGTAGCTAGCATAAGCAAATACGTGTTGAACCTATAAAGACAGTAAATTATTCATTGTTTTTGTTGTTGATGATGCATTACTCTTGATTTCTCATAAAGTCTAGCTTTAGTCATGGCTGGTTTAATGTATTTACAGATTTTTTTGGCCCTTAGTGGCTATTGAAGTAAGTTGTTGAATGATTATGGTCTAGTTTTTGTACAATATTTGATGAAAAGTTTTTCTTACTCTTTTCATCAATATGCTTTTGCTGAAACAAGTGATAGTTCCTTTATGTTTGTATTTGTGTGATCTTAATGACATCTCTTTTGAGCTGAATCATACTTCTAAATTTCTATTAGTTACTGTTTATGTAAAAAGATGGTGTGAGTGATCAAGCACTATAAAAGTCCCTGGATTAAGCCTTTGAAGCTGGAGCTGATTGCACATCAATCTATTTGAGAAAGTTGGAGGATAGAGGCATGGTTTTGAATATGGAGATTTAGAAGTTAGAATCATTTCGAGAAACCAGTATTTTTGGATATTGTTTCAGTTTATAGAATAATGTCAGTGTCTGTAACCTATTTATTATCTTGTTTGATCTTACTTTGTAATTTACTCTTCAAAAATGATATTGACTTTATTGTTCTTATACATGATTGCTATCTTTTTCCGGTTAGTTACTCTTCAACACTGTTGTCCTTGCCAACCGTTTTTTTTACTAATCTTTTTCCTCTGAATGCTAATCATATCATTGTTTATAAGAGCATATATTAGAGTTCATAATTTCCATTTAGATATATTTATTATATATGGAATTCAATACATTTCTCCTTTTGCAAATATATTTCAAGTTCGAGAATGTTAACTCTTTCAGTCTCCTATTTTTCATTTTTACTGTAATATATGCATATTCTAAAAAGTAACAATGGACAATTGACAAAAATAGAACATTACTCTTTATTGTAATTACTAAAGGATAAGTAATTATGAACGATACAAATGTAATGATAATTAATAGATTGAATTTTGTAATAATTGTAGTTACTTCTACAATGTAAAACCTTGTAACAATTGCAGTTTCCTTAACAACATAAAAAGCTTACAATTGAATATTAAAGTTGTAGGTGAATGAGTAAAAGATAAAAAGAGTCATAATAAATATAGTAGTTACATTTGTTCTTCTAACTATTACAATGTCTTCATTTTTTTTATACACGACCAAGCTATAAAATCACATGGGACCTACAAAATAAAGATATAAACACAAATATTAGGACTTACGACAAATTCGCATTATGCACATAAATGTTTACATATACTTACTTCTTGTGAACAATAACATATCTTCCGAACAAGACTCTTTCCCCAATGCACATAATTTGTTTGACATATTTTACTACAAAAACAAACTTTCATCTCTTTCACAAATACCAAGTACCTACAAGAGACCTTCAATTTGAATATTGATTAACATTAATTTATATGATTGAAATTGCTACAAACAATAATTGAATTACTTACTTTCATATTAACGCATTCATAAAAATGTTGACCAATGTTAGGCTTAGCATTTGAAATCTATAACTTCATGAAGGCATTACAATTGGGACAATTAATATTCAACATCTATCTTATATATAGAAATATCAATATTAATTATATTTGATTCCAATTAAATTATCAAATATAACAAATAATATATATTACAGTTATTTTACCACTGAACATAATGCTTTCTCTTTACAAAATTGAGAATATATCCTTCCAACTTTTGCTACACTATCAAAAGAACAATAAATAACACCCTTGAATCTATTAACAATACCTTGATACTCTTCCCATATGAAATATATGCCAGTGCATACCCAACGAAAGCTATATATACTTTGTTGTTGCCTATAAATGACTATCATGTTACAATATCATCATACAAATATTTAATTACTATCTTAAATACAACACTACTATGATTTTTTTTTTCATAAACTCACCCAAAAAAAGAATTAAATTTCCAAAATGTTAGCATAATGTCCCTAATATTAAGATTTTAGCTAAACTATCATTACATTTACAAAATGAAAGAGAGGAAGCTTCTTCCCTGCAAATCAGGATGAAGTATCACATAATTGAATATTTAGGCTATGGACTATGTAATGTCATATTTTTCAGTAATTACCAAGGTGTATATATTATGTATACAACACAAAACAAAGTATGAATCGACCATCATGTATTCAGTTACTCTTATTATTATTTATTTAACTTGCATTTCATATTGAAAACCAAGTGTAGAAGTATTCAAGGTTTTTACTGTTCAATTTGCTATGTACACATACAAGTTAATCCTCCTTTTCAATAACAAATAAATCGTACCCTAGCACAATCCAATTTGAAACCTTAGTACCCTAGCATGATACATCTCAATTTTTTAGAAGCACAAATCCAATTTGAAACCCTATTACAACAAATTGGATTTGTGTTTTTAGAACCTTAGCATAATACAAGTCAAATTTCTAGAAGCACAAATCCAATTTGTTGTCAAATTGGATTTGTGCTTTTGGAACCCTAGTGCAATCCAAGTTGAAACCCTAGTATTGAAACCCTAATATAACAACAAACCATTTTATACAAAAACTGAATCAGAGTGGAAAGAACAATAGAGAGAGAGAGGATCAATCATACCCTAGTCAGCGTCACAGGAAGTTCGGCGACGAAATCTTCAGTTTTTACCCAACAACGAAATCACTCTCTTATGAAGCACCCACGCATGAAATCACAGAGAACGCTTGTTGGTCCGATGAGGCAAATAACTTTATGATAGAAGAATCACCAACGTACAAACTCACTCTTATGAACATTAGGAGATTTTAGGTTACAGATTAGGGATTTAAGGGTAGGAGTTTTAAGCATTGATCGACAAAGAAGAGAGGGAGAAGAGAGGGAGAAGGGAGGGACATCTAATTTTAGTTGAAACGATGTCATTTTACTGTCAAAGAGAAATGACGTTGTTTCGCTAATCAAACAATCTTCTCCTAAATCAGTTGATGTGTCTGATTAGTGAGAGACGTCAACACGTGGCTGTGCTACGTCAGCTCAGATAACTGTAAAACTAACGTAGAATTGAAAAAATTAAAAGTTTAAGCATTTTATTGTTAATTTTTAAAATTTGGGTTATAATTAAAAATTAAAAAAAATTAAACTTTTTTTAGTAATTAACCATAAATTTTAAACTAAATTACCAAGATTGTCTCGCTCATCTATCTAAAATTCATAGAGGTATGGTTATCTTTATTCAATTAAACTACAAACGGGACTTGTAATGGTTGGAGACGGTCTTTACAACTGATCGCGATGAGTTAGGAAGTGCCCACGGAAGCTTACTACGAAAGGAACTGTCGTTAATGTCCAGTTACCTGTCAACAGCGTTTCAACCTCCAAGTAATTTTGGTAAGTGTTTTTATAAAGAATTGTTGTTAAGTTGCAGGAAAAGTGCACCAAAGTTGATCAAGCTTTGGGTTAACAAAATTAATAGGCCGTTTGAGAGCAGAATATCTGCTCAATTAATCATTTTTATTATATTTTATTAACGTATTTATATAGAGCTCTCGTAAATATATGATAAACCGGAACAAAGTTAGCACACCAACTTTGACGCGAGAATCTGTTGTCATTCGTTTGGCCCATTGGTGAAATCTGCTTATCTATGTCATTTCTGCTTTTCCCAAGACTATTGAAGTTGAAGCGGATAGAGAAACCATCATTCATGTACAATACTACAATGCCTATTTATTATTAGTTGTCGGAGCGGAACAACATCCAAGACAAGACAACCATGCCAGTGTTTAAGGCCTCATTCAACGCCCACTCTGTCAAGTTCAGTCCTTTCTACAAGTCCCGACTCGCCGTCGCCACGGCCCCGAATTTTGGCATACTGGGCAACGGCCGCGTCCACGTGCTCTCCATGCCACCCACCCCTTCCGGTCCCCTTTCCGACCTCGTCTCCTTCGACATTGCCGACGGCGTCTACGATCTCGCCTGGTCCGAGTCCCACGACTCACACCTCGTTGCGGCCCTCGCTGACGGCTCCGTCAAGCACTTCGACACGGCCATCCCCCCAACCCAAAACCCTCTCCGGTCCTTCCACGAGCAGGCACGTGAAGTCCACTCCGTCGACTACAATCCTACGCGCCGCGACTCCTTTATCACGGCCTCGTGGACGATACCCTCAAGCTCTGGACTTTGGACCGACCCGCCAGCATTCGGACCTTCAAGGAACATGCCTACTGCGTGTACTCTGCTGCCTGGAATCCCGGACACACCGACGTGTTTGCGTCGGCGTCCCGCGATTGTACGGTTAGAATCTGGGACGTCCGCGAACCGGGTTCTACGATGATAATACCGGCTCACGATTTTGAGATTTTGTCTTGTGATTGGAACAAATATGATGATTGTTGTTTTGCAACGGGCTCGGTGGATAAGAGCATAAAGGAGTGGGATGTTAGGAGCTGTAGAGCTCCGTTGTCGGTGTTGAATGGACATGGGTATGCGGTTCGAGGAGTGAAATTCTCGCCCCATCATCGGAATTTAATTTTGTCGTGCTCTTATGATATGACTGTCTGTATGTGGGATTACATGGTGGAGGATGCTTTGGTTGGGAGATACGATCATCACACGGACTTTGCTGTTGGAATTGATATGAGTGTGCTTGTCGAAGGGTTGTTGGCGAGTACGGGATGGGACGAGATGGTTTTCGTGTGGCAACATGGGACTGGTCCTAGAGCAGGTTGAGAGAGGCAAGTGCTCTTTGTTTGGTATAGTTTGTTGTATTTTTCAGATTAAAGTTGCAATTTTTATGGTATAGGGATATGTTTGACGACTGATGGGTATCGTTAGTAACAGTTTTGAAATTTCTTGATCACAAGTTACTGAGGAATAACACGATCCCTCTGTATTCTTTTTTCAAGCTACTGCAACAACTCCATTCAATCATGTGAAGGCGATATGTGGACTATGGTCTATTTTAGGATTGTTGGACAATACTAAATGATCCACTAAATATGGTAGATAATCCAGATTCAACAGAGTCAGAAGCAATTTGGTAGGTATTATGCGAGTTATTTTTCTGTAGATTATCCCTTGACCTTGCATAGGGAAGTCTCAGTAACTTCATAACAGGAAATTGAAAATTATGTAAAGCTGATTGAGCTTAGCAATAAAAGGTTATACTTATTATTAGTATGTATATTGGTAGATGAAGGAACATGAGAAAACAAGTTGGTATTGGTTTCACACTCGGACTTAACTTGCTCCGTATATAATACCAATACCCTAGAGTTTCATCAAATTAGATTGTAAAAATTTGGGAATGTATGGCTTAACCTTCAAAGAGAGGAGATGATTTCTCAATGAAAGAAAAAGAGTGAGTTAGTGCTGCTTGTGTGCGAGATAGACAAAATCCTCAGATTAGGGTAAAATTTTCAGGTTATGGCTAATAGTTTCTTCTTGGTAGAGTTGGCATATTCATTAAATTGATGATACATCCAAAATAGCTTTGTCTCCTAAGCAAGCTGCGGTGAAAGACCTGTACAGTGATGACTTTCTAAACACATCATGTTCTTGTTACTATTCAGCCATGCATCTTTTGTGCCGCTCTCATCCTTTGCACCATTTTGCTATATCAACAACTTATGGATACTTTTTCACTTTTCCTGGAGATGTCTTTGTTTTGCTGATCAACAATTGAAGCAGAACAGAAGTTATTCCATCCAATAGAAGTTAACTGATTGATGAGGATTAGTACCATCATAGAACTTCTGAGTGAATTGTTGCAAAATGACATTTAACTTTTGATCAAGAAATTCTTTATGCTTTTTCCTCATAACTTGCTTGTTTCTGGGTCACCTGTTTTCTTATCAAGTTTCACTTTTGGAAGTTGAGGATTGATGTGATGCTTTTGAATTTTCCTTTGTGGTTGAGTTTGCCATGAGATTATTTTCTGCAATAACGTCTGAATATGATCACTTGCATTCAATCCGTTTGTTCTTATTAGTTTGCGCCAGAACTGAACCAAATAGTAGACACAATCATTGTTGTTTGTGGAATTTTTAGCTTCATCAGGTTTGTCGGTGATAAACGCAAGTGCACGTTTCTATCGTCAAGTAGTAAAAATATCGATCCCACGAAGCCCAAATTAGTTAAAAAGTAATACTCGTAATAACTTCTAATTTAAGCTAATAACATAAAATTTAAGAAAAGATTGATTGATTGTGGTTTGAAAAATGAAATAAAAACGAGAATTAAAGCTAGATAAAATTATAAGAATTATC
>JANIJH010000002.1:39520301-39532949 GCA_024520975.1 Erythroxylum areolatum | reverse complement strand
TTTCTCAAAATCTGCCTAAATCAAAAAGTCAACTCTTTACTATTTATCCCCAAAAATTCAAACTTTCTTAATTTTTTTTCATATTCTCACACTTTCACTCTTTATTTCTCAATTTTCAACTTCCATTTCAATCACTCATTCATTTTAATCTCATAATCCACATAGATCTACTCAATTATCGAAGTCATCAAAACTAAACAAATTTTTTCTCATAAATTTTCTTAAGGCAAAAAGCATCTATAAAACAATTCATATACCAAACACTCATTGAATTTTTTATTTCATATCTCTAAATTGCCACTTAAGGAGCCTTTTAATGTTGGGTCTGTGTTTTGCGTACCGTGGCGAAGAGGCCACGCGTACTTCAAGGTTGCACGTGACCACAACACTAATCGGTATTATCCTCTTTGGTACTCGAACTCGAGACCTCAAGGTTTTGTTGCAATCTAGCAGCACGCCTCTTACCATTGAGGTAATTGGCATACTAAATATTTCAAACTTGAGCTAAGTATTGCAAACTAAATATGCATACTAATTAAGACCTTAATGTCAAATTTATTCACTCTTATCACTTACACATACACATTGATAATTATTCAGTCAATCAAAATTGAACTATCTTTAAGTAGTTTTTCATGAAAATTTGAGCTATTCACTAAGATCGGTAGGATTTATTAACTAATGCACTATTTTTGTTACTTTTAATTGACATTACATAGCCTTTTGACGCAAAGGCAAACAGTTGTGATGAATGCCCCGCAGTTACTCAACTAGGTCATGTTTTTATTAAGCAACTTGTTGGAATGTCATTATAACCTTTTGACATGAAGGCAAACATTTGTGATGAATGTGTAATATCCCGCTACCTATGTTAAGGCTAAAATTGTAAATGTGAGAGATTACGGAGGAAATAGGAATGCATTTCCATGTTCATGCATACTATGTCATGCGCATGCATATGAATGGTGAAGTTGTGGCACATGAAAATGATTGTACATGCATTCATAAATAATTCCGAGTATAATTTGATTTAGTTGTGATTTTTAGGTGCTTTGAGAATTTTGAATTTATCTATATTGAAAATTATATTGGTTAGTAAGAATATTGTATTTGTGAATTTTGATGAAATTAGGCATGAATTTTGGAAAAATTTATAGAAAATAGGAAAAGACATCAAATGAAGATTTGAAGATAGTTGGATTGTAAAGATGAGAGTTTAAGGGGGTTAGTTTTAAAAAAACTAAGTTAGAGCTTAGATGTAAGGTAAGTGACAAGTGTCACTTAGGCTTTATACTTTTACTAGAAGTAGGCTCCTGTTCTCTGAGAATTGAAATGTTAAGTTATATGTCTAAGTTCATTCTTCATCGAGATCATCTTCAAATTTTCTTTCCATACACAGAGCTTTCCATCGAACCCCTTCTAAGAGATTTCTCTATTTTTCCTTCCTACACCAAACTCACTTTGTTATTTGTGTCTTCTACCCTAAGAAAAACCAGAAGTTGGTCATTGTCCTCAGTGAATTACATAAATTGCATGGAGTTTAGGGCTTGAAGATTTTGGAATTTTTAAAAGTTAAGTAGTGAATAAATTCTTTAGAGTTGGAGATTTATGAAAGAAAGTTGATGAATTACTATCATCTGCATGAAAATGACATTTAAGTGTATATTCATAAATACTGTGTGGTTGGGAGGAAAAATTTGGATATAGTGTTAATTTTAGTTTTTAAAAGATTATTAGTGATTAGGTGATGAAAAAGTGATGTTGGAGTTGAGATAGCAATAACTTGATCTAAAATTTCATTAAAACTTCTGTACCAATCTAGATAGATTCGTTGAAATGGCCTTTATGAAAGTTATAAATCTTCCTTTTATCTTTCCAACAATATAGTATGAAAACTTAGACATCTAAGCTGAAAGTCAGGGTCCTTGTAAGGGAAGATGTTCAAAAGCGAAGTTGTTTCTTCTATGTTACTATTCATAAACTTCTTCTGTGTTACTATTCATAAACTTCTTCTGTGTTACTGTTCATAAATTTCTTCTGTGTTACTGTTCATAAACTTCTTCTGTGTTACTGTTCATAAACTTTTTCTGTATTAATGTTCATAAACTTCTTCTGTGTTTTGTTCCTTCTGAGTTTCGCTTCTTCTGAGTTTTATTTCTTTTGTGTTTTGTTCCTTCTGTGTTTCGCTCCTTCTGTGTTTTATTCCTTCTGTGTTTTGTTCCTTCTAAGTTTCGCTCCTTCTGAGTTTTCTTTCTTCTGAGTTTTATTCCTTCTATGTTTCGCTCCTTTTGTGTTTCGCTCCTTCTGTGTTTTCTTCCTTCTGTGTTTTATTCCTTATGTGTTTTATTCCTTCTGAGTTTCGCTTCTTCTGAGTTTTCTTTCTTCTAAGTTTTGTTCCTTCTACGTTTCACTCTTTCTGTGTTTTGTTCCTTCTGTGTTTTGTTCCTTCTGAGTTTTGCTTCTTTTGAGTTTTGTTCCTTCTAAGTTTTGCTTCTTCTATGTTTTGTTGACGCATCTTCTTCTGTGTTTTGCTGACGCGTCTTCGTGTCTTCTTCTGTGTTTTGCTGACGTGTCTTCTTCTGGGTTTTGCTCCTCTGGGTTTTACTTCTTCTGTGTTTTTCTGGTGCGTCTTCTTCTGTGTTTTGCTGACGCGTCTTCTTCTGTGATTTGCTGACGTGTCTTCTTTTGTGTTTTACTTCTTCTGTCTTTTGCTTCTTCTTTGTTTCGCTTCTTTTGTCTTTTTGCTTTTTCTGTGATGACATCATCTTCTTCTATGTTTTGCTTCTTCTATCTTTTTGCTTCTTCTATGATGACGTCATCTTCTTCTATGTTTTACTTCTTTTGTGTTTTACTTCTTCTGTCTTTTTTTTCGCCTGGCCATAACTTCTTCTCTAGACACCCAAATGAATTGATTCTTAAACCATGAGACTCGTAAGACATTATCTTACATCTCCACCTAAAAATCATAGCCATTTGAAACGAATTGAGAAAGATTGAGTGAGAAATGTGGAACAGGTATAGTGAGTGTGCTCTTAAATTTTATGAACTGGGGTTATTCCACTAAACAGACTTCAGTATTTTGATTATATCTGGATCTATAGGATTCCAAATGAGATGGATTTTAAGTTGGAGTATTCTAGAGATATAGGCCTACAAATTGTCTCAAGAAGTCCAAATTTATAATTCAGCCTCTAAGATGTTTAATCTCTGAATGGAAGTTGGACATAGTACACTGTTATTGAACGTGAACAGTAGAACCAAAAGTGTGACTTGGATAAATCTGAAGAGAGTCAATGAGAAAGGAATAGAGATTTTAATGTTTTAGTGAGGCATAAACCAAAGTATAAATATTAATTAGATGAGTTTTGGATATAATACTGATAATGTTATGAGAATAAGGGAAACCACGACAACATTATTATACAAGTTATACCTAAAATACTACAGGTTGTTCCCAAACCACGACAACACACTATACTCAACTTCAAGAAAAATTTTGAAACTCTTAAAGACATAATTAAAATTCAATTCCTTCATAAAAATTGTAACCATATGTCTCTAGTTTACTATAAACTTAAAATCATCCCATTTATATATCTATAGATCAATATATGGCCAAATTACAAATGCCTATTTAGTGAAAACACTCCATTAAACATATTCTGGCACACTTCATCATTTTCATCCAAAACTCACCAAGTAACCATTTATCAATCCTTCACTAGTGAATTCAGATGTCAATGAATTCTGGTAGAGTGGAAGGATGATGTGAGAGGAGCTTTTGGTTCAAATTTCAAGTTAATCGAAGGTCTGGAGAAGAGTGAAGGGTGTTTAAAACTATTAAAAAGTGAAGGGTGTTTAAAACTATTAAAAAGCATAGCACCTTCACTGTCACAATCGTGCTTGTGCATGATCATGCACTTCTTGTTGATTGCTCTCTATTACGATCATGCAATACTCGACATTTCCTCTCTGTTACGATTATGCTTGTGCACGACTTGATACCTCCTCTCTGTCATGGTCGTACTTGTGCACAATCATGCAACTCCCCTGAGGTTTCCTCTCTATCACGATCGTGCTTGTCCACGATTGTGCATTACCTGATGGCTTCCCCTCTATCACAATTGTGCTTATGCATAATCGTGCACTACCTAGTGTATCCTTACTCGCACATCATCAACTTTCTGCATATGTTTATCTTCATTTTCACTTTCATTTCACTTCTAACTATCACATTAATTATTCCCATTTCAAGGCACCACATTACTACCTTTTTCATTAGCATCAAACTCATTTTAACTCATCTCTATAACACTCGAAAAGATCCAAAGTGATACACCAAGAAAACATAATATAAAACCCATCCATTTATCTATCAAATTTTTCTGTACTTTTTTCTGTACTATCTTTAATGATCATTATAACTTAAATCGTCTCAACAATAACTTATGAAATATTAATCATCATCATATATGTAAAAGCAAGAGATGAACATACCTAGGTTTTCTTATTCATGTTTTAGCATGTACCCATCCTCATTTTATAATCATTTAACTCTTAACTATCATCAAAATGAGTTTCATTCAATAAATAAAGAAGAGTAATGCTTTATACTTGTTTACTCTAAGATCTTCAAATAACCCTTAACCCTAGCTTCTTCAGTATCACTCAATCATCAACATTCAAAGGTGGTAGGGTTGGGACTTTAGTAAGAAATGAAGAAGACAACAAAACAATAGTAGTAAATGAAAGGTGAAAGTAAGCTTCAACGTGGATAAGGTGGAAAGTGAGTATCGGGGATAAAGATAAATAAAGAAGATGAAGATGAGAGAAGCTAACGAAGAGAGGAGTAAATAGCAAGTGAAAGACCAAAATGAGAGTGGGTCTTTCACTTAATAAAAATCATGGGTTAAGACAAGTGGTGTGGAAAGTGACACTTGTCACTTTCTTATGGTCCTCTTTTGGTCTTTTAATAAGCTAGTCCATTTGTGTCCCAATTCTAATCCAATTGACTCCCAATTTTAAATGACATATGTCATTAAATCCTCATATCATTCATAAAAAATTATACTACCATCTATCACTTATTTATGCTACTATTCATCAATTGTCTTGTCAATTGACATTTTTCCTAGTCCAAAAAAATACCCTTAATTCTAGAAAATTCTCAAATTTCACCAAAAATTATAAATCACTAATTATACACACCAACTCAATTTTTAAGATACTTAACCCATAATTTACATAATAATCACATTAAAACAATCATTTATACTCAGAAAAATGTCAAATGAGTGCATGAACAAATCATCATAATGTGTGCAAATTTCAAGTTTATATGTATGGATGCTAACAATATGTATAAGTATGAAATGCATTTTTTTAATCTCTCATTCCTATTTGTCAATTATAGAAATCTAAGGTTCTAACCTTTAGTATGGAAGCAGGATGTTACATCAAATCTTTGGTGCGAATTCTTATACCTGAGCACTATCCTCGCTTGCACCATAAAGTGGCACTTCTCCCAATTTAGGACTAAATATAAATCTTTACATCTTTGGAGTACCCTGTCCAAATTAGTCAGACAATTCTTGAAAGAGTCTCCAAAAACTGAAAAATCATCCATGAACACTTCCATTATGTCCTCAATCATATTTATGAAGACAGACATCATACATATTTAAAATATAGTTGGGGCATTGTATAATCAAAAAGGCATTCATCTATACACAAAGGTGCCATATGGACATATGAACATGGTCTTTTTTTTTGTCCTTGGGGTATATGAATATCTTATTGTATTCCGAGTAACAATCCAAGAAGTAGTAGAATAAGTGATTAGCCACTCTTTCTATCATTTGATTTACGAATGGGAGAGAGAAATGGTATTTTTTAGTCACCTTGATCAGCTTGCGGTAGTCTATGCATACTCTCCATCCTGTGACAATCCTTGTTGAAATTAATTTCCCATTTTTACTCTCCATCACAGTCATTCCTCCTTTTTTGGTACACACTATACTGGGCTAACCCATTCATTATAGAATATAAGATAGATTATCCCCGTATCTAAGAGTTTTACTACTTCTTTCATGTAACATACCACTACTATAATGCATATGCCCAAACATCCATAGATTATCCGAGAATATACCCTACGGGAATGACATGTTAGAGCAATCACATTCACTTATTAAGGAATCATACATAACACAAGTATTTAAGAAGATCAAAACTTCCCATTTTATTCATAAACATGAACATACATTATAACATTACAGTACATAATCCATATATATACGTTACCAACAACATCTAAGAGTTTGCTACTCTTTACAAGATGTTTTATGAAGTGGGATGTTAGACCAAAATATTCTCTCCAGACTCTTTAGTGTCAGCTGACTGACCTTTGAGCCATTTTTGCTCCAAAACATAAGTACTAGATTTCTACTTGATTTGCTTGGGAGTTAGAACTCCTTTGAACTTAAAAAACAACATTGCAATTTTGATGAGTTTGCAAACTCAGTGAGGGAACCATCATCAATGTGCTCACTCATATTAGCACTTAATAACATATATATAGTCTAGTTTGCCAAATATGTCATATAAATGAATATTTCATATCACATCATATACTTCAATGATTCCAGCTACTCAATATTTCATCTTAATTCAATGGGCATGCTAATTCAATTAGTCAATATGGTATATCCATTCAATCATTTAATAAATAAGGATGCCTATGCAAATGCACATGTGACTCCACTTCATTTTTACTTTGTTGTGACCAAGCTCCTATTTAACTGTCTCATATCTGTTACGAATATTGAGCTCATTTTATATACTGTCCTGTACCCATTATAGATACTGTGCTCATTGATAACTAACTACGACTCTTTGTGCACATTTTTTAGCTTTAAGCTCTTTTTCACTTATGTCACTCTGGTCATAACTTCTTTATCTATTCATGCATTTTAATGTAATGAGATGCAACAATTCATATATGACGCATTCATTATTTCATATTCGATATATTTCAATCTTATATCACATTCTTTGGATCTAAGTCTTGCATTCAGCATTTAGTTGAGAACACATATTTTCATATTCACATACATTTACAAAACACTTCCAATATATTCGCAAATATCAATCTCCTCGGATAATTGATGGTCCGTAATTATCACAATCATATTAGTAGTAATTAAATAACTCAATTTTAAACAAAGCAACTAGATTATGGTGAAAAAACATCTAAGTTGACTCACAATATGCTCCAGAATAGCTATTGCCTTAATGATCCGACAATATCTAGATGCGGTCGGTCCATTTGTGCTTCTATATCATGCAATACACCTATATGTATACATTACTAACTTGTTTAATCAAATGGATACTCCATCATATGCATGTGTATGTAGATGTGTTATATTTAATGCATGCTCAATTGACTATCTTGGGTATGTAACCTTATTCACAAATCTTGCTCATTCATTTGTCATATCCTGTACATAACTTATTGGCGATTAGATGAATGCCTTAAGAAATCTCAATTACTCTATATTCATTCAATCATACATTTATCCATCTTTTCCTAACATTCCATACTCACATAACTTCCCAATTTTCATTCAGTCATACCTAATTCATGACTTATTTCCCTTGCATCACATTTGCATTCCTAAGAACATTTTTATTTCTTTAATAACTCATGCTTACCAAATTCATATACATTGATATCAAACAATCCATTCCTTGATTCTAAGATTAATTATCAACTTAAACTTATGAAACCCTTAATCAATCAATCAAACAATCATCTAAGTTCATTTTAAACCTTAATCAAATCTAATTACACCAAATTAAAGTAACTTATCCTTAGTCAGTTCAACAATCACACAAAATAGAGTTTTTCATTTACCAAGAGTTTCCCACAATCTTGGGTACCTTTCCACGATCGTGGAAAGACAAAATAGAAACTTTACTTCTCCAGGGCATTTCCCTCGATCGTAGGAAGGGGCTCATGCTACTTCCATGATCATGGAATGGGTGAATAGATGGTTCACCATCCCTTTCCTTTAATCTTTTTTCCAAATTTTAACACCATCACACTAATCCATTGATCATATCTCAGTTATAAGAAAATTATACTTCATTTCCCCATCAATTTCATCACCAATTCTAACTTTAAATCATTCAATTGATACCTTATAAATCATATTCTTTTATGCAACATTCACCTTCATACAATAACCCTAACTTATCAATTTCTGGAACACTCTCAATATACCCATTTTCTGCATAATTAAGTCATCAATTTACACTTCAAATCTCAACCTAAACCATCCATATAATCCACTATTTTCATGCATAAAAAAATAGAAACCATACATTCATTCATCAAATTCCTGCACAACTTTAACATCAACCCTACATTCACTCATCTCAATTTAATCATCATGAATGTTTCTATTTTAACATGCCATAGAGATCAAAAATCACTTACTTGATTAGCCCTAATTCCACCTCAATCTTCAAGTTAACTTAATCTTCTAACAAGCAAGGATTATAAGTGTGGGTCGGTGGCAAGAAGAAGAAGAAAGCTTATGGCCAAAATAAGTCTTTTAAAAGTAAAATTGTGGGTTAGGTGTGTGGTGAGGGTTTGGACACTTGTCTAAACACTTGTCAAACAAAGACCCATAGTACATTTCTCCTTTTGTAAGCTACCAATTGTCACTCCGTAATTATTCAATTTGTCCTATAATCATTAGACCATTTGTCACCCAATTAAGCCACTATTTGTCACTCATTTAATCAAGTCATGTATCTCTATTTCATAAGTCTAGTCAACCTAAATTTTCATGTATCAATTTATCTTTCTATTCAACATTTTCCTATACTAGATACTCATATTACTTCATCAATCACTCAAATGTAACATAAATTTCCAATTCACTAATTTAATCCATCAAACTAAAATTCAAGACATACATAACACATAATCACACAATCACATCATAAACATTTAAAATCTTTAATACATCGAAATAAATCAATTGAGTGCATAAACTATCTTTGTAATGCCTCTAAATTATGATTCATGTATGTATGTGAATATGATATATGCAAATGAAATACACTTCATATATTCTCATATGATATGACTCATATGACTTCATTTAGCAGTTTAATTCCTAAGTGTAAAAATCGGCTATTACAATTCTACCCCCTTAAGAAATTTCGTCCTCGAAATTCTTATATGTTCAATCAAACAGGTAGGGTTATTGTTTCTTCATGTTATCCTCAGCCTCCCATGTGACTTCTTCTCTTGAATGGTTCCTCAAAGAACTTTAACGAATAGGATCTCTCAATTTCTCAAATGTTTAGTCTAATAGCCCACTATTTTTACCGGTTCCTCTACATAACTCAAATTACTTGAAATCTTATACTCCTGTGCTGGCAATTTATGCATTGGATATGATCGGATATCACCTAAGCATACTAACATGAAACACATTATGAATCTAAGACATCTCAGCTGGTAATGATAACTTATAGGCCAATGGTCTTATTCTTTTAGTGATCTTATATGGACTAATGTATCTAGGGCTTAATTTATCCTTTCACCAAATCTCAGCACTCGCCAAGGTGATACTCTCAAAAACACTTCATCTCCCACTTGGTATTCCATGTCCCTACGGTGCATATCTATATAACTCTTCTGCCTATCTTGAGTCGTCGTAATTTTACTAAGGATCAGTTTCACCTTATCGATAGTATCTTGAATTAGCTATCGATCTTAACAATCCTCAGGCCCTGTTTATCCCAATACAAGGGTGATCGATACTTTCTACCATATAAGGCTTCATATGAAGCTATACTAATACTACTATGGTAATGATTGTTGTTAGCAACTTCAATGAGAGCTACATATAGATCCCATGCTCCTTGGAACTCCAAAACAAAACTCTAAGCGTATTTTCAATAGTCCTAATAGTCCTTTCACTCTGTCTATCTGTCTGAGAATGAAATGTTGTATTGAGATTTAACTTTGAGCCCAATGCCATTTGTAAACTACCCTAAAATCTAGAGGTAAATCTTGGATCCCGGTTTGATACAATAGACACTGGGACTCCATGCAACCTTACTATCTCATTGACATATCTCTAGGCTAGTTGATCTAGTGTATTGTTCTCCCTTACAGGTAAGAAATGGGTCAACTTTTTCAATCTATCAGCAATGACCCATTTGGCATCATGTTGCCTCGAAGTCCTTGGCAAACCCATGTTGAAATCCATTGTGATCCTCTCCCGTTTCCACTCCAGAATAGGTAATGATTCTGACCTTCCAACTGGAGCCTGATTGTAGCATCCCGTTACCCATATTAAGGTTAAAATAGTAAATGTGAGAGATTCACTGAGAGATTAGAAATGTGTTTCATGCTCATGCATTATGTGATATGCTCATGCACATGAATATTGAATCATTGCATATGAAAATGACTGTACATGCATTCATTGACTTTCCAGGTAATTGTTTATAAAAGTGACTATATTCAGAAATGTTAGCCCCCAAGAATTTCTTCTTGATGAATAAGTATGATTTGCATTAATTATGAGGACCTTATGAAATTTTGTAGAAAGTAATTACTATGTTGATGTTAGAAAGATTATATGATATAGGCTGATTGGAATAAAGTATAAAGGTTATAAGAATGTTCAAATGGTGTTTTTGGCAAGACACTTAAGTTATAAAGAACATAAGCCTATAAGGAAGGGTAAAGGGGGCCTTTTAGGCCTTGGGGCTTTTTAGGCTCATTAAGGGTAGAAATGGAAGAAAGAAATGTAGTTTTTAGTTTTACTTTTTAAGAAGAGGGGAAACATGAAGGGGGAAAACATGAATCGAGAGAGAGAGAAAGAGAAATGAAGAAAGAAAGAAAAAAACAAGAGAATTTCGGTGATTGAGAGAAAAGAAAAGAATTGGGCTAGGGTTTCAGCACTTCTTAGTCTTGAGAGAGATTTTAAAGTGGGTCAAGAAGAGAAAAAGGAAGAGGGAGAGAAGAGCTTCAAATTGAGTCAAAGATCTCTTCATTTGGTAAAGAATCAAGGTAAGATCATTTGAATCTTTTGGAATTTTTGGAAGAGTTTTAGACCATGGAGTTAGGAAATATATAGGTTTAAGTATTCTAGAACCAATTTTAGTGATTGGGCATTGTGGGATTTTTCTACTTGAAAACCCTATTGAGTTGAGAGCTGAATGGTTATACTCAGGATTTTCCAAATTTGCACAGTGCAAAATTTCAAGTCTTCTTTAGGGATAAATTTTGTGTTCTGAATTTAGGGAAAAATCTAATTTAATCTAGGCTAAATTAGACAAAGTTGTCTTCTGGAAAGTTGTAGCTTATCTTTCTAGCTTTCCAACGATATATAATATGAGATTTTTGGACATCGAAGTCGAAAGTTATGGACTTTATGAGTGGAGATGCTCAAGAGTGTAATATGCTTCGTCTTAGGAGTCACTTCGTCTTAAGTTGACTCTGCTTCATCTTAAGAGTTGCTTTGTCTTAAGTTGACTCTGCTTCGTCTTAAGAGTCGCTTCATCTTAAGTTGACCACCTACTTCTTCTTAGGTTGACTTTTTGCTTCGTCTTAAGTTGACTTTGCTTCATCTTAAGGATCGCTTCATCTTAGGTTGACTTTCTGCTTCGTCTTAAGTTTACCATCTGCTTCTTCTTAAGTTGACTTTTTGCTTCATCTTAAGTTGACCATCTGCTTCTTCTTAGGTTGACTTTCTACTTCATCTTATATTGATTAAAACTTCTTCCGGTCCAATTTTGACCCTTTATATGATAGACTTTGTCTTTTGGGATCTTCATAAAAGTTCTAAATCTTGAAGTCCTCTTCAAAAGCATATAAAGAACACCTTGATCTGATACCTATAGCGAAAGTTATGCTAGTTGCCCCGAAATAGGTTCAATATGATTGAGGACAGAACTTTGTTTGATTCTTTCAGTTATAATTTTGTAATCCAATCTCCAAATGGAGTCATTCTTGTACCAATAGATTTCTAACACATATTTCTATCTCTCCAGGAAAATTGGTAGCATTATGAATTGATTTGAAGAAGTTTGATTGAAGGAAAGTGAGGGAATCTGTTGGAATAATATGAACTGGTATGATTTCACTGAGCATGCTTGGGTATTTAGGTTATGTCTTGACCTATAGACATCTAAATGAGATTCTCTTTGATTTAGCATAAACTATAGACAAAGGGCTACAAATCATATGAAGAAGTGGAGCTATGATTCAGTCTCTAAGATGGTTAATTTCTGGATGTAAGTTGGGTATAGTACACTGTTTTTGAATATGAACAATCCGAAAATGTTTGAGGTATATCTTCAAAATTACTAGACTAAATTGAGTGATTTTGGTGTCAATAGAAACATAAGACATAGAGGAACACATTTCTAGAAGAGAGTATGACCAAATTGCATCAATTTCACTTTCTAATTGAATGTGAAAAGTAGACCCGAAAGTGTGAATTGGAAAAATCTGAAGGGAGTCAATGAGAAAGAAATAGAGATTTTTTAATGGTTTTAGTGAGGCATAAACCTAAGTATAAAGTATACTTAGATGGGTTTTGATATGAGAAT
>JANIJH010000002.1:39508527-39520201 GCA_024520975.1 Erythroxylum areolatum | reverse complement strand
CACAACAAATCAAAAATTACCTCATTTGGACATCTACGTCAAAATTTATGGCTAAAAAAATCCAACACATGTCCATGGCAAAGGTGACAAGAACTGACGAGAAGTAAGTGTTTAATGGTAAAAAAATCTCATGCAATTGCTTTTCTCATATTTTTCAACTGTTTCTGTGCTGGCCACTTAACGGCTATGTTCCTTTGATCAGCAAAACTGGGAATGTAAATAGATTGAGATCGCTGAAAACTCTTCCAACAAAGTCTACCCCAGTCTACTCTTTGAGGGTAATTGCCTTGTCCATGTCAGTTATGTTAATTGCCTTGTCCATGTCAGTTATGTTATCTTGTAATTGGTCGTTCCTTGTTGTAACGCTTGCATCTCATGTTGGTAGCAGTTTTCAAGAAGGAATCTTCTGTTTGCCGCTGGTGTCCTTTCAAGAAGTGTGTGAAGTAGTACTTGAACCTTTCTATTTTAAAGACGAGTAACAACTACTGTTAGGTTGGCTAGAGGGGATCAGCTAACACTGTTAATATGCTCTAATTTATTGGTAGCATGAGATGAGCATGTTCACAAATCCTAGTAAATTTTTGTTTGTAGTAAGAATTTTGTTGTACAATCCTCAGTCGCTCCCTTAACTTCACTTGCCTTTTCTCGGTAGGAGGAGGCACGTACTTCTTTGTAAGTTGAAAAGAATGGGAAGAGGGTTGACGGGTCCCTGGCGCTCAAGTTCCTGTAGTTTAATTAATATTGAATCATCCTAGCAAATTCTTTAGGTATCCTATAGTGGTGACAATTTCACTGGCATTTTGGGGCGCTGATGCGGTTGCTTAGATTAGGGGAGTAATGGGCCTATGCAAATTACTATGATTTTGTTTCAGAGGTTGCGGCCATGCTGCTAATGGCGTTGGCAGTGGAGTAATCAGTGTAAAAGACTAGGATTTAAAATTTATAGTGTTTTTAATTTCTTTTTTCCTCGAGTTGTATTTCTTTAATTTATAGAAAAATAATAATCAAAAGGTTGGAATAAATTATAAAGAAGAAAAATCCATAGAAGTAAATGTTATGATTTTAGAATCGGCTAGGGTTGAATTCGAATTTTTTTAATACCATTACAACGTTTGGTATAGGATAGATCTATTTAGTGCAGAATTATGTCAATCATTTAAATTAGAAGATTACTGTCTCCAAAGTTCTTTAATTTCTTAATTAATATTTTAGAATCATCTTTTAAAATTAATTAGCAAATCTTGAAAATGGGAAAGAATTGAAAAATCATTTCAACAATAAATAAAAAGATCATCATAAGCCTAATGATATAAAGAAATAAAGCAAAAAAAATTAATATAGTATCTGTGAAATTATTCCCACTCAAATTATGCAAGAATTCAGATAGAACTTCCTTTATAGGACAGTTTGTAGCTCCATTTTATTTTTATTTATTTTTGGAATGGAATATTTAATTTCTTAAAAAAATAGTAGTTTCGGAATATTTATTTATTTTATTTAAAAATATAAAAAGATCATTTTTTTAATTGTTAACCAATCCTTACAAAGAATCTCTATTTATAGCAGTGACAATGAATAATGATGAGGAGCATCAAATTTAAAATTTAAAATTATACATCAAAATTAGTTGAGCTTTAAAAATTTTTGGAAATATTTTGTGAAATGCCCAAAGTTTTTTATTCTATTAAATTGTATTATTAACTCTAGTTGACGTGATAATTTTTGGACATGTGACACTTCACGTAAACAATTACATTAAAAGATCATACTTAACTATGGATTGAGTTGAATTAGGCTTTATGATTACTTAGGCCTAGCCTAATGTCCCTTATAAGAATCCCAACGAAGCTTGACATTCATTCCAACCTAACTCGTCCCATTCAAGCCTGAGGTGTAATCTAACCTATTCGACCCATCAAAGCATCCATCCTTAACACTATATGAATGCTCATATTCAAGGTAATGTTTGATAGGTGATCTTTAAGGTGAACAACCTAGCCACTTGATAGAAATAGGTTTCTAAGAAGATATTTCAACTTGTTATGATATCAATTACTTTGATACCAATTATTGTGAAAAATGGAAGTAATCATGAGAGAAAATAAAGAAACAAAACACAAGTATTTATGTGATTCAACTAATTTATGTAACCTATGTCCACAAGTAAAGAGACATAATTCTTTTAGGAGAAAGGCGATCTAAAAAGAAGTATGATAAACATAACCTTACAACCTTTAAAAGGACCTCTTAGATCCTCTAAGGTCATAACTGGTTTGGTTCAAAAACAACAGCCCTAGGTGTTCCTCCATTCTGTAGTTGAACGTCCTTAAAAAACTGCAAAAAGGGATACACTTCTTTTTCTCTATACTCCTAACAATTGTTCTCTATTTATATTGGACTATGAATCCAATGAGCATTTGTTCTTTGAATGCCCATTCTCTTAAGTAGTATGGGAACATTGCCTCAACCTCTTCCAGATTCTCATTCCCAACATGACAAGCCTTCAATCAATCCTCAATTGGTTTAACTATACAACCTCACACAATAACCTTTCCCTATTCTACTGTCCACTACTGTTTACAACACTTGGACTGAAAGGAACTCAAGAATCTTTAAGGATGCAGTCATGGATGTGGAAAGCTTACACTCCGGAGTAATCTTCCAAGTTCTGGAGCATCTCAGCCCAAACACATTGGGAAGGCAATTAGAGGAAAAAAATTATACACTAACACTGTTTTGTAGATTCTCTATTTCAGATATGGTATCAACACATATTACAACACATATACTCATCAGATGGGCAAAAGAGAGGATGGAAACAGTAGGCAATTCTACTACGTCTCAAGAAGCATGGAGTTTTGACAGGAAATGGTTTTGGTGTCGTAGGTGCACAGCTCTCCTATGCTTGCAAGTTAGATGTTCAGAAGCTTAATACTTAGAGAATCATTTCCTATGGAAGCTCCTTCGGGAATGACATATACGATGAAGGCAACCTTGACAGTTTTATATTGAATTCAATCTTCTTTTACCAAATTTGATTGTGGTCTATTACTTAGGTTGTGTATATGAGTGTTGAAATGTTGTGTTACTGGAATGCTTGTGATTGGTTTTAAGCTACTAGGGAGAAAGGCTACATTTTTAAAGTGTTATGGTAGGAAATAGGGGAGGAGTGTTGGTGGTAGTGCTGTTTATCTTGATCTAGGTTTATTAATATTTTACACTACCTTATGTATTTTGGTTGATAAGAGATTCCTTCAGAAAATCTCTATTGGTGTACATAACATTTTCTATTTGTATAAAAGTTACTGATTTATCAAAAAAAAAAAACTTACAAAACCCTTATCAAACTATTTATAAACTAGGATTACTTGTTAAAAGTTTAATTACAATGAAACTTTATTATCATAGAAATCTAAAGTCATTGATATTCTATTTCCATATAAGCTTGAGGTTATTAAAATTCTATTTTACAAGAATTTAAGGCATATTTCATAATTTTCCATGTTGACTTGAAGTCTTCAATGTCTAACTAAGAATTAGTCCTTGCTATATAAGCCCCAAGGTCCTAAAGCTATATGAACATTTACCAAGTCTATGTTATGCCTGAACTTTTCTATAGGTAACATATTTATTAATATGTTAGCTACATTCTCTAAAGTGTGAACATTTTTTGACAAGATCTGACCAAATGTAGTTAATTTCTCTATCTTGTAACCCTTACATCCTTTACTACAACACACCACTACCATAGTGCATATGCCTAAACATCCATAAATTATCTAAGAATATACCCTATGGGAATGGCATGTTAGAGCAATCACATTCACTTATTAAGGCATCATACATAACGTAAGTATTTAAGATGATCAAAACTTCCCATTTCATTCATAAACATGAACATACATTATAGCGTTACATGAAATAATCCATATATATACATTACCAACATCATCTAAGAGTTTGCTACTCTTTACAAGATGTTATACATGAAGTGGGATGTTAAACCAAAATTTTCTAGCTAGACTCTTTAGTGTCAGCTGACTGACCTTTGAGCTATTCTTGCTCTAAAACCCAAGTACTATACATCAATTTAATCCGTTTAGGAGTTAGAACTCCTTTGAACCTAAAAAACAACATTGCAATTTTGATAAGTTTGCGAACTAAGTGAGAACCATCATATCAGCACATAATAACACATATATATAGTCTAGTTTACCAAATATGTCATACAAATGAATAATTCACATCACATCACATACTTCATTGATTCAAACCATTCAATATTTCATCTCAGTCCGATGGGCATGATAATTCAACCAGTCAATATGGCATATCCATTCAATCATTCAATAAATAAGGATTCAAATGCAAATGCATATGTGACTCCACTTTATTTTTACTTTGTTGTGACCGAGCACCTATTTAACTGTCCTATATCCGTTGCAGATATCAGGCTCATTTCATATGTTATACCGTACCTATTGTGGATACCAAGCTCATTGATAACTGAGCTTGCGGCTCTTTGTGCACATTTATGAGCTTTAAGCTCTTTTTCAGTTAGGTCACTTCGGTCACAACTCCTTTATTTATTCGTGCATTTCAATGTAATGAGATGCAACAATTCACATATGATGCATTCAATATTTCACATTCGATATACTCAAGTCATATATCATATTCTTTGGATCTAAGTCCGACATTCAACATTCAATTGAGAATACATATTTCCATATTCACGTACACTTACAAAACACTTCCAATACATTCCCGAATACTAATCTCATTGGACCATCAAAGTTTGGAATTATTACAATCACATGAATAGCAATTCAATAATTGAATTTTAAACAAAGCAACTAAATTATGGTGAGAGAACATCTAGGTTAGCTTACATTATGCTCCAAAATAGCTATTACCTTAACGACCTGGTAATGTCTGGATGCGGTCGGTCAATTCTATTATCATGCAATACCCATATAATTCATATATTACTAAATTGATCAATCATATGATCATTCAATCATACACTTGTTTATATGTATCATGTTCAATGCAAGCTCAATCGATTATCCCGGGTATGTATCTTTATACAAAGGTCTTGATTCATTCCTAATTTCTCAACCATTCACTCATCCAAATTCTCATTCATACTTCCTCTATGTACTTTAATATTCATACATCTATAATCTATCAAACTCGTTACCAACTATTTAAGCAATAATCTAGGTTCATTCCTAGACCTAATCAACACCAAATACACCAAATTAGAGTGACGTGTCCTCAATTAAGTCAACAATTACTCAAAACTAAACATGTCATTACAGAGCATGGGCCATGATTGTGGGGCACATGCTATGATCGTGACAGAAGCTGGTGCAGTAGGCCACAATCTTGGGGAACATGCCACGATCGTGACAGAATCCTAACAATTAAGACACGATCTTGGGATAAGTGCCATGATCGTGACAGAACCAAAAATGACTAGGCAGTATTTTCCCACCAATTCCACTCGAATCATTTAACGCTAAAACATGTCAAACACTTCCGATTTTCCAGATTTCATAGTCTTTGTGCAACCTCAATTCATGCTAATTCAACTACCATATTAACTACTTAAATCTCACCAAAAACCCTATTAAAAAATGACCGAGTAGTATTTTCCCACCAATTTCACTCGAATCATTTAACCCTAAAGCATGTCAAACACTTCCAATTTTTCAGATTTCACACTTTCTATGCAACCTTAATTCATGCTAATTCAACTACCATATTAACTACTTCAGTCTCACCAAAAACCCTACTCGTTTAGTTCTTCATCAATCATTTTATATCATTATACATGAAACCCTAACTTTGTCAAATTCAAAAACACTTCCATATCACCCATCTTTTAGCATAAATTCACCATCATCTACACTTCAAATTCTAACCTAGAATGATTCATATAATAGCCTAAAACCTACCATTTTCACGCATCAAAACAAAAATAGGAATCATCATTCATTATTATACATATAACCCTAACTTGTCAATTTCAGGAACACCTCAACAACACCCATTTTCTACATAGTTACGTCATCATTAATGCCCCAAATCTCAATTTAATTCATCCATTTAACAATCTATAACCCACGATTTTATACATCAAGAATAAAGCATAATCATCCATCAAATTACAGCACAATCCATCACTAGTCATACATGTATTCCATCTGAATTTAATCACCATGAATATTTCTATTATAACATGTCACAAAGATCAAAAATAACTTAGCTGTTTAGCCCTAAACTCCATTCCAATCAACAAGCCATCCAAGACTTCCAAATATGCAAGGATAAAGCATACTCCAAGAACAAGATGAAAGCATAACAAGGGGTTCAACAACAAGATGAAATCGGTAGAATTTTAGGGTAAGAAGGTATACAATTTATTTAGCAAAAACTTAAGATGTGAGGGTTATGGGTGTGTGAATCGGTAGTGAGAAGGGTAAAGATGAAGATAACATGTAGAAAGAAAAAAAGAAGATGGTCTTTGATGTATGAAAATCATGGGTGTAGGTATGTGGAGGAGAAGGTAGACACATGTCATACCAAGTGTCATACTAAGACCTAACGATATGTCTTTACTTCAACTTCCATTTGTCACTCCACAATTAGTCCATTTATCTTATAATCACTAAGCCATTTGTCACCCAATTAAACCACCATTTGTCACTTTTTTAATCAAGGCATGTGTCACTATATTACAATGCCACATGTCACTATTTAATAGCCCTATTCAACCCAAATTCTCATGCATCAATTTATCTTACTATTCAACATTTTTCCTATTCTAGATGTACATATAACTTCATTAGTCACCAATTTATAACAATAAATTCCAAATTAATAATCATAATCCATAAAAATAAAATTCAAAACATATTCAATATATAATTTAAGAAATCACATCATAATTATTTAAAATCTTTCATACCTTGGAATAAGTCAATTGAGTGCATATACTATCTTTGCATTGTTTCTAAATCATAATTCATGTTTGTATGTTAATATTATGCATCCAAATGAAATGCACTTGATGTATTCTCATATGATATGACTCCTATGACTTCATATAGCAGTTTAATTCCTAAGTGTAGAAATAGGCTATTACAATTGTCCCTCCTTAAGAAATTTCGTCCTCAAAATTCTTACCTGATTGATTAAACAGATGGAGGTATTGTTTCCTCATATTCTCCTCCCTCTGCCATATGACTTTTTCTCTTGAATGGTTCCTGCAAAAAATTTTAGCCAATGAGATTTCTTAGTTTTTCAACTGTTTAGTCTGATAACCCACTATTTTTACCGGTTCCTCCATATAACTCAAGTTACTTGAAATCTCAACCTCTTGTGCTGGCAATATATACGTCGGATCAGATCGATATCTCCTAAGCAAGCTAACATGAAAAGCATTATGAATCTGAGATATCTTAGCCGGTAATGATAACTTATAGGCTAATGGTCCTATTCTTTCAGTGATATCATATAGACCAATGCATCTAGGGCTTAATATACTCTTTTTACCAAACCTCAACACTCCTTGCTAAGGTGATACTATGAGAAACACTTTATCTCCCACTTGGTATTCCATGTCCTTACAATACTGATCTATATAACTCTTCTATCTGTCTTGAGCCACCTTGATACTGCTGTGGATCAATTTCACCTTATCAATGGTGTCCTAAATCAACTTTGGGCCTTCAACAATTCTTAAGTCCTCTTCATCCTAATACAATGGTGACCGACATTTCCTACCATATAAGGCTTCATAAAGAGCCACACTGATACTACTATGATAGTGATTATTGAATGCCAATTCAATGAGAGCTATATTCTAATCCTATGCTCCTTGGAATTCCAATACACAAGTTCTAAATTTATCCTTAATAGTCTTAACAGTTCTCTCACTTTGTCCATCTATCCAAGGATAAAATGACGTTCTAAAATTTAACTTTGTGCCTAAAGTTGTCTATAAACTACCCCAGAATCTAAAAGTGAATATGGGATCCTGGTTAGACGCAATAGACAATGGGACTCTATGTAATCTCATTATTTCATTAACATATCTCCAGGCTAGTTGATCCAGTGTATTGTTCTCTTTCACAGGTAATACCTAGGCCGATTTAGTTAATCTATTGATGATGACCCATATGGCATCATGTTGCCTTGGTATTCTTAGCAAAACCATGTTGAAATCCATAGTAATCCTTTCCCATTTACACTCCGGAATAGACAATGACTATAACCTCCCTACTGGTGCTTGATGTTTAGCCTTAACTTGTTGGCATGTCAAACATTTAGCAACATACTTAGCCACTTGCTTCCTCATCCTTGGCCAACAAAAATGTTGCTTTAGTGTATTATACATCTTGGTATTACTAGGATGCATAACATAAGTCGCTGTATGTGCTTCCTCTAAAATTTCCTTTATGAGATCATCCACTTCCGGTGCACACAATCTTTGCTTTAACCATAATGTATTAGTTCTCAACTCAAACTCAAAACTTGGATCTTGTTTCAAATTCTCAATAAGCTTCACAAATTCTGGATCCTTACTCTGAGCTTCTCTTATCCTTTCATGTAATATCGGCCTAAGCTTCAATGTAGCCAATAACGCTTCATTATCCCCCAATTCCATCTTAACATTCAAGGCTTTCAGTTGTACCAAGTATGGTAACCTTGATATCTGAATATGTGCTACGCTGCTATTGGATTTCCTACTTAAGGCATCAGCTACTACATTAACTTTACTAGGATGATACTTAATCGCGCAGTCATAATCTTTAAGCAATTCAATCAATCTCCTTTGTCTCATATTCAACTCCTTCTTACTCAACAAATATTTAAGACTTTTATGATCTGTAAATATCTGAAATGTTTCATCATTCAAATAATGTCTTTAAATATTCAAAGCGAACACCATTACAGCAAGTTTTAAATCATGAACCAGATAGTTAAACTCTTGAGACCTTAACTGTCTCAATGTAAATGTAATCACTCTGTCATATTTTATCAAAATACACCCTAATCTTAGGTGTGAGGCATAACTATATACTATATATCCTCCAAGTCCTGATGGAATAGTTAACACTAATGTCGTAATCAACTGATGTTTCAATTATTTGAAACTCCTCTAACATTTATCAGTCCATTGGAAAGGTACATTCTTCTTCAGATGCTTTGTACAAGGGGCTGAAATCAAAGAAAACCCCTTGACAAACCTTTTATAATAACCAGTTAATCTGAGGAAACTCCAAGTCTCTGATACATTCCTAGGTGCCTCCCACTTAATCACTTCGTTGACTTTCTTTGGATCTACTTGTATGCCCTGTCTAGATCCTATGTGGTATACTAATTGATCAAGCCAAAATTCACACTTACTGAATTTGGCATACAATTGCTTCTCCCTCATAATATGTAGAACTAACCTCAAGTGCTCAAAATGTTCCTCTTTACTCTTCGAATACACCAAAATATCATCAGTAAATATGACCATAAAGTAATCTAGGTAAGGTTCAAATACCTTATTTATTAATGCCATAAAAACTGTCAAAGAATTTGTCAATCCAAAAGGCATCGTCAAAAACTCAACATGCCCATATCTAGTCCTGAACGCACTCTTTGGTATATCAACCTTTGCTATCTTCAACTGATAATATCTTAACTTCAGATCTAGTTTAGTGAACACCTGAGCTCCTGGTAACTGATTAAGTAAATCATCAATCCTCGGTAAAGGATATTTGTTTTTCACTGTTACTTGATTTAACTGCCTATAATCAGTAGATGGCCTCAAGGTCCCATTCTTCTTTTTCACAACCAGAACTGGAGCTCCCTAAGGTGATACACTGGGTCTGATGAAACCCTTATCCAACAACTCCTGAAATTGAGTCTTAAGTTCCTTAAGTTTTACAGGTGCCATCCTATACCAAGGAATAGATATAGGAGAGGTACCTGGAACCAAATCGACAGTAAACTTTGTCTCCCTATCTAGGGTAGTCTCGGTAATTCAGTGGGAAACAGATCCAAGAATTCCCTTAAAACTGGAATATCCTAAACTGTCTTCTGAGTTTGAGTACCAGTCACATAGGCTAAGTAAGCTTCACATCCACTTCAGATCAATCTCGAGGCATTCATCGAGGAAATCAACGTGGCTGGCACTACTTGACTAACACCTCGAAATATTTCTCTCGGTTGCTTAGGAGATTCAATATACCTCCTTAGTGTAATAACTCATGATAGCCCTATGTGTAGTGAGCCAGTCCATACCTAGAATAAGGTCTATCTCTCTTAACTGCAATACTATTAGGTCGGCTTTTACCTCGGCCTGATCAACCCAATAATACACCTTTTACAAATCTCCCCAATTGTGGTAGTACTACTTATAGAAGTACTCACCTCTAATCCACATTTCAATCTCTTTTTCACAATGCAATTTAGATGCCAAATAAGGGGTGATAAAAGAATGCGTTGATCCTAGATCTAATAATGCATATGCCTCAAAATTAAAGACATATAACATACCTGCTACAACATCTGGGGAGTCTTGAGCCTCTGATCTGGTGATGGCATAGATCCTAGTAGTTGGTTACTCCGCATCTTAGTTCTGGCACTAGAATCTGCAGAACTAGCTCTACCTTGCCTCTACCTCTCTGTCTTACTCCACTCGTTCTGCTCTGCTCTGCTAAACAATCACTTTAATCATTGATCCTTTTCTCACTCCTGACTGAGTTCCTACAACAGCAAAACAATCTTTAATTTGATGCTCAAAAGAGTCATAATGTAGACAAGCTCTTGATATCTTCTAGCATATCCTACCATGATCCCACAATGTTCACAACTGGGGTTTTGTTGTGTCTGTAGGCCATATGACTGTCCTTCTGAAGCCAATCCTCTACCACTAGAATAAACAAAACCACCTCTTAGCCTAAACCCTGACTTTCTCGATCTCTGCTGTGATTGTGACAATCTACTATGGCGTTTACTGAACCTTCTGCCAGAATCAGCTTGGAATTTATTAGGCCTCTTCATTATGAACTCCTGCATGTATTCTCCTTGCTCATCTTTTAATAACTATTTGATTATGATAGAAGTAGCTCTCAGTTCAGTGAAGCTGCTTAAAGTAGTAATTGCTAGCCTCATTCGGATCTCCATGTCCAACCCATCTTTAAACTGCCTACATTTGTCTTCTTCAATCGGGACCATAGCCATAGCATACCCCAATATACAGTGAGACTTCCCTGCTTCAGATCTAAGAACTCTTTCATCTTTTTGTCTAAGTAAATCTTTGGCATATAATTCTCTTTGAAGACCCTCAAAAAGTCTTCTCAAGTTAATCTGTAGAGTCACACTGAGCTACCAGGAATAGTTTTCCACTAATGGTAGGTCGGACCCTGAAGTTGTGAGACTGCATAGTCAAACTTCTCATCAGACTCGCAGTCCTTCTGGTCAAATATCCTTATTATCCTCTCTAACCAACCTTCTAACTTCCATAGAAGTCCATAATGTAGCGCCCTCTCACCGTAGGGTACATATCGGGATGCCCGAAGGTCGCTCCGACCCGTATCCTACGATAAAGGTTCACTACCAGAAAATTTCGCTAAAAATCCACATGGCATCGCAATAATTTAAACCACAA
>JANIJH010000002.1:39466647-39480099 GCA_024520975.1 Erythroxylum areolatum | reverse complement strand
CACTATTCTGAATAATTTTATTTAATTATATGTCATTTAAATTTAATTATATAAAATTTAAAATTTATTAAAATAAATTTAAATATATTATCATCTGCGACGTTTGTGATATTGTCATGCTTTCTACGACGTCTAGCAGACGTCGCAGATTGCCATGCTTTCTACGACGTCTAGAAGACGTCGAAGAATGTTAGGCTTTCTACGACGTCCAACAGACGTCGCAGATTGTCATGCTTTCTACAACGTCTAATAGACGTCGTAGAAAAGTATGTTATTTCCACGACGTTTAACTCAAACATCGCTCATTCGCTTACGCTTTTTCGACGTTTCCCCAAATGTTGACAAATCACCTAGGCTTCCTCGACATTTTCTATAATACGCGATAAAAACGTTTCCTTACTCCCCTTCAACGACGTTAGGTGCGACGTTTTTAGAAACGTCACAAAAAATGTTCACCGACGTTTTTCTAGCATTTGCGACGTTTTTAAAACGTCGCAAATTGGGTATTTTCCTTGTAGTGTAAGAGCATAAAACTATCTATCATAATGCATGCTGGAATTATTTTTGGGTGCTAGAAAATGAAGATTGCATTGGCCAGCTTGGGCTACGTGAAATCATGTTAATATTACAACGTTGTGTGAGTTTTATAAGGCTGGAATTAATTAATATGTGCTAGAAAGTACAGCTACGTCAGTGGACAACCTTTGGTAACATTGTATGGTGAGTTTAATGTGATTGGAATTCATTTATTAGAACACTAGAACGTTGCACATGGAAGTTGTAGGCCACATGGTGTTTTGATACGTTGGTGAGCTGTTTTGCATGGCTAATACAGTGGACGTTGCATGGCTTTGTCTTTGGATGAGTCTCCATCATTACACACGTAAGTGCATTGCTTGAATGGAGTTACACATGGTTGGAGAAACGTTAATGTGGCAGTTGATGTCATTAGTTAGTAGGATTGTTTATATAAAACTGTCCAAGCCACTTGTAACAGCCTATGTCTTTATCCTTGAACTACTTTCTGAAGGCTATAGAAGGGTTGTAAATCCTTCAGATTGCATGTGTTATGTACTATAATTCTGTCAATAAGTCTATGTTCTTTTACTTAATTGTTGGTTCCTTTGTTCTATAATTTCCGAGTGTTCCACCAAATTCTGTTTCATTTGGATAGTCCACAACGCTATCTGCGTTTTTTCTTCGTTGTGGGCATATTTTGCTGAACAAGTGTGGAATCTTGGTTGCACTAGGGGGCTGGAATTGTTGAGTTTGCTGGCCTTAAAATTCACCGTGTAACAGTTGCCATGATTGTGACCAACCAAAGGTCTTCAATCACCTGAACTTGCTATGATGTAATTAAGAGGGATTTGCCTTTCTTGGTGTTTCAGATGAGTGTGTTCTAAAACTATGGTTAAAAGATTATGATGTAATGCACTATATGATTATCAAAAATCAATTAAATAGTGCTTACATGAATATTTATAACTTAACTCTTCAAGTAGAAGAGGAGATAAATTGGGTTAACATGTTATAACATTTGATTTGTCTAATGATATTTATGTTGCATGTGTTTCATCATTATTTTTAACCAAAATCTAAGATAAGAGGATTTTCAAGAAAATTAAAAATTATAAAGATTTTTTAAAAAAATTTAAAGATTATAAGATTTTTAAAACCACATGAGATATGTATATTTTTTACCCTAACTTTTATGTTCACTAGTCACACTTCCAAAGTGACACTTCAAACTTCAACTACTAAAGTTAAAAATATCCGATTAATATCACTAATTTTAAGATATGTCTTGGAATTAAGTAAGCACACATCATATTAGCTTCATAATGATTTATGACTTTAGTTAAATAGGACTAGATTTTTAAATTCGAGAAACTTATTCAATTGGATACATTTACTAACACTACAAGAATATTATACTATTCGCAACATTTTTTTAGATAAAACGTCACAAAATATTCAGATTTTTCATGTCGTTTAAAAAACGTCACGAAATATTCAAATCTTTTGCTACGTTTGATAAAAACATTGTAAATTTGTAATACTTTCTGCGATGTTTTATCAAACATCGCGAAATGCAAACCGTGATGTTTTGGAAAGCTTTTGGGAGCATTACCAAAATTACCATAATATACATATAGATACACACATCTATGAAACCTGCCATTTCGGATGTGTCCTAGACCCAAGCCGTGCTCCAAACTCTAGGCCCATGACCCGACCATGAGTCCATCAACACAGCCAAGCAAAAGCTCTCAGAAACTGAATGCACTATCTCAAAAAAGGAGAGGAGCTTATTTAAGACAATAGTGCAGTTGGAGATGATGCACGACACTTACGAGAAACTGCTGAAGGACACAGAGAAGCGGTTGGTTGAGATATATGAGAACGCCAAGAGTGGTAAAGGGAAGGATGTAGTGGTGAGATTGTGGAGGAGGAGAAGCGATGAATGAGGAGGTGGTCGCGATTCTTCACCGGTCGAAAGAAGCAGAGTTGGATAAGATTGATTTATCTAACCACCGATTGAGATTCTTGCCAGAGGCTTTTGGAAAAATTCGTGGATTAAAAGTGCATAATCTCTCTACTAATTAGCTTCAGGTTTGTTTTTCTTGAGGAAAAGTTATTTTCTTTTCCCTCTGCAACTTTGTAGTATTACAGGCTGATAAGATCACTAGAAACCTCATGATATTGATAACTACATTTAGTTTTAGTTGGATGCTTAAAACTTAGAAATGATTTCTCCTAATCAAAACTTACTGGCTCTTTTGGTGTTATAGACATCGCTTAGTTTCCTCACAATTTTTGCAAATTTTGCGAAGGAACACAGATAATTCCTGATTCAATATCTGGGTTGGAGAATCTTGAGGAGCTCAATATAGATTCAAATCCCTTAGAAGCACTACCAGATGCTATTGGTTTCCTACAGAACTTGAAAATCCTAGATGTATCGAGCAACAAGCTAGAAACCTTGACTGATACTATTTGTCATTGTAGGTAACTATTATTTGTAAGAGGTGATGATTCTCTGACCAGATAACTATATTCATTGATGCCTATACTTTGAACAACATTTCAGGTCATTGGTGGGTAGCAAGAGAAGAAAAACAAGCATGTAAAGTTGTTGGAATAACATATTCTTTTATATATATCTTCTACTTATGAAGCATAGTTCGTGTGTTTTCATTGTTACTCCTGGCAATAAATAATTAACTTTTGGTATTTATGAACATAAACCAATTGCAGGCAGTGACTTGAGCAGTGAGTTATTAGAAGTTAACAGAGAATGCATTGATAACCATAAATCTAAAGGAGGTAATATTTTGGGGAGCGATCTTACTGATTTAGAAGATAATGATGAATCTTTTGAATGTTTCAACTTGCCAACAGAAAAGGTAAGCCATTTTTATGAGGGACTTCTATGACTTTATGTACTAGATGTCCTCCAATACAAGGCTTGTTATGCTAAGTTATTGCACTTTCTTTATTTTTCAGAGTGAGCTTTCTTAAGTGGTTATCTGTCGGTTATCATGGCATGGCATTTTCTTACTGGTTTGTGTTATCTATTTTCCTAGATCAAAGAACCCTGCTGCTATATGTTTCTTTGCTACAAGACGCCAATCTATTTTGGTGGGAGATACTTTAAGGTAGTTCAATTCATATTTTCGATGTAGAAGCGATTATCGGCCATTTGTAGCATAATACTATTACTAATGTAGGAAGAGGAATATGCTCACTACGCTCCTACATCAATTAGGAAGATGATAACAATAGCTTGAATTAATCTGATGTGATTCTATTGTCTTGATTTTCTATGATGCTTGAGTCTTATCTTTATAAGCAAATGGAGATTCATGCCAATTATGTTGTTCATTTAATTGTTGCAGTTTTCTAGAAATGTGAGTCAAACACGCTGGATAATTGAAGACGAAAGAATGGGAGAAGCATCGGTTGAGGTGTAAATCTACTATCTCATATAGTTATTATTGCCTTTACCGACAACAATATTCTCCCTACATGATTGGAAAATGTGATTATTTATTCAGAATTAATGCGGATTTTTTGACCAGACAAGCAGAGTGTTTTGTGATGCTACTGGGAACCGCCAGAATATTGATCCTAAGGTACACATTATCTGTGATGTTTTCTTTATCAAGTTGATGGTTATGCTGAGGCACACATTCAATTGAATTTGTTGGGTAGTGCTTTCATCTATTGCTGGGTGGCAATCCAGATTGTTAGGGAAGTGGCCACAGCATGGGGAGTTGGGCTTGAGGTATGGATTAACCTCATTATGGATGCTCTTGTCCGTCTCTTCCAGTTACAGAATCACTAGATACTTCTTTTTTTTACTTCTATAAGTAGCAATTGTTGTTGGAGGCCGTAATTTCTTTTGTAGAGACTCATGGATATCTACCATTGGTTTGGACAGACCCACAGCATATAAAATTGGGTAAAACTCATGTCATTGAAATTTTATTTACAAACTTGTCATATTGCCTAACATTTTTAGTTTATAACTCCTCTATATTTTAACCTTGTTCAAATGGTTTTTGTGAATGGAATAGTTTTCTCTGGGATATCCTATTTCATGTTGTCTTTAAAAGTTTATCCAATTCCCAAAAGTTGTTATTGCAGCTAATCTTTTAAAAAACTTCTTTCAAAAAGTTGCTTGTATGCTGATTATTGCAGACAGTTCTTCAACTTTTCATTCCTTTAGCTAGATGTATATGGAATTACCATTACGACTTTGCCCTTCAGAATAGGCGAACTTATCCTCCAAGTTCCTTGTACTGATTTTGTGATAATTTATAATGGAATATAGTATGATGGCAACAGTCATGAATTCTATATTGCTTTAATCAACTTTAGAGAAGCTTGGTGTTCAGTTTCATGTACAAAGTGCATTTACAATGCCAGGGTTGGTTGAACCTTACAATAGGCAACGAGCCATCCGACATCTTGAGAAAGGAAGAGTTGTCATATTTGGCGATGTTGGTGCTGGTACTGGAAATCCTCTATTTAGTACAGATACAGCAGCAGCTCTGCGAGCGTCTGAGACTATGCTCATGTTCTCCTATACCTTAACTTTTCTAGCCTATCTTTATTGTGTTTGTGATTTTCTTGAATTAATTTTTAGTACTCTTGGGCATATTAAGTTAATGCAGATGCTCTGCTTAAGGGTACAAATGTCAATGGCATATTTGATTGACATTCCGATAATAGCAATATAACACTGGACCACATATCCTTTAGAGAGCTAGCTTCCAGGGGCTTTACATCAATGGACATGATGGCTCACCTACTATGAAGAGAATGGAATTCATGGTTTGTCACACTGTTACCATGTTCTGTTCGCTTTCCATACTTCTGACCATGAGTCTCCGATATCGATATATAGCCTGGTTTCTGCCTGCAGTTGTACTTTTTAATCTGCTCGAGCCTAGGAACATCTCTAGGGTGTTGTGTGGTGATCAAGTTGGCACTTTAATTGATCAAGGGGGAAGGATCACTCGAAAAATAGGCAACTTTTTAAATTGGATGAATCCGTGCATTGAGGCTAGTGTTGTTGAGCTGGTACTTAATGTGCGCATATCAAAGATTAGATTAGATAGATACAAGGGGTTGATCTGGGCTCAAGAAGAACAGTTAAATTAGCATCCACAAGTATAACACTACTGCAGCAGCCTTGGTGTACCCTACTGGTCAACTGATGTCATTGCCATAACAAGATGGGATGGCATCAGATCCCTATTGTATATAGAAATTTATGTTTTATAATTGGAAGATACATGAATAATTGGAACATCCATGTTGGTAAAAGTTATGAATTATCTTCTACAAATTTGCGAATTATAATTACTGTATTTTGATATTAATTAGTGTATTATGAAATGTTTGTGACTTACAATTAAATAATACATTGTCTATAGGTATGAAATTTTTGTGATACATGAATAATTATTAAAATTAATGATGTACTAAAAAATTTGAATAATTATTAAATAAATAAAATTTATAAATAATATTGGATAGTTATTAAACAAATAAGATTAAAAAATTGTATTTTAAAAAATAATTATTAAAATTATTAAATTAATATGATTATTGAAAAATGGAATAATAATACAAATAATAATAATAACGTCGAGGAAGATATTCCGCAACGTTTTTAAAAACGTCGCGAATGACATTCCGCGATGTTTCCAAAAAAACGTCGCGAATTTCTTCACATTCTATGACATTTTACAATCCGTGACATTTTTTAAAAACGTCGTGAAATATTCAAACTTTTAGTGACATTTTTATAAACATCGCGGAATGTCAATGTTTTTCGTGACATTTTATATAAAATGTCGCAGAAAGCTTTTACCTGCACCACATTCTGCGACGTTTTTTGTGACGTTTTTTAAAATATCACAGAATACATTCTGCGACATTTTTTGAACATTCTGTGACGTTTTTAAAATGTCACAGGATGCTTGTTTTCTTGTAGTGTAACCTGATGCTATTATCTATTTACAAAAGATCAAATTAATAATCTTGTTATATAGAATTTGTTTTACACTTGTTTTTGGAGGTAATAAATTAAAGGATTTTTAATATCATAATTAGTTTTTCATTTTGAGATCCTAAAAATATTCATTTTTATTATATGAAAAGTTATAATAATAATTAGTTGCAATGATGTTTTTGTGTAACATATTCATCAATAAATGTCATGTTAAATTAGTTGAAAAGTGAACTTGAATGAGAACTTGTAAAATATGAATATATATAGCGGCTTAAAAAAGAATTCATAATGTCAAATATTATGTTATTATTAATGGGTGTTATTGTTATTTATGAAGGTGTTTATAATGTCTAATAGAGTATTGTTAAAATATTATTAAGGATTTGTAAATAACATCGGAATTGATTCAAAATGGAAGGAGCATAAAAAGGGATTATATCTATCCACTTTATGATAATCGAATGCTACTCAATTTATGGCATAATATTATATTATATGATCACAATCAAATGATTCAAGGGATAATAAAAATTTAAAAGATGAGGTTACAAATCATATCAATAATAATAAATATATTGAGTTAATTGATCAATGGAATTTATTTAGTTAACCAAGATTGATCAATCATGTTTTTTTATAATTGATTGAGTAGCGAGTTGCATAATATGCAAAGTGATTAGCTAAGTTTTCTTAATCAATCAAAGTCACATGATCAATTTTTCATGGTTGACTCAGTTATGAGACACTCTAAGTACATTGTATTTCCTCATTTGTAATATTCTTTCTCATTTCATACCGAGAGAGTTTTAAAGGGGAAAAGGGTTCTTAGGAATTGATTTGAAAACTAGAAATTTTTGCTTAGATATTAGTGAATCGTGAGGAAAATTGAAGGATTTGGCGTGAAAAAGAGAAATTGTAGGTGCATAACATATATCATAAAGTATATTATTGGTTATCGTATATTATTGTTATTAGTTGTAGTAATAGTGGTAGTAGTAGTTATACATGGCTATTATAAATTTTGAGTTGGGTTGGATGGAAGATCTTACTTAGTGGTTGTTGACTCATTACTTAATTTTTTTATACTCAATTTTTATTATATGTTTTGATTTTGTTGATATTTTATAAAGTGCATTTCATAAATTGTTTAATATGTTAAATTTTGATTTAGACTTATGAAAGTGGTGTATTCGATAATTTGGTTATATATTTAGTATTGGATATTATGTTTTTTCTATGGAATAAGAGTGCATGTAGTGACTTTAGATTAAGTAGTGTAATATGTTAAACTAATATATTTGGAGTGCTATAAATATTGGATATATGTTATATTTGATATTTGATATTGTGATCTTAATGTTCAATTAAACATTGAATATAATTGTATTGTATGGATGTAATTACGGTGATATTAAATTGATGTAATTAGGCCTTTTGTATCCTATATGGGTTTTATACGAGGTTGTTTGGGAATTTGTAATTTTTTATGTTGCTTAAATGTATGCATGGGCTAGGTGAAGCTATTTGTGTGGTTAACGAAGGGTCTTATATATTTTGTGAGTTAGAACAATGTGACATGGGTTATATAAGGTTATATGATTTATAAGAGTTTTATAAGGCTGTGTGATGAGGATTAAATAGGGTCATGGAATTCAACATTTTGATATTATATTTTGTTATCGTAGGGCATTGTAATAATATATTATATCAAATAGTGATTAGTTCAAATAAGATTGTGTAATTTGGAGTTGTGATGTCCTAATCTCAAGATTTTGTATTAAGACATAATATACCTTAACATTATTTAATCGGAGGCATGAAGGTGATGATGATTAAAATGTACAATGATGGTATACACCATTGATAAGATATATGTATGTGGATTAGACCATTATGTATATGGTTAGGTGTAATTGTATGAGATATAGGTTAAATACTAGATTATGGTCTAGATATGCAAATATTGTAATTTTATATTGGGATATTTAAAAATTGAAGGGTAGTTTATGTTTTTGTGGAACTTATATAAACATATGTATTGTAATTAAACTAAGAATAGATGGTGTTGGTGTTATATTTGGGATTGGTGAATTGCGAGCTTGATTGTTATTGGTTTATTATTTTATATGTAAAGGTTATTGAGGTGAAATAGTGTGTTTATTGTAAATAGCTGGATGTGATGGAAATGATGTGCCTTATAATTGAAATATTTGTAATAGTAGACATTATGGTGATTATATTGGATATATAAGTGATCGTGTGCTTAAGTTATACAAATGCAGTTATACAGATGAAATATATGAGCTAGATTTGTGTTGGATAATTTTGAATTTATGTATGATTCCATAATATGTATTTTATATAGTGAATATTTAATACGATAATAATTATTACTATATTTTATTTTGAGAATATTATATTTACATATTCTTAATTTTTTATTGCAAGCAATGGGTTGGAAAAAAAACATGAGTATTCATATGAGTTGTTAGTCGATCTACCTAATTTTTATAGAGAGAATCAATTGTATCAAAAGTTATTTTTATGTATAAAAATAAATCATTTTGATACAGATTATAAAAATGAAAAAATTTTAATATGGAATTTATTTAAGAAAGATGTTGTAATATCCCACTTCCACCGAGCACGTACCTGTACATCCCGATGACATTCGAGTATATTCCCTGAGAAAGCGACATGTTAGGACAATCACATCAACTCGTTATAAAATTGTTGTCTCAAGAAACAACACATCTTAAGTAGACCAATAATCATTTTGGCCCATTTCAAGTGTAAACACATCATAAGTACATCAATAATCAATTTTGAAACCATTTCATCAACAAAACATATCTAGTCATTAATGTCATTACATTACAAAATTTACAAGTACATTATATAGTAGCTATGAAATACAATTCAAATACTAAAATCGTTGAAGACATATGCAGGCATAAACTGACCCCAACCACTAACTCGTGTCCCAATGCAGTGGCTACTTTAACTAGATTAGCTAGATCATTTATGAACCTAAAAGACAACGATGTAATTTTAATGAGTTTTGCGAACTCAATGAGCGGATCATCCTCGATGGCTCACTCATATCACATAACACAAATAGTTCACTGTTCATATTCAATTTGCAGATAAATATCAACACTTATAACACATCACTTCATTAATTCATCATATGGCATCAAAAACACTTTCTTCACTTATTTCATATATCACATTAGGAACAACTCAAATAGTACAATTTAGTCATTTAAACATATATATCAATTGTATATGCAATGCTCATGAGACTCACTTTTGATTATTACGTTGTTGTGACCGAGTGCTTATAATTGTCCTGTATCCATTATGCATACCAAACTTATTAATAAATGTCCTATATTTGTTGGGGATACTGGGCTTATTATATATAATGAGTCTTTAGCTCTTAATCACATTCTAAGCTTTAAACTCCTTTTCAGTGGCTACTCCGATCACAACTACCATTATCTGTTCATGCATTCATGTAATGAAATACATCAAATCACATAAGATCATTCGATTACTTTATTTCACTTTACATATTAACTTTCACATGTCATCGAACCTAAGTTTGGTATTCAACAGTTATGATGAGAATCACTTACTCCTTGCTTATTCACATTCAATGAAGCACTTCCAATATGTTCACATTTATCAAACTTCTCGAACTATTAATGTCTGAAATTAACACATTCACATTCACATCAATAATAATTCAGTATAGATGCTTAAACAAAACAATTAATTAAGAGGAGACCATCTAGGTTGACTCGCAGTACGCTCCCGATTAGCATTTGCTTCCAAGATTAGGAAACGTTTGGATGCTAACATTTTATTATGTGTATCAACATCATGCAATACACACATTACACACACATTACCAATTACACAATCACATAAACATTCAATCGTACACATATGTATATGTGTTATGTATAATGCATGCTCAATTTGACTATTCTAAGTGTGTTTCCTTTATTCACATCTCATGATCAATCATATTTCAAAACTCACATATGTCTAATTTGAACTTAGGTTTACACCTCAATGAAACAATTCTAAGTTCATCACTCAATCATGCACTAAGGTTTATAGCTTAGACACACTTGATTATTATAATATCATTAATCAATCATTCACCAATTTTATTCTAACATTATATGATCACATAACATCCAAACTCTCATTCATTCTTACTCGATACACATTACTCATCTCCTTACAATTATATTAGCATTTCTAAGAACACTTTTATTCTTATAACACCCGCAAATTCCAAATTGAGATACATTCATATCAAGTCAACCCAGTCTTCAATTCTAATGTCAATCGATATCCTAAACTCGTCAATCATTTAACCACTTATTTGAGCAACCATATAGGTTCATTTCAAACCTCAATTAAGTACAAAACATCAAAATAAGTAAGAGGACAGCAGTGCACGATCGTGCTTGTGCATGATCGTGCAACTCCTTGATAATTCCTCTCTGCCACGATCGTACTTGTGCGAGATCATGCAACTTCCTCTTTATTAGGATCGTGCTTGTGTGCACGATCATGCATTTGACAAGTAAAATGAGGTATTTAGGCAATATACTCTTCTAAACAAAAGTTCCTTTATGTCTTAAGTTTCTAATGACACTAATTTCATGCAGTTTTGTTTAGTATTCTGTAAGTTATACTCAAAATACTACAAATTGTTCTCAAACTGCGATAGCACACAATACTCAACTTCAAGCCAAAATTTGAAACTCTCAAAGACATAATTCAATTTTGATTCCTTTATGAAAAATATAGCCATATATTTCTAATTTAATCTAAGATTAAAATAATCCCATTTGGATACGTACAGATCAAGATATGGCTAAAATACAGATATATGTTCTATGAAAATATTGCAACTAACATATTCTAGTGATTCTTCTTTCACTTTTCTAGACTTTTAACTCCTATCTGTTACCTTCAAACCATCTTAGGCATAGTTCATCAACTCTACATCATATCCTCCTCATTATCACCTCAATTTCAACACAAAATCATATAACACAACTCATAAACTGTTATTTATCATTTACACAAAAACAGAACATGATGTATCCATTTGTTCATCAATGTCCAGTACCTTCAAACACCACTATCATATTCAATCCATCACTAAATAACCATTATAAATGCTTCTATTAAACAACTCATTAATGAAAATAACACACTAAAATTTAGAACATAAATCTCTTTATGTTTACACCTATGTTAAAGCATATATGAAGCTCTATGATCATGGTCCTCAAATCTCAAATCGTTCATCATATTTGATTCATTTGCAACTACCCACGAAGATCAAAGTATAACTTACTTGATAAAACTTCAAACTTTTCAAAATCACGTGAACCCTAGCTTTCCATGACTCACACGATCATCAACATGGAGGTGGGTAGATTAGATTTTTGGTAACAAGATGAAGAGATAACAAGGATCTTGAAGGAACAAAGCGCAGGAAAGCAAGAACCAACGTGATGATGGTCGCGATTGAAGAAAACAAAAATGAAGAAGAAGAAGAAGAGAGCATAAGGCAATCGTGAGAGACAAAACAAAGATGGTCTTTCAAATGTAAATGACGTGGGTGGGTTTTAAAAGCAAGGTAAAAATTGCTTGGTGGGTGTCATGACAGTTATCACTTAAATAATCAAACTACCATCTTGTAATACCATTTAATCTCTTGTCCATTTGTCACCTAATTTTCAAAATCACATTCCCAACAAATCGTAATACCATTTGCCAATTATTTCTATTATTATTTATTAATTATCTTGTCATTTGACATTTTTCTAGTCCAAAAATAATCATAATTTTAGGAAATTTTACAAAATTTTACAAAAAAAATCTAAATCAATAATAATACCCTCCAAATCAATTTTCAAGACAAAGTATTCACTATTCACATCATAATTACATTTATAAATCGACCAAGATCAACTATACCCGGTAAATGTCAAATGAGTGAATGTATAGTTATTGCAATGTGTGTGAAAATCTAATCAAGTGTGTGTGTATACTACTGTTATGCATGAGTATGAAATTCATCTCTGATCTCTCATTGCCACTTTCTCATTTATAAAAATCTAAAGTTCTAACCCTTTATATAGAATCGGGATATTACAAATGTAAATTACTAGTTAAAATTAAATAAAGAATTATCATCTTGAGCATTAAAGTTCTTTTAAAATTAGGTGTATTGTAATTCATTTGTTAAAATTGAGTTGATACTGAAATTATTGGATGCGTAATTTGTCCATAAATAGAAATCTGTTATGGCTTTTAAAAAATTAGAGATATAATATACAAAAACATAATTAAAAACATGAAACTGTGAAACTTAAGGAAAAAGACGTTGTAGAAAACAATCAGTGCAACATGTATTATATATATATATATATATATATATATATATGCATGTCTATTTTAAAGGTGAAAATTTAAAAATAATAATAATTTATAACCGTTGGATATAAAATAATTTATAAACAGAAAATAAAAATGGTGTGATCCATTTTTATATTAATTATGTGAAAAAGAAAAATTATGTAGTCGATGATTGGTGTGCATTGAGCATAAAATTATATCCTGAATAGCTGTAAAGACAGAAAAATGAAAAAGGTTGCTGGGAGTAACGTGTATGTTGGACATTGAAGAGAAAAAAATTAGGAGCCTACGTCTAAAGCGAAGCGAGAACCTCAACATCGTTTATTCTATTCTACATTGCAAATAGTCAAAAGGCGTTGCTACTGCCAAAGAAATGTTACTTATTCTCCTTTTCGGTATATCTGTTTTCAGATCCGATCCATCAGTGACTTCCTATATATTTATCAATGTTTAAAAAAATAATCAGTTCA
>JANIJH010000002.1:39455592-39466547 GCA_024520975.1 Erythroxylum areolatum | reverse complement strand
CAATAATATATTTTATTTTTACTTATTCTTATAAGTTTTACTTCTTATTTATTATATACCAGTTTTATAGCGGTTCATTACCGGTTGAACCTCTAAACCTTAAACCTTTCCTTTGATCGGTTTAATGTCCGGTCCGGTTTTTAAAACATTGATATTTATACATGACATTCAGTCATCCGTCAATAAACTAAGGGCTATTTGTTTCTGTTTTTTTATTTTTTATTGTCATTTTCGTAAAAAGAAAAACAGATAAGAAAAACGTGTTTGGCTTACTCTGTTACGATTTTTTGTTTCTAAAAATAAAAAAACCACAACAGTTTTACAGAAACCAGAAAATATCATTTCTCTGAATTTTGACAATATATTTTCTTCGACATAAAAACAACATATCCCTACTTTCTATCTCGAAAAAAATAATAATAATAGTAGTAGTATTATTAATAATAATAATAAATTTGCTAGAATAAAATTAATAATAAAAATATTATTAAAATAGTAAATAGAAAATTTATAACAATAATTAATAATAATAATTATTAATATTATTATTAACAATAAATAATAAAAATAAAAATAACTTATTTAAAATTAATAATAATAATAAAATAAAATTAATAAGAATAAGAATAACTTAATAATGATAATAATAATAATAATAATAATAATAATAATAATAATAATAATGAGTTTAATAATAATAATAGTAATTAGAAAATTTATAACAATAATTAATAATACTAATTATTATTATTATTATTATTAACAACAACAACAACAACAATAATAATAATAATAATAATGAGTTTATTAGAAATCTCAATCAAACAGGTTTTTTCTTTTCAGTTTTTATATTACAAATCTCAATCAAACAGGTTTTCATTTTAAAAAAAAAACAAAAATTAAAAACAGAAAACAGAAACCAAAAACAACATCAGAAAAATAGATGTCAAACTAAACAAAATCATATCCTATGGCTGCGGACAAGTCCTTGCGAGAGCGATGGAAATTGTGTCGTTTTAGGCCACAAATAATATCATGTGCCTCGAATATTTAGACATTGCATATGTGATTAGATCAATCTCATCCACGCAATTACGTATTATTTACAAAAATATTGAAATAATATTATATTAAAATTTAAACAATCTCATCCACACACAATTATGTGTTATTTATAAAAATATATAGACTAAATTAAATAATATAATATTAGAATTCAAACAATCTCATCAACACAATTATGTGTTAATATGTGGACTAGATTAAATAGTCCGCTTTCGAATACCCCAACAGGACCTGACATATTACCTGACTACTTTAATGTACGGCGGGAATCATTTAATAGGTACTAAGGGTAATGATAATAGACAGTAAAGAGAGCCTAAGACTACGAGAGTGCTAACAAATTATTTATCATGCTATCACTTATGTTAAACTCGACTCTCTAAATAATTTAGAAAAAACAAAAAACAAAACTCGACTCTCTAAATAATTTAGAAAAAAACAAAAAACAAAACTAACTCTATGTTACATTTTAAACTTCAAAATGTGAATATGTTATCGAACTTGTTTCAAATCCACATCCTCCAATGCATGCAAAGTTTAATTAAGGCTTTAAGGAGCAGAATTGTGGAGTGGAAGGAGAAAAGTAAACAAATAAGTGTATATTTATCTGAAAAAGTAAAAAGAGGAAAACTGAGGGCCTGAAAAATATATAAAAAGGTAACAAAAGATACTAGAAAAAAGGAATAAATAAAAGGAGCAGTGGACGATGATCAAGAACACCAGCTCTCATGGCAAGTGGCATCCCACCAACCAGTTTCACTATGTGACTTGATTGATACGAAACTCTTGTCTTCGTACCTTTATCTCCGAAACTACAGGCCCTCTTCTTGGATCTCTCTCATTCTCAGAGGCCACCAGTTTCAGTTAACCGTATCTTTATCTTCATCCTCACAAATACACTTCATATATGCATAAACCTGTCTTCTCTTCTCCTTTTCTTCAAGCCACCAGTTCCCACTACCTCTCCTCTCTCGCTCTCTTCCTAAGTTTAAAGCCACCAGTTTTTCATCAATCTGTGTCTGGTTGATCTTCTCTCTGCTTGAAAGCCACCAGTTCCCACTATTACTGTATCTTTATCTTCATTCTCATACAGCCTTGTCACAGATTCTAGATCATCTTTCTGACCCGAAACCACCCTCCTGTCTTTCTCTGGCACACCACATAAAGAATGCATCTTTACGTCTCTCTCCACCCACAAGCCACCAACTTTTCCTCTTCAATCTTATCTTCTTTCTCCTTCATCTCCTTGTTGCATGTATATATGCATATATATAAGACGAAGAAGAGTCGGGGGGTTCTAAGTGTATATGTATCTTATTCTTATCCTCTACAAAGATATCATATAAACCCACCCAACTTTGTCTTTCTTTCCCGTGTAATAATAAGAAGCACAATCTCAACGTGACAAAATGGTTATAGCAGGCAGTGTCTATATCCATGACATCCCTGATGCTAGTCTTTCCAATATATTCTCTTCAATAACCGATACGCGAACCCGCAATGCCATGTCCCTGGTGTGCCTTAAGTGGAACCTGATAGAGCGCTCTACACGAACATCTCTTGCTCTTCGAGGCAAAATCCGAGACCTGTTTCTGCTGCCAACCTGCTTTACAGCTGTCACTAACCTTGACATCTCTTTGCTTTCACCTTGGGGACACCCAATTCTTGACTCCCATCCGAACCCAACACTTCTGGCTCAGCTTTTATCTAGGGCCTTTCCCTCTGTTGTCTCTCTCACTGTTTACGCAAGAAACCAATTAACCCTTCATTTACTTGCTTCACAGTGGCCTAGCTTGCTCCAAGTTAAGCTTGTTCGCTGGCACCAGCGACCTCCTTCGCCTTTGGGGTCTGATTTCTATGCTTTGTTTGAACACTGCCACTCGCTTGCTTCACTTGATCTCTCGCATTTCTATTGCTGGACAGAAGATTTGCCTCCGGCCCTTCAACGATATCCCTCTCTTTCTGCTTCTCTTGTCCATCTTAACATCCTTACGTACTCTTCTACCGAAGGATTCAAGTCCGACGAGCTTCTTGCCATAACTGCTACATGCCCGAATCTCCGAGAATTACTTGCCACATGCATATTTGATCATAGATTCCTTGGTTTTCTTGGAGATGAAGCTTTGTTATCCCTTGCTTCAAATTGTCCTCGCCTATCTCTTCTTCATCTTATTGATACTAACTCCTTATCTAATGCAAGAGGTGACCCAAATGATGAAGGATACAGTCCTCAAGATGCAAGAATTAGCCATGTTATGCTCACGGACTTTTTTGCTGCATTGCCATTCCTTGAAGAGTTGGTTCTTGACGTTTGTCATAATGTGCGTGATACTTGGCCAGCACTTGAGACCCTCAACTTCAATTGTCCAAGGCTTAAATCCTTGAAACTGGGACAGTTTCATGGTATATGTAGGGGCATACATGCTCGTCCAGATGGCATTGCACTTTGCAGCAGATTGGAATCATTGTCGATAAAGAATTCTGCTGACTTAACTGATTCTGGTTTAATAGTTATTGCCTTTGGCTGTCCAGGACTGACCAAGTTTGAGGTTCATGGTTGCAGAAAGATCACTGAGATGGGGATACAGAAATTGGCTTCAATTCTTAGGAAGACCTTGATTGATGTGAAGATATCTTGTTGCAAGAACCTCAATACTGTGAGCTCGTTAAGGGCCTTGGAAGCAATCCAAGATCGTATACAACGACTGCAAGTAGACTGCTTATGGGAAGATATGAAGCAGTTTGAAGGAGAGACTAGCTCAGGTGGTTCTGACGGGTTCAGACATTTCCTATCAGAAAAGAGGGTTGGGAACAGGGAAGAACCGAGGTTGAAGAAGAAATCCAAGATGTTCCATGGCAATGAAAATGGATACTCTTCAGGACCTTGGTCAAAGCTGCAGAGTCTTTCTCTTTGGATTAAAGTAGGAGAGCTGCTGAGCCCATTGGTTTTATCAGGATTGGAGGATTGCCCTATGCTAGAAGAGATAAAAATAAAAGTTGAAGGTGATTGTAGGTACCAGCCAAGGCCTTCCTGGGAAGGATTTGGGCTGAGCTCTCTCACCTGCTATCCTCAACTTTCAGAGTTGCATCTGGACTGTGGTTCTGCTATTGGTTTTGCACTTACTGCCCCTACCGGGCAAGCTGATTTGAGTCTTTGGGAGAGGTTTTATCTTCAAGGTGTTGGAGATTTGAACTTGACTGTGCTCAACTATTGGCCCCCACAAGACATGGATGTTAATCAGAGAAACCTCTCCCTTCCAGCTGCAGGATTGCTGGCACTATGTAGGAAACTGAGGAAGCTTTTTATTCATGGAACTGCCAATGAACACTTCATGACGATGCTTCTGAAAATACAAACACTCAGGGATGTCCAGTTGAGAGAAGATTACTACCCGGCACCGGAGAATGACACCACCACAGAGATGAGGATCGCCTCATGCTATCGATTTGAGGATGCCCTCAACAGACGTCTCATTCCTGATTGAAATATAGGGAGCTATGGAATCCAGGATAGCTTATATCCTGCTCCTGCATGCATACTCCTTCTTGGCTATGATATCAGTGATTAATCAGAAACCCAATAAATTGATGGATTTGATATTATGTTATCATTTGTGAGAAGTTTGACATTTCAAGGTTGAAATATAACACACACATATGCAGACAAGGAGGACGTAGATATAGGTTTTTGCAAAGATGAGGATATAACTTAATTGACATGATTCATACAATCTGCATGCTAAACCTTTGGATCAACAAAATTGATGAGAAAGATTGAACAAGGAAGAGAGAACTTGAATGATGGACTAACAATTACTCTTTAATTTTTTTTAATGCATCTAATCCAAACGCCGGCACAGCTAGTCATGACCAGTTGTTTCATCAAGCAAATCATCCTGTGATCTGAATTCCTAAATACAAAGTTAGATGCTTTAATACTTTGAAGATAAAAGATAGTTAATAAAGAAGTGTGGCATCAGCTGGATCTGGTTCTGGAGGAGCAATGTCATTCATGCATGATGTTAACTTTGAGTGGTGTGGTAGAGATGGTTATTTGGGATGTTTGATGTTAAAACAGAAATAGGGGCAATCCTGGGTTAGCTACATCCTGGGATGAAGGGATAATTCAGGTGCCACGTCAAGAGTTTTGTAACGGGGTAGGGATTGGTCGGCGACTACTTTTTGCTTTTATGTTCATGGATGTCCTATTAATAGGCTTCTGCAATGATATTTCTTGTTCGTTCCAAATTTAGCAGATATAATAGGCTATTATTTAAATATATCTTATACAGAGTCTAAATAGGGTAAGAACATGTTTGACTAGTTGGCTGATTTTTAATTTAATTTTTTGTCATTTATAAATTAATTAAATAATTTTAATAAATTAATCTAATTTTAAATTTAAATAAAATTAAATTAAACCCTATTAATAGGCTTGACGGGTGTGACGTGACTTTGTGACTTTTGTGACGCGCATGACACTTAAATCACGAGTTTAAAATTTAAATAAAAATGATGACAAAAGAGAGTCAAGCCTGCGGAATAAGAGATGTTTGGATCTGGAAGACATGATCTGCCTAATTAATGAGTTTTTTTGTTTTAATAAACTATTTAGTTATTTTAATTTATTTCCACTAATTGTTCCGCCACTTCCGTTTATCATGGCCCGTCGCTATCCTCAGGATAAGATATTTAAGTATGCCCAGTTGTCGTCCAACTAAAGACATTTTTTAACGATTGTGTGCGTTGTCATTTTTCTTTCTTTCCTATTTAGTTTTTAATCCAGATTTTTTTGTTTTCAGACTAATTTGGGTATCTACGGCGTGTAAATAACTAATGCTGTGAGTTTAGATTTATATACAAACATAACAATTAATGTGTTTTCACACAAATATCCTGAAAATCAAAATGAAACAAATTCAAAAAAATCCCTGACTTTTTATTTGTAATTAGGTCCTTAATTTTATTTTTAACAAATTAAACCTATAACTTTATTTCTTAAGTCCAACTTTGAATTATTAAGGGCCAATCATAGGTTGAGTGTACTGTAGTACTTAGTCTATCCAACTATACATGTCTCCAATTCGCAAATAGTAAAATTTGAAGTTTCAGTGGTAAGAAATAACTAGATTTAGAGCTCCAACATAATTTGATGCACATATTTTCCAATTAAAATGTCCACCTTCATGATCCAGCTTTCCTTTTCTTCTTTCCTAATTAAAGATTTGAAGAGTTGTGCCTCACATTAATCTCACCGCAAGTGAGGAGAAAGACTTGGTCCAAATCATTAGGTTCGGATCATCTATTTTTATTATTCTATTTTTATCTTATTTTATAAATATTTATTCATTTAATTTTTATAACTCTCGTTTATTAAATGAATGAATGTTCGCGAAATAAAGTGGTAACCAATTATCTTTTCCCTAAATCATTAGCCCTCTTCCAAAATTAAAAAGACAAAAAAAAAAAAAGTTAGTACGTCATGGTCGGCGGCAGCACTGGTGATACAAACATCACAAAGCTTCATCAATTTCATACCAAAAGTCTACACTGGAAGGCCCTCGCAGGACAGCAATGAAAACCCAATTTCCACCTAACAGCTCCCTGCCTGGTTGGACTTGTAGATATAACCCAGCCGAATTGCTTGATCGCAAAAACATTTTTCTTTTATCTTTCGATTTTGGATTGGTGCAATGTAAATACAGAACCAAGACATGCGAGAATGATATTATCTTTTTGTATTTTGGTTGGAAGGCAATTTAAGACTTTTATATTTTTTGTTTATTTATATAACATAATTTCTCTAATAATGTTTAACTAAAAAATTAATTTTAATAATAAATTTTTGAAAATTTAATTTTTCCTAAAAATATAATAAGTATAATTGTTTCTAAGTAGAATTCCATTTTTTATTTGAATAGTAAACATGTAAATTCTTTTTATTTTTTAAAACTAAAATTAAAATTTTTAGTTGATAAATAAAAAATATATAAAGATGAAAATAAAATTAGTTCTTAATTATAAATAAAATTAAATTTTCTTGTTATAATTATAATAACAAGATCAACTACACAAGTTTTACCCCAAAAGCAAAAGTAAAACCTACGAAAAAAAATAGACATAGGATTAAACGACCCTAAGCAATATTGAAAATGAAAGGGTTGCAGCATCGTAGCCAGCAAGCAATAGCATAGAGTTCGTGGTAAGAAGCTGAATTTACGTATTTCGTCTCCTCCTGACCTGATCCTACAGGTGGAAGTGTTTCTGTAAATAATTGATTATATTAATCTCAGTGGACTTAATTTATGGGATGGTTGGTTCGCGTAAGAAATGGTAATAGGAATAAAAATGAATATAGTAAGTAATGAAAATAGATATTATTATTATAATTATGATGGTTGGTTAAAAGGAAGGAATGATTATTATTTTGTGGTTAGTTTGTAAAAATATTAAGAAATAAAAATTTATTATAATGAATTTAATTAATTAATTACAATATAATTATTAATTAATGAATGAATTATATTTTAATTAATTATATTGTAATTAATTAATAATATTTTAATTACAATATTTTAATTAATGAATAATTATATTTTAATTACGTATATTGTAACTAATTAATAATATTTTAATTACAATATTTTAATTAATGAATACTTATATTATAATTAATTAATTTCAATATTTTAATTAATGAATGAACTATGATTTAATTAATTATATTGTAGTTAATTAATTATTAATAATATTTTAATTAATTATACTGTAATTAATTATTAATAATATTTTAATTAATTATATTGTAATTAATTAATTAATAATTATATTTTAATTAGTTATATTTTAATTAATTGTAAAAAACACACCCTTACATATCAATGATGCCCATTCCTCTATATTAGAAGAAAATGAGGTATTACTTAAAAATAAATAATCAAAATAATGACTCTATAATTATAGTACTTTACTAAACTTAATCTTTTATTTTATACCCATCTTCTTCTTTTTTTTCATACCCACCAAACAAGCAGATACTTAGTAGCAGTTGACCGACCAAGGGACCGGATGGTAAGGTGTTGATTTAGGACGAGTTCGAACATTAAGAGCATAGAGTTTGTCAATGTCCTATATCCAAGTTGATCGACGTGTAGGAAAGGAATACATAAGTAAAGAAGTTTGACTGGTAGTTTCCTTCCGCAGTATACGTTCACCAGTCAAGAGGGATGAGACTTGGTGAGTGGTAGACGAGCATCTAACACCAAAATAATTTGGTGATACTAAAATCAGACGCATTGTAACAATTTCAGAAGTTGCCGTCAGTTCAGTTTCCTCTCAAAGCCCCAACTTGTCCAGTGTGCAAATTATAACTACTTAAGAAGTATCCTGATAGTTACAATCTTTCTTTAGTTCATTTTCAAATGTCAATTTGGTCACTTTGGCAGAGCTTTCTTTTTGTATGGTAAGAACCAACAATTTTGTTGAACTGACTGGTAGGTTGCCGAGTCCAACATTATATACATTTCAATAGGACAGAGCCACACATTTTCTGGTAACCCACTTTCAGGAAAAAAATGGGTTCCCATAAAACTCTATCGGCCCTTGTTTTCCTGCTTCTAGCTCCATTTTCTTGCCTATCTACTGAGCTGCCTAGTGAGTATTCTATAGTGAAGAAAGACCACACTGAGTTTCTTTCAGAAGCACGCATCGTCCATCTCTTTGAGCTATGGAAAGAGAAGCATGGAAAGGTGTACCATCATGCACAGGAGGCAGAGAAGAGGCTAGAAAATTTCAGGAGGAACTTAAAATATATTATAGAGAAGAATGCAAACAGAATGTCCTCTTCAGAGCACTGGGTGGGATTGAACAAGTTTGCTGATCTCAGTAATGAAGAGTTCAGGCAAAGATTTTTATCAAGGGTCAGGAGACCTGTAGGCAAAAGGAGAGTTTTTGGGACTACATGGCAAGGAAGATTTGAAAGCTGTGAAGCACCTTCCAGCTTGGACTGGAGGAAGAAAGGAGCAGTCACGGGTGTTAAGAATCAAGAATCTTGTGGTAAGTTTCAGTTCTTTAAGCGAACCATATTAGTTTCTCATGTCCATACTAATCACTTTAGATACGATGTTATACTGCATGAAATGATAATCGAATTCATAGTCAGTTTCACTGAGCGGAAAAGTTGGACTCTATTGGTTGAAGTTGTTGTTTTATAGCGCATGGGTTCGGAATAAATTGAATGCTAATTCTGCTGTGAAAACTGAGGATTAGATCAGTTAGCAATGGACATGTGCTAGGATGTACCCAAGGTCAATATAATCTGAGAAGTGACACCTACTTTGCGTTGGAAGAGAACCTATTAAATGTAGAAATAAGAAGACTGGAAAAGGGGATTAGAGTCTTCTATAAATTTGATGGTTAAATAACAGAACAGCTGTTGTGGGCTCCAACTTGTTGAAGGGACAATCCTAGGTAGAAACGCCTGTCTGTGTTGACTGGCAGGTCGCAAACCTTAATCAACAACTGCAAGAAATTACAGAAATACATTATACTGAGGGATGATTCTCTTCTGAGACAAATGCTCCTTCAAATTGAAGATTCTATTCCGGAAATTCAACTATTAGTAATTTTGAAAAAGAGCATCTTAGATTATTTTAATCTTTTGATTCATTTAATAGCATAAAAGGCAAACATGGTATCCTGACATTTGCTAGCTTGCGTTGTAGTCCAGGCAACTTAAATTACTAAACTCAGCTTGATTCCAATAAGTAGAATAGTTATACCAAAGGGTTTAAAACAACTACAATTTTAACGAGGTATTACACTTGTTACTGTTTTTTTTCAGCTGTTGCAGTAGTCTGTAATTGCTGTAATCATGCCAATTAATAATCCATGACTATAGTTTGAAATTTATAACCTTGGTTAAACCAGTTTGCAGTAGATAATATCGCAGAAAAATACTGTTTTTTTTTTCTTTTTGTAGAATAGTGCAATTAGTACATGGTTAGTTATTTATGAATTCTGTCCTCCAATCTTGTACTCCTGACTTGTAGGAAGTTGCTGGGCATTCTCTACAACTGGAGCCATTGAAGGAATAAATGCCATAACCACCGATGACCTCATTAGCCTCTCAGAGCAGGAATTGGTGGATTGTGACACAACAAATGAGGGTTGTGACGGAGGCTATATGGATTATGCCTTTGAATGGGTAATAAACAATGGTGGAATTGACACGGAAGCTAATTACCCTTACACAGGTGAAGATGGTACCTGCAACACTACTAAGGTTTGTTTCCAACTTTTCTTTTATTCCTATAAATATTTTAACCAATCCCCTGAAGCTATAGCAACAGTTATAAAGCAAACTTACTGTTCTTTGTCTGATTAACAACGTTTGCAATCATATAGGAGGACAGAAAAATTGTATCCATTGATGGGTACGAAGACGTAGGTGAATCAGATAGTGCTCTCTTGTGTGCAACTGTCCAACAACCTATAAGTGTGGGGATTGATGGCTCTGCAATAGACTTTCAGTTATATACTAGTGTAAGTATCTTTGATCATTTAAAGAAAGTACCTTTTAAGTATTGAACAAAATTATAAGATAAATGTGGTAACTTTGGCAGGGTATTTACGACGGGGATTGCTCTAGTAATCCAGACGACATTGATCATGCTGTTCTAATTGTTGGTTATGGTTCTGAAGATGGTGAAGATTATTGGATAGTCAAGAACTCATGGGGTACAGACTGGGGAATGGATGGTTATATATATATTAGAAGGAACACTAACTTAACGTATGGGGTGTGTGCTATCAATGCGATGGCCTCCTATCCAACTAAGCAACACCATGCACCATCTCCTACTAGTCCTCCATCCCCCTTTACGCCACCC
>JANIJH010000002.1:39428326-39443152 GCA_024520975.1 Erythroxylum areolatum | reverse complement strand
CAAGAATTCTTCTTTTCTTTACACATGAATAATTGTCAAAATTTCTCATTTCATATTTCTACATTCCAAGAAAAGTTCGGGGTCCAACAATTCTCCCCGTCTTAAAGAATTTCGTCCTCGAAATTCTTACCTGAGTAATAAATCCTATATACATGCTAGACATCTCTTATCATGCTTTATATTTGTATTTATGGGTTAATATTCTTACTTTACTCTCTTTAACTTGATCAATACCCTTATATATGACTTTAAGTATGTGATACATGGATAGTCATTCCTACCTAGTGCACAAAATAATATATGAATGACTTTATTGTTCAAAGAAATGAGTCTCTTATCTTGAGGATCCCAATTTTCTTTTAGTTTAGGAACCTTTCTATCATCTTTGAATTTCATAAGAGTCAATAGACTATTAGATTCTTTTTTAATGTAACATAAAGTACTTACTTTGATAACATAAAGGCTTACATACTTTATAATGTAACATAAAACCTTAAAGTTGTTTTCAAAAACTTTTTGAAAAACATTTATAGAAAACCCAAATTCTTTTCTATTTTAAAACTAATGAGAAATTTAAAGTTGCTTTGAAAAACTATTTAAAAAATGTTTATAGAAAACCCAAATTCTTTTATATTTTAAAACTAATGAGAAACCATGTATTTATAGCCTTTGGGACTTAATATAGTCTTTAGAGTAAAAAAAAAAAATCATCTTAGTATATTGGTGATCAATATAGCATATTGGTCCACCAATATGCCTTTATTGCATAAAAATCCATTTGTTGGAATATTTACTGACCATTGTAGCATATTAATTATCCAATATTCATTTATTTTAAAAAAATTTGTTAGAACATTAATCGAACAATATACTATAATGGTCGACCAATATATTTGCATTATGAATTAATAGACTACTAGCCTGTATTGGTTGACCAATGTACCTAAAATCTTAATTTTAACATCTCTAAATCATCAAACTTATTTTTCTTATTGAAAATTTGACTTAAATACTTATTAAAATATGCCTCAAAGAATGTTTTAAAGATTAAGAGAGTTTTCTTTGGAATAAAAAATTCAGTTCCTTTGATGATCCAAAATACTCATCTAATGAGTTAAAATGATGATATAGTTATGCATGATGAGCCTTTAAAATATATAAAAAAAAACTAAGTGGGAAGTACAATGATCATTGCATTTTCATTTATGACATTTTAACTTAGTCTTCCTTAGTCTTAGCTTTGGGTTTTACTTAAATAAATATGATTCTAATTTTTATTATTTTTATGAGATTGCTCTTGGTTTTTACACAATGAAAATAACTTTTAAATTATTTTCTTTTAAATTTTTATTAATAGTAAATAAGCTTTATTATTGTTAAAATATAGATTGGAAGCTCTCTTGGTTTAATAATAGGGACAACTCATCCAAGATGAGTTTCAAATCAAAATCTAAAATAAAAAGGCAGTCTAGTGTTATAAGTGCAAGCAAATTGGACATATGAGGAGAGACTATTCAAACAAGAAAAAGAAAATTGATGAAATAAAATTTTATGATTCGTTAAGTTTGCTAATGTGGTACAGAATAGGGACTCAAATTGTAGCAAATGGAAACATGCTTGACATTTCAACCAGTTAACTACAGGACTTATAGATTCTGGATATAGGATACTCACATCATATGACATCTAAAAAAGATTGTTTGGTGTCATATACTTTGGCATTGCTCGGTTGGCATTTAAGAAAGCTTACAAAATCCTTAAAGCATGATAAGTCAGAATTAAGATGTTTAATATTATTGTGAAGATGTTGTATGATGCTTGACATGTGCAATTTAAGGGAGAACTTGATTTTTTTGGACACCATAAATAAAAACAACTTTGTCTATAAAAATGATAGACATATTTTAAGTGATAAAAAGTGTGAAAAATGTGATGGAAGGTCAAAACTAGCCCAAAAAAATTGATATAAAGCATAATTGTAGGTTAATATGTTATTGTAGTAAATTATACAATGATAATGCTAATTTGTGACATATGTAGTTGGGTCATCTTAATGAGTGAGGAATGTGAGAATTTTATAAAAGGAGCCTACTGAAGGGTGTAAAAAATTTTAAGTTAGACTTCTACAAATTTTATATTATTGGAAAATAGTATATGGTAACATTCAAGATGGGGAAGCACAAAACTAAAAAAAAATTGAACTATATCTATCTTGACGTGTGGGACACTACTCATAAGTTGTCATTGTGTGGATCTTAGTATTTTGTTACAATAATTGATGATTTGTCAGAAAAGTATGGATATCATTCATAAATTAAAAATGAGATGTTTTATAAAATTCAAGGTATGGAAGGTTAAGGTGGAGAACTAGATAGGAAGAAAAATCAAGTGCCTGATATTAGAAAATGGTATTGAGTACATGGATTCACAATTTTAGAAGTTATATGAGGAGCACATGAGGAGTTTAGAAAACATTACAGCAAAATGGTGTTCCATAGAGGACGAGAGATATATAATTGAAATGGTCAAATGTTTAAAGATGAGAGCAGGGCTCTCTAAGAATTTTTTAACAAATGTATTGGATATGCTATGTTATCTCATTAACATATTGTTATAGATTTCATTGGATGAGATAATTATAGAGGAGGTATAGACAAGAAGTAAGTTAGATTTCTTTTAACTGAAGATCTTAAGTTGTCCTACTTATGTGCATATTTCTATGATGAGAGGTCTAAGTTTGATTAAAAGTCGAAGAAGTGTATCTTTATTGGTTACCCAAAAAGTATGAATAGGTAAAAGTTTTAGGATCCAACACCAAACAAGAAGGTAGCTATTAGGGATGCAATATTTAATAAGAATTATATATTGAAACAAATATATGGAGAAGATATGTCAGCGTTAGCAAAGGGTAATACAAAGGTAGTAAAGTGGAACCAGATAAGCCTAAAGCAAAAACAAAAGAGGTTAGAAATATCGTTTAAGAATATATAGGACACATCATGTTAAAGGAAGAGCAACATTATAGTATAGCTACAAATAAAAGTAAGACATATCATTAGGATGCCAAAATAGATACAGTGGAGGGGGTGAGTCTTTGCATAAGAACTAGACATGAGAGTTGGTATGACTTCCCAAATGAAACATTCCTATAGGATGCAAGTGGGTAAACAAGAGGAAGCTAGTAGTATTAAAAAGAAAAGGAGTAAAATTCAATACTTGACTAGTAGCAAAATAGTAGGTATAATGAAAGAGCACAGATTATGATGAAATTTTCTCTTAAGATTAAAAGATCTTGTTAAAAGAAGTCGACATTTTAGAGAATGCAACTGACATATTGACGAAGCTAGTTATCATAGAGAAAGTTTATGCATTGTCTAGACTTTATTAATCTCAAAATGTTAGATGAAGCTACAACCAATATGGAGTATATTTGCTAAGGTGGAGATTATTGTGTATGACTTATGTACATGAGTGTGCAATCTTAGAGCTTTTCTGGAAGAAAATGAGTGATTCTTAAAAGTCTTTAGGTAAAGATGGTCAAGTGTACAATTCTGTGTCAGGACATGTTCTTTTCTAGAAAGTAGAGGAAAAGAATTGATCTAGTACACAGGTGGGTTGGTATGACAGAATTTTTTTTTAAAGAAGGCTACAAATTGGAATATAGGTATATAGAGCTCATATCCATGTGCAAATAAAAAAATGGTGAGTTACACGACTTATTATACGGGTGTTTTGAAACTTATGTCCATAAGTGAACAAAGCCAATAACTTACATAGTCTAATATACAATTATGTCTCAAGGTGTGTTTGTAATGGACTACTTTATTTGAAAATATAGTTTTGGTAAATTTCAAATCCGGAAAGAATTCTAAGACTTATTAGATTTATGTTTAAGTTGTATTTGATAAAGATCAACTTATGTTGAATTGTACCAAAAGAACCTTATATACTAATATATTCATTGTAAACCTAGTTTTATTTTAAAAAATAATCTTTAAAAGCAATTCAATTGAATATATAAACATAGTTGCTTTTATTCCCCAAGATATAACCATACTAAATAACCAAATCTCACTTAGAATATTCTTAAATTCTTATTTGTTTCTTTACATATTTGTTACATACTATTTCTATAAATATAATAATGGGGGTTTAGATCACCTATTCCTGTTACTATATGCCTAATTTATTCTATAAGTATATATCTATTTAATTTATGTGTTCCTATTTATTTATTGGATGGATAGATGCTCATGGAATATGATAATAATAAGTAGAAGGGTCTGTTCCTAATAAAGTGGGGAAAAAAAAGGTTACTTCTTGTACTTGAATACGCAGGCAATAACTGCACAGGAGGAATGTAATGCATGTGCTTGCATTGAATCTAACTGAAGTCCAATCAATGAATGCTTGACAATGTCCCCATTATAGCTAAGTTAAAGATATTTGTAGAATTGATAATATAACGTGCTCTTTGGAGCATGGTGAAGAGTATGGGATAGGGAATGTATTCTGTCGTGTCCTGATGGTCCCTTCGTTGGCTAAGAGAAGGCTCTAGGCGTGTTCTGGAGCAAGTGATTGGTAGGGTAAAGCTTTCAACTTTTCACTGAAAAGGGTAAGCTACAACTTACACTACTCGGTATTAAGTACGGTAAGGTTCTACTTGTTTCGTTCATTTTAGACTTTGGAGTCTATTATTGCTGAAGATGCCCACCGAATGATATCTGCTTCCCTTTTAACAGTGATGGTATAGCAATTTTGAAAAGATGCTCATTCCAAGTAGAAATCAGTTTTTCAATGGAACAATCAACAGAACTGCCAAATATTTTAATGGAAACACCCTTTTTCTGCTGCGATGATGTTGATTAAAATTCTTTAAATTTCAAATGATTTTTATGTTACGTTTGTAGTTTAATTTTTATAGGATCCATAGTTTATTATCGATAAAAATGAAACATATCAAAAAGGTGATTCTGTATTTTATTTTTCCCTTCTGTGTTTGGTATTTAATAGGATTTCTATATTTTTATATAGAGTGGCAGACCAAAGAATCGGGGGAGAGGCAACTTAATAAAGATTTTATAACATACCGTAATTCAAGGGGAAAGGTTTTAAGGCATTTTTCTCACACATATTAAATGGAGATTGTTGTAATTTGGACAAAACGTCATGCTCTTTATGTCTCACAACAAGACAATCGAGGCAGAATCACTTTCACAAAAGCTTGAAGGTTCTCGTAACAAGACAATCGAGGCAGAAACACTCCCACGAAAGCTTTAAAGAATGGGACGAGAAGGTGACTTAATTGGTGAAACAAGTTCTAATTTAAAAAATAAATAGAAATCTATAAAACATTAATTAAAATGAGTTTATATAAACTAAAAAGAATGATGTACTCGACCCAAATTGAAATTAAACACGTAAGGTGAAGAGTAATCATGTTTAAACAACAGTTTTATTATCATAAGCTTAAGTTAAAAAATTAGTATAATCATCACATAACCCACCCACCAGCCTATATTAACTTATTACGTGATAAATAATCATGGGAATCCAAGGTAGATTGCCTAGTTAATTAACAAATCTTGAAAATAATGAAAACATCATATCTTTGGTCCACAATCTCCTACGAGACCACCTAAACGTGTTACCTGCCTTGGAAGGTTGAGGTGAGAATGATAGAGAGTTAATGCTCCCATGGATCGGTCCAAAAGTCCACTCTCTTCGCTTTTTGGTAGCCCAATTTATGCTTGTTGGCTCACCAACCGTCCCTCTTTAACTACCTCAATCTATCATAGATCCCACAACTAGATCATGTGGAATTTATATGAATATTATTTTTGTGTTCCAACCTAGGCCGACGTAGAAATTTGCTTCATCGCAAAAGCTACATCTATCGTGTATTAAGTTTAATTATACACTCTTGCACATGGAGTGGACGGTCTGAATGCAGCATATTTTCAGAGAAGACAACCAATGTGTAGACCACCTTGTTTGCCTAGCTAGGGTGGGCAGCCAGGGTCTCTCTTTCTTCCACGAGCCCCCCTTTGAAATTAAGGAGCTCCTCTACCGTGATGCGCAAGACGTTATGTACCTCAAAGTGTTACGCTAGTGTTGTAGCTTCTTTTGTAATAAAAAAAAGTTTAATTATACACAACTAAGAATGATTTCCGACAATTTTATATTGTACTAACGTTAGAATCAATTTCGTTAGAGTTGACATTAAATTTGTTTACGAAGTCCTGTCAGTTACCACTTTCGTTCTTTTAACTGAAAAAGAAAAAAAAGAACATGCAACAAAAGGTGGAGGACCAGGAAAGCAAAAGCACAGCAGAAAAAGCTAAATCAGTGTCTCTGTATGCGTGTATATACTGTAACCTGTATCTCTTCCCTCTCTCTCTCTCTCTCTCTCTCTCCTTACATTATGGTCACTTTCCTTTGATTTCACTCATTCCCAGAATTCTCGCCACCATTTTAGGACGCCTCCATTTGTTAGTAACATTATCACTCCCTCACTCCCTCTCACTTGCCCATTTCTTCTTTCTTCGTTTTTCCTTTCTTTCTTTTTGATTTTGGTGACTTTTGGATTGATAATCTTGATGGTGTTATATCGTGAAGGTAAGTTCGGCCTAATCTCTTCTCCATTGGGTTAAGCTTGCCAGACACGGGTGTTACTCTTTTTCCTCTCTTCTTCTCGTCTTCCATATCCTATGTCCTGCATAGTTGGTTTGTTTATTATGTCTAGAGGTTCATGGCTGGATAGTGTTAGAATTGTACAAGAAAGAGCCAGTTTCAAGATGGTCGGTTGCTTCTTTAACAGAATCTATTGTAAAGTAATTGTGGTTTAAGTAGATAAAGAAATAAACTTTGGAGAATAAATGCCAATCTTGCTGATGAAAAGTTCAGTCTTGATTCTGAAAACCAGGCAAATTGACTATCTTGATACATTTTGTTGGTTCTTGCAAGAGTGATCTGTTTGGTTGCTCAGTAATTGAAGTGACATTATATGATTAAAATTTTCTTTTTTTTTTTGTATTTTTTGTCTTCTTTGATTCCTCCGGAGACATTTTTAGATGCGGATAATGTTTCCAGAGAATCAGAGATATTAAAATAATATATAACAAAGGTCGCCGAGCACAGAATTAATATGATGCTTAATGTGTCCTAAACATCGTCTTTCTTTTTGTATTTATCCCTTTCTTTTTAATTTTTGGTACTTCTTCATTCAATATGAGATTTGACGTCTCTGAGGGACAATTCAATAAACTAAACTTTCGTACTTCACTTTCAGATATATAATCTAGAAGCTCTGAATATGGAGGGACATTGATATGAACTATGCTTTGTTTTACTTCGAGGGAGAAGTAAGTGCATACCGTTTGCTTGGTTATAAGAGTAATGGCGGAAAGAAAATTAAATTTCAATGTCCCACTTCTATCAGTAAGGCGATATTCTACTCCTACAAAATCTACTGATGAAGCCAAAGGAAAGAAAATTGATAATCCCCAGCAAAATAGACGTTATACCATCCCTTCCTACAAATGTGAATTGAACTTGGATCAAGTAACAGAACCTGTTGCTGTGCCTTTTCAGTGGGAATATATCCCAGGTAGACCAAAGGATGGTAGTGCGCTTGAGTCTGAGGTCCTTGAGGAGGATTCTGCAAGTAAAAGAGTTCCGCCTGGAAAACATTCAGGTTCAAAATGTGAAGATCAAACTGAATTTAGGTCCCGAACTGAAACACATTCATTTTGTGACCAGGTTCGAGAATGGGATTGCTCAAAGAAGGGTGTGAATCAAAATGCAGGCTTGGAATCAGTAGATAAGGGTTGTAGCGATGACGACGATGTTTACTCTGATGCTCTTGACACTATAACTTCAACTGATTCCTTTTCCATGAAATGCAGTGCAACTGATCTGAGCGGTTGTGATGGTTTGAATGTGAAGACAACAGGAACATTTTCTACAGATCCACAAACTCGAGATTTCATGATGAGTCGCTTCCTACCTGCTGCCAAGGCAATGGCTTTGGACACACCTCATTATGCTTCAAAAAAGCAATCTGTGGCAATCGTACAGTCAGAGGCAGCTGTAAAGCCCCGACAAGTTTCAAAGCTAGTTAGTGTTCCAAAAGCACCTCAGGCTAATCAAAAGGAATCTGCTATTATTCCATATCACAGTCAGGATGTAGAAGAAGAAGAAGAAGAAGGATGTGAAGATGATTATGACGACTATAGCACTTCTGGCAATATAGCAACTAAAGGTTGTGGTTTGCTGCCTCGCTTGTGCTTTAAAAATTCCTTGTCCATCTTAAATCCTATTCCAGGGCTTAAAGTGAGGTCTCACGTCCAAAGCGCTATCAAACCAAACAAAGCTGCTTCTACTAAATCTAACAGTCAAAACTCGAAAAAGGTAAGATAACTCGTTCTTACATTTGTTTTTTGTTTTCGGCCTATTTTGTTATCATTAAGTGATGAAGGTTTCCATTTTCTCTTAACTAACGAATACGGAATTGGTTTACTGCTCATCAGCATTCAGGGCATGCTGTTTATAAACAAAAAACAGGTAGTGGATCTCAATCACCCAGGCTGCCCTCAGTTGAGAACAAGCCGAGTTTTGGATCCAATAGGTTCTCTCATGCATGTGACCAGCAAACAGTTGGTAGAATATCTCCGTTCAGGCGTTCAGGGGCCATATCACCTTTCCGTCATCAAACACCTCAATCTCCCTTTCGCGGAAAGGGATTTCCGGGCACTACAAGAGAAGCTGAAAATTTCAAAGCCAATAAGATGAACTTGTATTGCAAGAACAGCAGTAAGTCTCACGAACTATATAGCCATTATGGCACCAGAGGAGGGTCTCGCCCACTGAGCCCGACTATTGAGAAGACTGTGTATGTGGATACTGTAAATAAGATGTTTTCAAAATCAGGGCCCTTAGGTATGAGTGGGTACTCGGACTCTGTGGGAAGGTACTATAAGAGTATGTCGAAAAGCAGAGAAATGGGAAAACCTGTTCCAACAGATTCTTGTTTCCAAGTTGCAAAACATCTGAATGTTCTAAAAGGAAATGCCAAACTGGAAGACAAAATTCTGGGGTGTTATGAGGCTAAGCATTCTTGTGATTCTCCAATTAGTCAACTTAGGGACATTATGGATGAGCTATGTCAGGAAGCGAAGGCTGTGGTATGTGTAAATGCAACCGGTGATGGAAGTCCTATTGACAAGGAACATATTCAAAAACAAGGAAATGTTAAAAACAGTTTGTCCCCTGTAGCACCAACTTTACCCAAAACACCATCCGAGTCTTGGCTCTGGCGTACCTTGCCTTCAATTTCCTCACAGCATTCATTTTCACATTCGTACCGTGGCACTGGTTTTCAGAGTAAGTGGCAGGATTCCAAGACACCGCCCTCTACCAATACTAAATGGGAAACAATTGTCAAATCATCATACTCAGCATCATGATCATGTAAGCTATTCTGATGTACTCCTTTGTTTTCTTTTGACAGAAGATTCATTGGAAAACTAACTCTTTTTCTGCTTTAACAGGAATTAAGTCCTCAAACTTCTCAGCCATCAAAAAGCTAACGGTGAGGAGGCTTCACCGAATCCATTAGATTCAGAGTTTGCAAATAATTTCAGGGATAGTGTTGAAGATGTTATATATCTTCCGGTCTCCCTTTCTCTCAACACATACAGATTTGGTTTTCGCTTCAAATTCTGGTAAAATCTTTAGCTTCTTTTACGAGCAGTAATACAGGGTTTGAGGAAACATGTGATAGGGTCAGGCTTCATTTGTTAAGAGACTCTCCTTCGGTCATGTATTGGATTGAATCTGATATCGTGTTATTACAGAAATTCATTAGCTCATATTGGCAGTGAATGGTACTACCTCCTGGTTCTGATGCACATTTGTTTTGTTGAGATTTGGTGGTTGGGTGATCTTTAGTTACGAAGAGGATGAGCAGGTGTGATCATTGTATGCAAAAGAATTCAATTTGATTCAAAGAAATGAAAAACAATGATCGTTATAGAAATAATCCTACCAACAAAATTGATATGATAAATAATTTAAGGTATTCACTCTAAAATTTGTTTTATTAAATTATTTATTTCTAACAAATTTACTTGATTCTAAACGTTGGGATTTAGTTAGGATATCCTATTATTTTGTAATTTAAATTAGTATATAATCTCATCATATAAATTATAGTCTATCTTATCATCATTATTAATATTCAGTAACTAAGTCCTACTGCGATGCAAAGTCTGAGGAGGTCTGATAATACGCAGGTTTACTATTACCTAATAAAGAAGTCATTTTGATAGATCCACTTATAATGTGTCATGAAGATATTACGAAATTATAAATGGGTGCACATACATATACAAAAAAAAAAATACATAAATAAACAAACAAAAAAATAAACATAAAAAGTTAATAAAAATAACGAAATACAAAAATACAAATAAATGATAAAGAGAAACAATAATCATAATACTAAAAAAATAGGTACGACACGCAAAATATTCCACCATCTAACTTTAGTACATCTCTTAATATTTCTTTTCTTCCTCCATCCCTTAATTTCAAGATCCAAAACTAACATTCTATACAGAGTTGTTAGGCATGCTTTCGAAATCACCTTACAATCATTACACAAAGTTCAATCGCTTCTCCTTATAAGGAAATAATTAATTTGAATTTTCATGGTTCTACTCTTATAAGTCACCAGTTGTTCCTCGTTCTTCTTGAATAAAGAATTGGTTATCATTAACTTAAATGCTACCATTATGTCCAATAAAGCAATCCCACTATACCACTATTTTCAATAAAGCAATTCTACTATCATTCCTATCTCAGTATCCGAAACCCCAATGAGTCTATGGATACTCCGATGCTACCCTTATATGACTATTAAAATCTCTTCCTAAAATAACTTTCTCATTAGTAGGATTGTTTGTCTAAACCTACTTGAGGTGTATACGCACACACCATATTGAGAACAACACTACTCACCATAATCTTAACAGCTATAATCCTATCATTTGTCCTCTTGATCTCCATAATATGACTTATAAGTTCCTTAATAACTAAGATACCTACCCCATTTCATCTCGAATCCCCTGAGTACCACAATTTGAACTCATTAATGTCTTTTGCTTTAGCCTCAATCCACTTTGTCTCCTGGATGCATACTTTATGAATCTTATACTTGTATAAAAGAATGATTCTTGTATTTTATTATATTAATAATGACTTTATGTGATATAGTCATATATGTTAAACAAAATATTGATTTAAAATTTTGAAAAATTGAAATTGTTTAAATCTAAGTAGAAATTAAACAATGAGAATGCTGAAGTATTTTAATGAGATCGATGTTATGACATTTAATTTTTTTGTTATCTATAAGGAATGAGATTCTCTAGTAAATATATCCACAACTAAATTTCATAAGAGTACAGATTTATGTAAGGAGAAAACTACAATATGAGATATTATATGATGCAATGATTATTTCTTTTATAGCTAAACCTAATACTACAACTTAACTTTAAATTAAATCAATTAGAAAGATATCATATTAGATATGAAATGCCAAGAATTTGAAAGAGTCAAAGTTAATAATGCTTAGTATGTATTATCTAATAAGTTTATAACTAAATTGGATAATAGAAGGTTATGAGATATCCAAAAGGTTGAATCTATTCTTACTTATCTCATTAAACAAAATGTTTGTTTCAATGTACACTTATAGGATAATGGTTCTCAAGATAAGTAGTGGGAGTAAGATGAAAATTAAAAAGTTCAAATCTCACAATAATATATCTAAATTGAAACTGTTGCCTTTGTTAATAAATGTATAGTTGGAAGCTATGAGATGCTGAAAGATTCACTTTCAAGATAAATTCAAAGAATTCTTTTCGAAATTGTTATGAATTTATCATGTCTACAAGAAGGTTAGTGAGAGTATAGTTGTTCTCTTTAGTGGGAGTATGTAAAAATATATTGCTCATAGAGAACAATAATTCATATTTTCAATTGTTGAAAATATAAATTTTCAAGAATAACTATTGCTATATATGAAAAGATAACAACTCAATTTTGGGAAATAGATATATATAGATAGGTATCCAAGTTTACTTATTCTTTTCCAAGTGTATAGATAATGTACTAAAGGTATTTAGTATTTGAGATATCTGATACTTTATTAAAGATACCTATTATTTTATATACGAGTTCACAATTATAAGAAAACTTTAGAAATAAATCCAAATTAAGGTATATTTTACTTAGAAAAATATTATTTTGAGATTGGAAATGATCTAATGTAGCATAGTTGTTAATCAAGCCTTAATATATTTTTTATTTAGTGAAAATTATTAATTGCATCAACAAGGTCTTTAATGAACTTGGTATGGTTTCTTGCATTTTGTAGATAGTAATGCACTAGAAAACATCAGAGCTATTAGGCATACAAAAGGAGCCAAGTTATCATCAAAGATCTAAATAAATATTTAGGCAGTTTCTTTTAATTATGATGATAATTAAGATGAAACTTATAATATTTAGGCAAGTTCCCACAATAAAGAATCTTATAGAGTTTTCTCATTAAACCACTATCCTAACATTACTATGATCATCATATAGAGTTATAGAATAAGATACTTAAATGATTAGCTTAGTGTAAGTGAGAGAGTACTAGTTTATGCCCTATAACTAATTAACTGGTTGTAGATTAGTGACATAATTATTTAAGTTATTTTTATCATATACATATTCAGATGTATATGATAAAGTCCATGGGTAAATATATATTGCAAATGAAATTATGATAAAATTATAATTATAGGTTTCATATTACATTTATGTATTATCCCTAAATTATTCCTAGTTATTGTTCTATTAAAACTGAATATTAATAGTGCATAATCACACGTTACCTTTCTTCCTTTTGAAGAAAGTAGTCGATCTTGTAGACTAAAGTATAAAGATACTTAAATAAATGTGTGAGTAATTATAAGAGAACAAGTTCACTAAACTAATCCCATATGAGAAATTCCATTTAAAACATTACTTGTATGCCTATAAAAATTTTCAATGTGATTTTTTTATAAGTGATCCTTTAACTTGAGATTAAGTATCTCATTAAGGGATTGTTAAATTTTGATACTACTTATGACATATTCTACTCAAAGGTAGCTCAATCGGTAGTTATTGGATATATTATGAACTATATGGAAGTGTTTGAGTGATTGATAGAGGATTCATCACCCTAAAGTAATTAGGAAGAATGTTCAAATTTTCTCGATTAGTATTGATTTCATAAATCTTTAGTAAAGGTGAAATGACTACTTGAAAAAAAATTTTAAATGTCATTTATTAAATCAATTACTAATGGTGGATAACTAATATGATTGGACTTAAATAAAGTAGACATTAATTCCATGCTCTATATCTAATCAAAACATTATATGATGAAATGGTTTAATTATACGAAAAATTCAAACACAAAACGTTTATTCAAAACTATTTTGACATTCCTAAATATTTATGTTGTCATGATGCATTACTAAATGTCAATCTTGATCCATGAACATAAACTGTTTAGTTATATAATTAAAGATAAATTTAAATGAGTTTAATATGTGTAATTCTAAATATAATTTAGGGTTAAAATTTAGATCCAATGCTAATATATTTGAGAATCTAATAGGTCACACACAAATAATAGGTCGAAGAGAGAAAAGATGTGTTAATCAAGTTTGACTTGATTGTAAAGTTTAAGAAACTTTATGATTAAAGATGATATATTTAATAAACGAGGACCAATATTAGATATTAGATTTTATTTAAGCCCAATTGGTATTTAATTATAATTAATTATAATTCTAATAAAGTTAAGTTGAGATTGAAATTTTATTTCAATTACATTACTAAAAGGTCCAAATCTTATTGTAAATAAGCTTAGGCTCCAAGGGAGCTATTAATACTTGCCTAACCCTCTTTAAAATAGTTATAAAGTTCTCTTAACTAGTTTTGTAGATACCATTAGAGGCCAGACTGATAACTTGCATTTTGTCATGTTAATTCTTTATGTTTTATATTCTTTTGGCAGACTTTTGTGATGTTTTGCTTGTGTTTCTAAGGTAATTTGTGTCTTTGTATTTTCTAGGTGATGAAATACTAAAGTGATGCAATTTGGAGTGAAATTGGCTAATCTGAAATTGAAGATTTCAACATGACCATGTTGAAGGTAATACAGTGCTGGCTACCTGTGAATTTACCTTGAGATTTGGGCCTCAGTAATAGCCCTCTTTGTTGACAAAGCCAAGTTATGCCGCAACTATCAAATTCCTATTTTTACATTTGAATTGAGCCCCACTTTGCACATTCATTAAGACCATTAAATGTGAGGGGCCCACTTCATTTAATGAGAAGGAACAAAACGTAGGGATGGACTAAGGTGTGTTTACGGTAGCTAAAAGAGGAGGAATATATTATTCACAAGAGGGGGCTGGAGAGAAGGACGACGGCTGTAACTTTGGCAAGGGACTAGAGAAGTGTTTGACAAGAAAAGAGGGGAGCACAAAAGACGAGGGCATCAGCAGTTTTTGGGAATTAATTTTTGGAATATTAGAGTAGAATAGGGGGATCGACGGCGGTAGAGTATTAAGAGGAGCTTGAGAGATTTATCTTTGGAGGACATCGAACTGAGTTGACGTGTAGCATCCCACTCCCACAAGACCCGAACCCGACATCGATGGTGATATCCGAGTCCAAGCCCCGCGAGGTGGTGTGCTAAAGTACTCAATCATT
>JANIJH010000002.1:39407204-39422736 GCA_024520975.1 Erythroxylum areolatum | reverse complement strand
AACGCTTACACAAAACACTCCTTAAATTTCGTTTTACTTATTCTAATTTTCACTCAAAGATCGGGGTCCAACACATAAGCTATTTGCTTACCAAGAAAAAAAGGAGTGCTGAATACTTCCCAAATGTGATGAAATATGGTACCATATATCCCCCATTGGAGCTTCTTCAAGCTAGAGCAAAGGTATGGTCTACTGCCTTAATTGGCTTCTTTTGGAATAAGAGGCCAGTGTATCCAGTTATAAATGCTTGGGCTAAATGTTGATGGTACTCTAAAGGATTAGAAAAGGTATTGTTGTGTGAAGATGGAACTTTACTGTTTAAATTTTTTGCTGAGAACCAGTTGAGTGAGATTCTCGAAAATGTTCCCTGACATATTAGAGACCAACTGATTTTCTTACAGAAATGGCAACCTGGAATGGAGATGGATCATAGTAAAATTTAGACCTTCCCATTATAGGTAAACTTTCACAATGTTCCTCTAGAACTTTGGACATTGGAGGGCTTGAGTTATATAGCCAGTTCATTTGAAAACCTTTGTGTATGGAAACTCAGACAGCTTACACAGACAGACTCGACTATGTTAAATCCTTTATTAAAGTTATGAAAACTACTCCATTTCCTAAAAATTTATTTGTTTTTTGTTATGGAAAGAGTGGAGAGTTAGAGGAAAAAAATATCACTCTATTATACCCCTAGAAGCCCACTAACTCTACCAAAATTTGGAAGCCTACGGGGAAGACTTTTCAATCAGGTATACAATAAGAGCTCCTTGGATTGGAGTCTACTATCCCTAGTTATGGAGACACTAATATCGTAGATGACAGTTTTATTATTATATAACACTTTCTAAACTTGGTGTTGGCCTCCTCTTTCTAGAGGATTCATTATTATAATCAACTTTCTCCCACTATATAATCCTAACTAGCTTTCAGAAGATAAATTTCTTTGGTTGAAAAATAGGTAAGGTAATTCAAAAATATTTTATGCTGGGATATTTTCACAAAAAACAAGTAATAGGTGGAATGGAGAAATCTAGTATGGTTTTCCCTTAAACATCCTAGATTCTCTTTCATCTTATTGTGCAATTAGAGAGAATTTATACACCAAGGATATGATCAAACTCTCTGTCATTTAGGACTATGTCTATCCTATGCAGTCAGAAAGTTGAATCTCACGACCATCTGTCCTTTAGATGTCAATTCTCAACTTAACTCTATAATGAGATTCAGTCCCTACTAAACATAAGATGTATGCATTTCCAATGGAAGGATATCATAACTTGGCTTACTAAAGTGTCTTTTAACTATTAAAGTGATATGAAATCTCACTCCGTTACACTATTTACTTAATCTGGAAGGGGAGGAATAGAAGGATCTTCACATGGAAGTCTATAGATAACAATAACTCTTTTCATCTTCTGCTTCGGTTGATAAGGGAGATTATCATTACTAAAGGGATATTAATAGAATTAGTGAAGCTGTGGCTTCATGATAAAACATATTTACAAATTCTTAATTACATTGTTTCTCCCTTAATCATCAACCTCTTAAGGCTCCATTGAATACTAGAAGATCTTGAATAGAGTTTTCTAATTATAGTTGTTCTCATATACACTTAGTAGAATTATTCTTTCTATTTTCGTCTCGTGCATCACTATATGAACTCTTAATACAACTTCTTTATTTTCTAAAAGAAATTAAGATAATAGAAGGGCGAGGAAGATGTAATTAAATATCAATTTGAAAATTACACTTTCACCATTATTCCTACAATTCAAAGGAATCTCTTTATATATATATGGAGAATAGTTTAGAAAAATTTATCATTAATTAATTATTTAAGTGACAAACATACTTTTAATCCTTAAATTGATTTTCTTATCTTTATATCTATTAAATCTTAGTATTTTTGTTTCAGTCTTTAGACATTGCTAAGAACTCCATATAACGAAGAGACTATGTAGCATAGACAAGTTCTATGTTGGAGACACATTTCACCCTTCTAGAAAGGCTATTAAAAATCAAGTTGTGAAACTCAAAATTGAAATCATATTACAGTTAACTATAATTCGTAAAAATTGGACAATTGGATCATGGTACATTTAACTAATTACAACAGAAAGGAGAAACTGGAGCATGGTAAATGATTCACAAAGTAACATCGGACCACTTGTTTTCTTTGGCATTGACGTAAAGGCAAAATAACAAATAAGACTAATTCCCTAGCGTTGAAGGTAAGATTCCTTCCCTCTACTAAGAAGTTGTTAAATAACGTAAAAGTAGCAAAAAGAAGTGATCAATAATTACAGTTTTCGTGGCTAAACGGTTAACATTAATAATAACATAACTTTAAGCTACAAGATCTATTCAATCATTTGTGGCACACGAATATCTGATAGAAAAATGAGACTTGAATCGTTTACCAATAGACTTCAATTGCGGCGATATGCTCTTTACATCTAGACAACTATATAGGACTATAACAAGTATTTTGTGGTCTGTTACAAAGGGAGTTAGTTTGGAAATATTTATTTTAAAGTTTTAATTTTGGGTTTTGCATGAGTCTCTAATTTAATTTAGGGATTAGATTAAATTTCCAAATTCATTTAGAGGTTCTTTAATTTGATTTAAATTTTATTGACTTGGGGATTGTTAATTGACATATGTTGATTCACAAAGAAAGTGATGTGTGTCTAATATAAGATCCATCTATGTCAAATAGGCAACATTAAAAAAGATACTGATATTGTTAACTTATTAATTAGTGATTTATTTAAAATAAAGGGTTTATATAATCTTCCATATGCATCCGATGGCTATATCTAGTATGCATCTTAAGAATCACGGTTGCAAGTTTTATCAACATAAAGATTTAAAGACTGAAACAAAAAGATTAATAATTAAGTGAATAAAATAAAATATGATATTTAAGTTAAGTGATCGAAAATTCTTTTATCTCAATTAATTATTCTCCATAATATTTCTATTTTTAAATTTAAAATTTGGGAAGCTTTATTGCATCTAGAAATTTAGAAATTCGGGATCTAATTATTGTAAGAAAACCAACATCATTTTACTAAGAGAAGTTAGGTCTCGAGTAAGCCTGAATTTAGAATAATTCAATCCTAAACCTAATTAAAAAATTATATTATTATATATTTTTAATTTTAAAAAAATTGACAGAGCTAACTAGGGTCAACCCATTATCATCCTTAGATATCTCATAACTAATTGTAGTATGTTTCAAAAATTCATTACTTAAGGTCTCCCTCCGCGGTTTGTTCTTAGAGATAGATTAGCAACACTAGATAAAATCAATTACTTAAATGTTCGTAATATCTGTGTCTTATGTAAAGAGAACCACGAGGTTCTGCCAACTTTATACTTCAATTGTAATTATGCCTAAGGTATGTCGAGAAGCATTGGCAGCTATGTTAGCATTGGCAGCTATGTTATCTCAATAATTATAACTCGAATGCTATATATTGAGTTCCTGAATTGGTTACTAGCTGAGAGGAGTCTTCCCAACGGTGATAAAGGGGTGTTAATCTTTGCTTTAGGATCTTGCGTAAATAGAACGTGGAAAGAAAGGAATGCTAGACCTTCTTGGAAGGGAAAAGCTAAGGTACTGTTTGGTTGGATGTTAATCAATGAAATAGAATGGAACGAAACGGAATGATCTATAATGAAATAGAATGTAGTATAGTAAAAAGTTATTTGGGAGGAATGAAATGATTCATAATGTAGTGCACTGAAATATCGTTTGGAAGATGGATGGAATGAAATGTAATGTATAATAAATGACTATTATACCTTTTATATTAAAATGGATATTGCAGGAGGTTCATTATTTTATTATAAATTATATAAAAATATTAGTACTAATTATTTAATATATTTTATTTTATTTTATGTGATTTATATTTAAAATTAATTAATTTATATTTTTATTTATGTAAAAATAAATACAAACAATTAAAGAATAATTTTTATATATTTTTCTATTTTAATTAGTAAAAATTTATTAAAATTTATTATTAATTGTATACAATTTATTATTAATTATATAAAAATATTATTGATTGTTTAATATATTTTATTTTATTTTATTCTATGTGATTTATGTATAAAAATAATTTATTTTTATTTTTATTTATATAGAAATAAATATAAACATTTAAAGAATAATTTTTAAATACATTTTCTATTTTTCATTAAAATTTTTTATTTATTTTTATTAATTATATACAATTTATTATTAATTATATAAAAATATTATTAATAATTATTTAATAAATTTTATTATATTAAATTTTGATTTGCATTTAAAAATAATTTATTTATATTTTATTTATATAGAAATATATACAAACAAGAATAATTTTTAATATATTTTTTATTAATAAAAATGAAAAAAATATAAAAATTATTATTTAATTGTTTGCATATATTTCCATATAAATAAATAAATAATTTTTAAATAAATAATTTTTATTTTATTATTAAATATACATAATTTATTATTAATAATATTAAAATATTATTATTAATTATTTAATAAAATTTATTATATGAAATATTATTATATTCTATTTAATATATTAATATTATGATTTGATCAGAGTTGGTATTAAGAAGAATTATTGAGAGTATATTAGATAGTATGTATTTACTAATTTACGTTCCATCATAAACTCTTTGAATCGGAAGTTTCTTATTTTCACTGATTAAAACAGAACGGAACGTAACATAAAACCATCCGTTTCTATCCTATTCTATTCCATTATGAAACCCTCAAACAAATGATGAAAGTGTATTACGTTCCATCCCTAATCCCTCAACCGAAAAGAGCCTAAGGGAGCATAACTAGTCAAAGATAGTTTTATAGATGGAAGATCAGATTTTACTTTGCAATCAAAGCTAGCACTCTCCAAGATTATATGTACACACCCGAGATGCATAAAAATATAGCAAGGACAGCAATGCTAGCTATGCAAATGTGATAGGGCTTATAGACTCTATGCAATCTTGACTCAAAGATCGCCATGTTTATTATAACAGTTAATAAGTGTGAAAAAATTAATTGATGTACAAAAAAGTACAAATATTATCTTAAGTATTTTACTTTAGTTTGTTTTACTTAGTTATTTTAGTTCTTTTTAAGTAATTGTGATAGATTAACCTTGAGATGAGATTATTCAAGAATTAGAGGCATTTCAAGTAAAAATATTTAAAAGATGACAAATATTAAAGAACTTAAATTGTTCCACACTCTGTGTGCTAGTCCATGTCCTATATGTATCAAGTGCAATAAGAGATATGATTTCAAACATAGTCTAAAGAGACATTATATGTTGTTGAAGAAAATCTACGGAGTAACCTACTACAATCATACAAAAAACATTATGTTAAACACAAAATAGGAAGATCCACAACATAGGACATGGAAGTATCATAAACCACGTTTCTTCCCCGAAGGAAATAGAAGGGTCCATAATTATGACTCAAAATATGTCCAAAGGCATGCAAAAGTATATAAAACATAGAAACTCTAATTATTTTAGGAGACTTTACACTTTAGACACATCTTCTTTTTTTTACAAAGAATTAAGGTTAGTTGTCAAGGGGTTTATGAACCCTCAGAAGATTGATTTCAAGTTGTTTCCATCAAAGAATCAAAATTCAACTATATCTTAACAAATCAAGTTGACAAATCAAGTTGTTGGCAAAATCATGATTTTTATCTAGATTTATTTCTACCTTTTTTATTATTTTTTATTAGTTTTATTGGTTTGACTACGATTAAAATTTAAATGCTTTTCTATATTTGGAAGCAAAAAATGCTAGTATTTTATTTATGTATAAATATCGATTTGTTTTATTTATAAAATCAAATATATTTTTATGAATTGATTTCAGTTATTCTTACTGTATAGTTTAGTTATGTTAGCAACTAAGTCCAATTATAATTCACTTATATATGCCTCGAGAGAGTTTGCTTATAGATGTAACACGATATAGATAATAGGGGTAAATAAGGTGCTTGAGAGAGACTTACGTGATATTATTTGTGTTAGGATGAAACCTCTTATGGATTTTTGCAAATCTTAATGCATTCAAAGGAGTGTTAGCTTGGTAGAAATACCAATTAACCAACTAAAGAGTAGACGATTGTAAATCATGGGAAAGGAATTTTAAATATTTAGGAGATCCTACTGGTCTACTTTAATATATCCATTCTATATTAATCAAATGATGAAATTAGAAGTAAAATTATATGAATCACTTTCTTTTAGCTTCCAATTTAAGTTTTCTTTATTTCATATTTATTTAATCAAAGTATATAAACATCATTTTATTTATTATTTTATTTTAAACTAGTTAGTAGTTTTAGGTTTTTATTGAGTTAAATATAAAAAATCATAAACTTTACTTAAATTTGTAGCATTAGCCTAGAATTCAATAGTGGCACTAAAATGCTCTAACTTTCAATTTTTTTATAAAAATAACCTAATATTAAATCTTCTATTAATGGTGTTGATGTAGCTAGTCATGTAAGCTAAATTTTTGACATGTTGATGATGCTCTATGCTGTTTATTGGTTATTACTAAATTTTATGACTTGAATATAAGGAAGGCAAATAAGTGACTTTAGTTGCTCCGTTATACGGATAACTATGGTTAGGGGTTGGCTCTTAGACCTAAACTAGATCAAATAATTCTCATGTGCTCAAGAGGAGCTAGAAATCCTCTTTACTAAGCTTGGTCAACTAGACCTTAATTCATTAACTGACCTTCTTCTTGCTTTATCATACTCTTTTTTAAGTAGGTATGTATGGTATAGGTCAAAGGTGGTTGTCATCCTTTTGGGTTATTTATGATCTTAATGGTGATATTTTTATTAGATGTACCCCAAAACTTTCTAATTCTTTTTTAATAGAAAAACGTAATGAATTTATCTATTAAAGGCAATCAAAATATACAAAAGCTACAAAGAGTTATATAAGAGTTTAAAACAAAGGCATATTGTAAGAAAAGATCCTAAGATCAACCCTTTTCAAAGTAGAGAGTTTTTATTCTTCAACACTAGAAGCAATTTTTTTATTCCTTGCTTCCTTTTTTAGTTACTAGGTTGATCTTTGGCTTATATCCCATTTGCTATAAAAGATGGTCAAAACAGTTCCATAAGAAAGTAAATTGAACTGCTTTGATGGATCTTTCATATATATTTTTTATAACTTACATGATTGTGGATAAGAATCTTTGATTTTAGGCTTTGATCATTGATGATTATGGTCTAACAGAGATAAAAAGCCTAGTCTATCTTGTGATTGCTCAATTACTGGATAGATAGATAAGGGATGGTGTCTTAATCATACACTATTGGCGGAGGGTCCCAATGTTCCTCAAATGGATAACTTAGTTGTTTGAGAAGGTTGCCCAAAAGCAGTATATAAGGCATTCCCAATGTGTGCCTATTATTGTTATAAGGAAACCTTTTTCTTCATGTCTTTCTCTTCTTAGAAAGAAAAGGAGTAGAATTTGTAGACAAAAGCTAAACCTATTGAGTTTGAGTAGAAGTTCCTGTTGATCTTAACTAGTGGAAGACTCTGTATAAGGTGTGCAAAGAAATAAGTAAGAATTTACTTCAAGTCTGCCTTCTATTTTAAGTCCTTGCCCAAGTTAGCCAAATTTTGGGATTTTAGGGTAATATTTATAGTAAGAGGTCTCCTTACAACTAGGACGTTTCTTATTATATAATAGAAGTGCCGTACTTTGTTACATCTAGTGGAAGCAAGCAAGAAGGAAGGACTACCTACTATATTATACGATTTATGACAACAGGTTCAAGGCATGCCATTTATATATAAGATGTAATCACTAAGAGATAGATCATCTAAAAATATATGCCCTAATGGAAGTCTATAAGTATGAGTATAAGTCTTCCTAGTGGCTTAAGCTCCAATACCACATAAGGTAAAAGTGACATTTTTATTACATTGATTCATATCCTTGTTTTGTTTAAAAATGAATATCATATATCAAAAAAGGATGAAAAATAAATTGCTAGAGGAAGATTCAATATCAAATTATTCCCCTGTTAATTAACCTTTTACAAATTTTGAAATGGACATTAGTATATGGTAAAGGCCTTATAGTATATGTTTTTAACAAACTTCTAGTAGTGAAGTACAAAACCTCTCCATAGTAGATTGAGAACTTCTTTTCCTACCTAAGCTCGTTGAAAAACACTTAGAATTGTGTGTAAAATACACCCAAATTCTTCTTGATGCTAAAACCAACGAGAAATACATATTTATAGGGATTTTGGACCTTTACTTATCATTGGAGACAAGAATTAGATGTTATAACAGCTACTTGTAGTATTATATTAGTCAACTAGTACAAATTAAAAGTACCCGTTTTACTAGTCATTGAGATACTAGTCGACTAATAGGTATATTGGTTAGCCAATATGACATATTGGTCAACTAATACATTATCCAATGTTATAGCAAACTCATAGTACGTCAAAATTAACAACTTATATTGGTTGACCATTAACCCATATAGGTGGAACAATCACCTCAAAACATGATTTTAACTACTTAAAATACTTAAAATTAAAATTTTTAATGCAATTATGATTTAAACACTTCCTAAAATGTTAAAGTTTTTTTGAAATATTAAAGGGCTTTTATACTAAAACCAAAAGCTTCAATATCACATCCCCGCCTTAATAAAGCCCAATATGGACTTTATAGCATTAACCTGATATTGGGTGCTAAGCTAATAGGCTTAACTTATTCTTATGTTCTTTCTATCTAATGACCATTCAATTAATAAGATATTTTAAATCTAAATAGGCATAATTCATTCGTTAATTTATCATAATAGTCTAAGTGTAATCTCATCATCATTCAATACAAAAGTTTAAATCCTACTTGGTAACAACATAATAGCAATAATAATAATTTCAGTAACCATATTATTTCCTTAAATGTTTACATTGGCATTTAAAGACATAATGTTTTAAATACTTGAGAAAAACAAAAGCAAATAAAAAACTTTGGTCGACCTTATCTAGACCTTATTGAAGCTCACTGTTGATGTCACTAATTAGTTGAATTAATAGCCTTTTCCTCTTTTTCCTAGAGGATGAGAAAAATAATGCAAACATGAGTATTACAATCATTGAGGGAAAACATTTTTGCTAGTGATTGGTTATGCATAAGAAAATTTTATTTTCATTTTGAAAATGATTTAGTTTATAAATCAATTCATAAGTTTCCTATCTATGATTATGTAAAACTATGCCTATCGGATATTCAACACTCCAATGCAAGTATCACTCATATAAAGGTATAAGGTCAATTTTCACATTTCATATCAAGGTTTAAGTGAAAATTCATTTCTTGAATCAAGCATCGTCACATTCATTAAGGCACAAGTTCATCAATCACCACAATCATTAACCACTTAACAAGATATCATTTTCTTGAACAAGCAATACCATATAAAACATAAAGGACACAAGTAGCTCAATTTCATTGGACATGCATTTTATTAATTTTTTATTTATTTACTTTAACTCTTTAACCTGGGTAGTCCTTATTTCATTGCCTAAGTCACCTCATTTAGGTTTTTTGCCTAAACCTCCTCACTTAGGTCTTTATTTAAGGAACTTTTCCTATGTCACCATACTTTGGACTTTTGCCTAAGCCACCTCACTTAGGTCTTGTTTAAGGAAACTTGCCTAAGTCAACTCACTTAGGTCTTTTTAAAGGAATATTTACCTAAGTCACCCCACTTATATCTTTTGCCTAAGCCACCTTACTTAGGAATTATTTAAGGATGTTTGCCTAAGTCACCTCACCTAGGCCTTTGTTTAAGGAAAATTTTCCTAAGTCACTTTACTAAGCTCTTTTGCCCAACCCACCTCACTTAGTTCTTTGCTAAATAAATTTGCTCAAGTCACCTTATTTAGGCCTTTTACCTAAGCCACCTCACTTAGGTCTTTGTTTAAAGAAATTTGTCCAAGTCACCTCACTTAGGTCTTTCATTCTTTTTCATTCAATCAATCCATTCATTATTAATTTTTTCCAGAGAGCACTTACTTCACAAGACAATTTTGAACAAACAACTAATTTCCACTCAAGGAAAAAGTTCAAGGCACATGTCACAAAATTTCAACACAACCTTCTTATAGGAAATTCATAATGACTTACCAAATTTCAAATTTTACTTATAGAGGAAAAAATTCTCAACAAACATAACTTGAAATAAATTTAGATCTAAATTAAAAAAATTACACATTTATTAATCATATCTATATGCAATTTTTGTGTTGAACAACTACCCAAATTCAATTCATTCTATCCCTGAAATTAGCTCCCAATAATGGAACACATCTAATGTCATAACACCCTAAATAGCCTATGGTAAATCAACTATATAACCCAATCCAATATGAATTTATTCTAACCATTTTACAAACTACTACACATCATTTTTAACCTACAACTTTCACATTTTAACCAACTTTTAGATAAGTTTTGTGTGCCCTCAAATTATAAGTACAATCTTGAATTCAACATTAGCCCTACTAGATAGATAATTTTGGAAATTCGACCATATCTTTTCACCTATAAAATCTGGGAACTTTCCTTTTTATGAGAATAAACTATACATGTATACCTAGAACTTTTATGTTTTACACTTTGTCAAATTCTCAAGTTCTTATCCTAAAATAATTAGAGCAATACAACTCAATCGTTCATGTTAAAATAGAGCAGCTACACTTATTAACCTATATCTCGCAAAATAAACAAAATTTTCTTAAAACATTTTATAGAAATTGAGAACACATATAAATAGCCATGAAAGATTAATATCCGAAAAAAAAACTCAAAATCTTCACATAAAATTTTGGTTTTAAGAGGTGCTTAAGAAGGGATGCAATCCCACTCACCTATTGCTAGGAACCCCCCTTCCTTTCTTATTTTTCCCTCACTCTCTCTACCTCTTCTTCTCTCCTCTTCTACTGCAAATCCCTTTTTAATCTATTAAATCCTAAATGGTATATTTTGAAAATTTCCATTCTTACAATGTATAGTGAAATTCTAACTATGCCTTAATGAGCATCTCTACACCAATTTGTTTCCTTTTTCCTTCAATTATCCATTCACTTTCATTTTATTTTCATAATATATTTCAAAATATTTTATCACTTTTAGGCATATTAATTAACTCAAAATAATTTTCCTCTAATAATTGTAATTTATTTCACTCCCACATATTTTCTCTATTTTATATACTAACATCAATTATTCTTAATCTTTTTTTTTAAATTCTAAGTCATCAAAATTTGAGGTGTCACATTCAATGCCTCTTGAAGAATGGAAAGACAAATGCAATAAAGTGAAGTAAAATGTTTATGCATAGTAAGCATTTTAGAACATCAAATTGATTAAATGAAATTACAATTAACATTACAACTAAAGACTTTGATAAGCCTGAATCTTCTTTTGTTATTGGTTTGATGTTCATTTTGATGGTTACAAACTTTAACTTCATACACTATCTTCATGATTTTATGGCTTCATTTTTGTTCTTATATTTGTATTTCATCAAAACAATAAAGTCATTAGTAGTAGTTATGTTTTGTTATTATAAAAAATCCATTGGAACCTTTTTTTATTCAATATCCATAGGAGAATTTTTTCCAAAATATTATGGTCATACAAACTTCCTTAGGGAAGTCAAATTTGGAAGTTAGATATCCAAATATTTGCAAAAAACCCAGAAAATAAAACTCGCACTTCACTCTAAATTTAAAGGCCGACATTGTGAAATTTGCACCACCCATCTAGAAAATAATTCCATAGACTTTTCCATTCTTACATATTTATTGAACTCAAAAGTTTTCAAATTTTCAATCACGATTCTAGTGTAGGCATCTTCATAAATTTGAAACAAAATTTGAAGAAACCCATATTATTAACCATTATTTATACCATCATATACAACTAAATTAACCTATTTAGTTTGAAATTCCTTTTCTCAAAATTTCATACCTTTTCAATTATTGCATTTTAGAGAAGTAAAGCGTAGGTTGTTCAAACTCTTAATGTTTTGGCCTTTCCTTCATTCCCCAATGCCCCATGTTTTGATGTATGACTCATTTTTACCTAGATTTTATACAATTACTAATTCATTTGATTTTAGAAAATGTATAACCTCCCCATAAAATATTATATGTTAGAGGTTGGGAAAAAATTAAACATAAAGCAATGCGTGGTTATAAGTATATGTCCTACAATTGTAAGGGGATACGTGTTTATTAACTAACACCATGATTAAAAATAAAATGGATAGTTTAACTTGAATAATCAATTACTAGCCAATTTTTTTGGTTAAGTTCACTTTTATAAACTATAAAAATAAACATTCAGTTAAATGATAGATTGACTGAATTTTACTAAACTATATGAAGAAATTTAATATTATTAAACTATAAATGCTTCTTCTTTGATTTTGTATGAAAAAAGAAGAAGTGGCAAAAGGAGTTGTTGGCATCTATAATGGTGTTGATATTATTATTAACTGTCATCTTCCACCATCATCACGATTATTAAATAAAGTACCTAAGATAGAAAGAATTTGATAATTCACATTGATTTTATAATGGGTTTTAGAATTTAATATTGTATAGGCTTAAATTCCCTAAGGAAAAATCAAAGAAGAAGTGGCGAAAGGAGTTGTTGGAATCTACGATGGTGTTGATATTATTATTGACTGCCATCTTCCACCATCATCACGATTATTAAATAAAGTACCTAAGATAGAAAGAATTTGATAATTCACATTGATTTTAAAATGGGTTTTAGAATTTAATATTGTATAGGCTTAAATTCCCTAAGGATCCCGAATAAGGGATCCTTAAGGAAAAGGATCAATATGGCCCTTATGAATAGCTTGATGCTTTATATTCCTAGTTGGAATGTTCCAACTCTATATTAGTTTAGTTATCCCATTCTTTTCCACATTCTTAAATTCCCTTTACTTTCTATGGTGATGGTAACTAGTAATAATTAGGAAGCATAAGGTTTGTTTTCTCATAGATAATATAATCATTCAGTACTTAACTTTATATAAAATAGTTATATCCATGTAAGTTATAGTCATAAAATGATGAAATATGAGTAAACAAATTGTAAATATGACTGCAGTCTTTTGTTGATCTAACTAAAACCAAAGCATATGAGCATAAGCCAAATATAATATTACAAATTGAACAAATCAAGTGCCTGTTGTGTTTGTTTACATGTTTTAATATATAGTTTCATTACCAAAGTCTACTATAAATAGTGAAAAGAATTGAAATTATTGGACTTCAGTGAAAAGAATTGAAATTATTGGACATCACCTAATTACATAGGTTCTTGTAAATCTTTGTTGACTTCTTCTGCTATAACCCATATTTCATACGTGTTACCAACAATATATTGGACATAACATAAAAACATGAACCTACGTTAATTGATAATCCTAAATGTCAGTCCCTATATAAAATTGCAAACACAACATGTTTAAATCCCACAATTATTGCTAAATGTAAGCAATAGAAAAGCATACTCAAAATTTTGTTAAATATGCAAAATTCAACATTGTACCAATGTATATAATAGGGAGAAAAACCTAGTTTTGCATTAAAAATAACATAAACAACATGTTAATCTTACTTGTTAGGAAATTTTGTTCCATATAGGATAGTAAATATGGACTATGAGACTTCTTATCGTACTGCACACCAAAATACACTACCATCTACCACAAAATATGTTCCTTCATTCCTAAACAAACATTTCGTGATGTTAGACATAGTGCAATAAGGTTTACATTTTCACATATAACACATATAACATGTTGTTATAACTCAACGCTTTGTATAGGTTTTTCTTAGCACCATCCTCCCTATGATTGGAGTTAAATTTTATGTTGTATATTGTTTCCATATGGATACAGCAACACCAACAATGATCATTATGAAGTATTAGGATGAAAAATATATGTATGAAGCTAGTTATGCATTCAAGAATACCAAAATCCAAGTACTTCCTAATATTTCATACATACTTGGGAACAAAATGTGGGAATTTGATAGAGAGCAAGGTTTTCTACATGTTTTCATCCCACACTTAGATTACATCCACCTAATTATAGTATAATATGACATGTAAGTCTTGTATAACATTTTTAATTAGTTTATTTAAAACCAAATATACCGAAATTACTCTCTACAAACATGAAGTCCATTATGAACCTACCTAGATGAACCTTATAAACCACACTCTCTAGTAATCAAATTGATGATATTGGCCATCATGATATTCTTGATAACCTTACTATTGGTAGGTTTTTAGCAATATTTTAACCAACACAACTAAACAGATTAAATAATATTCAACAATATGCCTATTAATAGTCATTAAATCATACTATAACAATGTTGTTACCTCATTCTTGAATCAGCTTTTCTTTTGAGAACTTAATATACACAAATTCAGAAGCTAAAGTTCTCAAACAAGATATAGATTGCTTTCTAATTACCACAAATCCTTATTCAATATATATTATTTTCGTCAGCTTTCTCTTTTTCCTCTCTTTAATCACTATCTCCTCTTCTCTTCTCTCACTCTTATCCTTATCCTTCATTGACATTTCCTTATGCCTCAAGACATCCTCTATATTTTAGGTCTATCATTAGCGGCTTTTCATAGCATAGGAATAATTCTTTAGTATTCATCTTTTTCACTGACACCACCTTAGGCCTTATAACTTCTTCTCTTCCTTGACATTAAGCTCAAATATCAACTACTATTCACGTAAAAAATAAATATGAAATATTCATATAATAACCTAACATTCTTAATGAATTCAATACCTTTACATTTATTATTGATCGTAAAGCCTTCCTTACTTTCCTCGTAAATTCCCAACCACCATAATAGTTCATCAAGTGATCATCATTGTAATTAAACCTCTAAGTCTATCATAAATTATCAAATATTAATCAATTTAAATATTCCTATTTATTAAATGTGATTGTAAATTTTCGAATATCAATATTACTCTCAACTTCCTATATACACCCTATGAAACTCTTTTAGCAATTAATTCCTTGTTGATACTTTCATCATCCAAAGATATAAAGTTAACCATCTTCCCCCATTTGAACGATTTATCCATAAATACCTTATCAAGATGACAAATCTATAAACAAATTATAATTTGAGTCAATTTTAATTAATTATATAACATGTACACCTTTATATTTTTACTAACAATAATAACTTTTATACCATATATGACTCACCATCAATATAGCTACGCATCTACCCATAAAAGGTGTTACATCACCATTAATACCCATGTAAGTTGCTATATCTTTGGTGTAACATCCCGTCCCCATATTAAGGGTTGTGACCCGAAATTTCAGTACATGCGAGCTCAAAGAGAAATTGAGATT
>JANIJH010000002.1:39396066-39407104 GCA_024520975.1 Erythroxylum areolatum | reverse complement strand
CACCACCCTCGCGGGGCACGGTCTCGGATATCACCATCGATATCGGGTTCGGGTCTTACGGGAGTGGGGTGCTACATTTGGACTCTACAATTTCTAAGAACTTGTAAGAATTCTTACAAAGATGGTTGAGGATGAAATGTCCCAAACCAAGCTTCCTACAGTTTTCAACTTAGAAAAGAATATGTAATAGATGTAGGCTTATACATAATTAATGTTAAGAAACCAAAAAGTATAACATATATATGAGACAATTTTGCTATAAACATTTATTTGTTTATGTGCCCCTCATTTTATCGAGTGCGTACTATAAATATGTGAAGCATTGATTTCATCATCCTCTTAATGCCTCATCAATTTTTGTGTATTATCTATTTTTCTGTTTGTAACCCCATAATCCATGCCATAATATCATCATTAATATCACATTGTTTGATCCTTCCTTATTCTTAATGATAACTTATCAGGATCAAATCAGATACACAGTTAATAGCACACATTCCTCATAAGCCTAAACCTCTTAATCTCTCTGAGTTTGTTAAAATTCATCTTAGTGACCCACTTCATCTACTCTAAACTAAAGTTCTGCACCAATTTAAAAACCTTCTTAAAATAACCTCACATTTAACAATTCTATAAATAGTTAAGTTGCATTAGTCACAATCATGCATATCATTAATACTTCATAACTACACCATATTAATATATTTTAGTAGGTGTAATTTTTAGACTTTGTTCTTTAATCCCATACTTGATTGCTTATCCTCCTGGAAACAACTTATCTCTGACCTACATATTATCACATAACACATCAATTAAAATAAAATTATATTATCTAGTAAAACATCACTGAAATAGGCTACATGTAATGAATTTGTATCTAATATCATGAAAAACACAAACTAACAGGATCACATTATGCCCAGCTCTATGCCTTGCTGACTTAGTCATTTTCAATAACCCATCAATATATATAAAATCAAGTCCAAATGCTTGAATAAACATACATACTATAATAACATACTTATAAACTCCATTAAGATAGATATACAGAAGCTATATTGTCTGGTGACCATGTCTACTTTAGTTTTTGAAATCTGGGTATATAGACATTCCAATAACCTTGTTTCCTATCTAACATATAATGGGTAGGAATGATTGTTAAAGAATTAGGTTGCTTACTTTTAGATTATATTAGACACTAACAAATGAAGGAACAAGATGTTATTGATAAACTCGGTGGAAAGAGCCATTGACATAGTGTTTCAAAGAAGCTTCAAAAAAAGGAAACTACATCATTATCTATAATGATATTTTTAAAAACATATTTGTGATACTAAGCAGGAGGAGTTTTTTTTTTCAAAACATCCTAATAAAGCTTTGTACTTGTTATTTTACTTACTTTATTACCTTTAAGACTATAAATTTCTACAATGGAGACAATTTGGTAAATGGGCATATGGAAATTTGTTTCCATTAAACTAGTGCCTTTAATAATTTTAACAATAAAACAATCAGGACTATGTATGTAACATCCCAATACCCATGTTAAGGCTAGAACATGGGTATCGGATGTTACAATGTAAGTAATGATGTCCAATAAAATGTGAATTCTATATAGTTTGGTATATCTTCGTGTAACAATCTATTTCTTTTATGTTATTTGTTTATAAAAGGTAATAAGAACACATATGACCATAGGGGTATGTAAATAAATGTGTGCAACAAAACGTTAAGAAAAAACACAATTATATATACAAGCATATGATACATGCGTCCTTAACAATTATTCATACAAATTTTATAACAAGAATAAAGTTCAGTATATAGGTATATAGTTAATAGTGTGGAGAAAATCTTCTAATGGATATAGATTGAAGCTTGATTATATACCATTTATGCACTTTATATTGCCCTTAAAAATTTCAAATAATAATAAGGTTGACCATATGACTATGTAATTAACTTTGTTAAACATAAACTTTTATAGATACATTTGATGCAGAAGGGTGTACCAATATGTGTCCTTCATATTGAAGCATTATATTATCTTAAGCTGTTCATAGAAAAATCATTTTTTACATTTTTTACTTATTCTTAATGTGTCATAGAAATTTTTATAAACAAATATGGTTTGAAATATAATCAGACCTACTATAGTTTGTATTAAAACATAATATTATCATGATGGTATTCTGATATTAAAATAAAGGTGTGACTTATCTATTAAAGGTGATGATATTTTTGTACATACTTATGGTATTAAATGTATGGAGTTATAGTATAGTTTTTTTTAGGCATGATATTCTTTATACTAGGTAATGGTATTTTGATATTAAACTGAATGTATGACATTTCTATTATGGGTGGTAGTAATTTGTGTAGATAGGAATAGTATTAAATGTATGAAGTCTTGGTATAGTTTGTATTGAGCATGGTATTATACTCAGTGAAGATATTCTCATATTAAATTGAAGGTGTGACTTATCTATTATGGGTAGTGGAAATTTTTATACATAAGTGTGGTATTACATATATGGAGTCCTAGTATAGCTTGTATTAAGACAAGGTACTCAGGGATTCCCATATTACAGTGAAGGTGTTACTTATCTATAATGAGTTTTAGTATTTTTTATACACAATAGTGATATTAAATGTCTGAAGGTTATATATAATATTTTTTTATACTTTTTGATGGTATTATAATATTAAAGTGACGGTGTGACTTATCTGTTATAAGTGGTGGTATTATATATATATATATAAAACCCTAGTATATTTTTTGATTATGTTACTATACTTTTTATACTTGGTGATAGTATTATAATATTAAATTGAAGGAGTGACTTATCTATTATGGTGGTGGTACTTTTTATACATAGGTATGGTAATGGATATATGAAGTCCTGATATAGTTTTTATCAAGTCATTCTATTCTTCTATATAGTGAAGGTATTCTCATATTAAAATGAAGGTGTGACTTATCTATTATAATTAGTAGTATTTTTGTACATAAGCACATAATTTGACTGTATGAAGTCCTGATATAGTTTGTAATGAGTTATGGTATTCAGTTTACTCAATGATGGTATTCTCATATTAAAGTGAAGGTATGAATTATCTGCTATAAATGGTGACATTTTTTGTACATAGATATGGAATTAAATGTAAAAATTCATGGTGTAGTTTTTTATGATTATTTTATACTTGGTAATGGTATTCTCATATTAAAGTAAAGATGTGACCTATTTATCATAAGTAGTGGTATTTTTTGTACTTAGGCTTGGTATTACATGTATAAAGGCCTGATAAAGTTTTTATTGGGACATATATTTTTTATACTTGGTGATGGTATTCTTATATTTAAGTTAAAGGTGAGACTTATCTGTTAAAGGTGGTGGTAATTTTTATACATAGACGAGGTATTGAATATGTGAAATCCTTATATATTTTTTATTAAGATATGGTATTTTTTATACTCAATTATTGTAGTCTCATATCAAATTTAAGGTGCAACATTACCAAGGGTGGTAGTAATTTTTATATATAGGTGTGTTATTGATGTAAGAAGTTCTAGTATAGCTTTAACTGAGGTAATGCATTTTTTACTCGGTGATGATATTTTGATATCAAATTGACGGTGAGAATTATCTATTAGAGATATCTTTAGTACATATGCATAATATTGGATGTATGGAGTTCTAGTATACTTTTTATTATATTGAGGCATGATATTCTTTATACTTGATGATGGTATTTTGATATTAAAGTGAAGGTGTGACTAATCTTTTATAGGTGGTAGTATTTTATATAGGTCAATGTGCTGCAAATGCATAACATAACTATCTCTAGCACTAGTGAGTATATGTTATTTCCACAAGGACTAGTTATTAATTATTAATCCCCTACAAATTTAGTTGTTTGGACTATCAAACATGATTATTGAAATGAAATAAATGAACAATTCTAAGACATCAAATTAAAACAGTGATTAAGTACAAAATGATCTATGAATAAATGAGATCCAAATAAGACATTCCTTGGGACTTTATTATGTTTCACTTCACTATAGTTTAAGGAATGAATCTAGTTCCTTATATTAATAATAATTCCTAAGCTACAACTATAATCTATAGCAATATAATTCATATTCTTAGATTGAATTACTTTATATCCCTTTCTATTTACCAAGAATGCATTAATTTGATTAATGAATTATTATTATAGGTTTTATCGTGACCTAAAAAGATCACATATTTATCTATCAAGCAATACATTCAAACCCCATTATCTATGTTATCATCAAAAAAATACAAATTATCTCTTGATCTTAATGTATGAATTTAATAATTGAATCAGCAACTTTCATTTCAAACCAATATAACAACATAAACAAATCTCAAGAAAACTAGGAATTTCATTAAACCAAAGTATCAATTCAAACATCATATCCTAGGTTCCATCCCACCTCGATCTATATACTAATTAGTTCATGAATAAACAAGAAAGAACAACATAAAACAAGGAAGAATAAAATATAAGGGAAAAATCTTCATGCGTCTTAAATCTTTGAGTTCTTATTGAATCTTGATGAATTTCTTCCTTCACCAAGATTATCTTTCATCGTGATCTCTAGTTATTTTGATTGGGTCCTAATGGACTCCTTTTTTCCATGATACATGTGTTTTATAACATAAATACGTAGTGTGGCTGTAATTATCATCAATGCGTACGAATCGATCCTACAAAAGTTGTGATTATTAGCACTAATTGCCTTTTAATTCTCTAATTTAAATAAATGATTGATTACAAAAGACACTAGAATAGTGAAATTAATGAAAATAGTGGAAAGGAGGTGAAGATAACTAGTAGTCCCCTAATGATAAAAGATTCTAAGCCTTGAACAATGTCATCAAGATTTATTTTAGGCTGGTGAGATCTTCTATGTATATGGATGATGTTGTCTTCATATCCTATAAAAACTCCATTAAATCTCAAATAAAAGTAACAAAATTAGAACCACAAGACTAAAACTATGAAAACAAATTAAACTACTAATAAAAATCCATCAAGCTACACAATCAAAATAAAAATACTTAAATGTTGAGTTGCCTACATACCATCACTTCTTTATGAATCTTTTAGCTTGACTTGTCCACAAGCTCTTTATCAACCTAGATCTATAATCAATAGCTTTCTTCCACTTATCTTCCCAAATAATTGCGTATTAGTCTTCAAATATGCAATATGCTAAAATAGAATAGGATCAAATGACATCAAATTAATAATAGAAAGAAGATCCACTAATGCCTTTTTCTAAACAAACTATCAATATAGAAAGGAATAATGAAATCCATTGGAATTTCAATTAACCGTGGAAGTTTTTTTTGTGGGATGTAGGAGCCCTTCATTCTTAAAGTGACTATCAAAAGTTTCTCAACTAGCTCATTCTTTAGCTCTTCCTCTTCATGTTTCATTTTCTCTTCTTTCTTTTCTTCTTAAGCAATAACTTTATCCATCTCCTCAACCTGTAACTCCTGCTCTTCATCCTTCTCTTCAACTTTTAGCTCCAATTTACTCCTTAATTTTTTTTTATTTACTTCCTCCCTTAAATTTGGATTGATATAGCTAGACAAAACACTTTGCTACCTGTTAAAGATGGTTCCAATGATATGTCCATTAAAAAGTTCTTTGTTATTGAAAAAGGATAAAGGATAAAGGATAAAAGCTCTTTGGTTTCTTAAATGCTAGCTTGGGTTATAGTAATGACTTTCATTAAGAGCTTCTTAATTCTTTGCTCCTCCTCTTACTGTTGGTGTTATAAAATTTTTTGTATACCTTGATGGCTTTACATTAAATTAGGATAGTCATATTACCTCAGATTATAAGTATCACTATAAGGGATGTTTCCCTGTAAAATTTGGCTACTCCTATGATTTCTGTATTTTTTTTTGGTTTTTAACATTCATGATTAGAGTGGCCACCACCATAAATGTCATAATGCATCACTAATATCGATTAAACTTCTCAAGCTACTATTTTATAATCATCAATCAAAGCTACGATTTCATCATCCTCAAAATTCCTTTTATTAGATTATAGCTCCTTCAAAAACTTAATATAAGAGGTATTTGTTTCAAAGCATCTCTGAAAGGGATACAATTATACAAGTTTTAAATAAATTCCAAAAGCTTCCCAAATTTTTTGTCAAGTTTAGCCTTAGCTGATCATTGGGGGGAAGGGAACAACAACTTATAAGGGACAAGGGGAAACAATTTTAAGTTTCTCATCTACTCTTTTTTTTCTCCTCTTTGGTCCCACTTTCCTCACTAAATAACTTAACCTCTTTGTTTTTCTCCTCCTTAACCTTCCTTACAATAGGATCCTTTAATAGCTTACCACTCCTCAATATCACAACCTTACAATGCTCTTTAGGGGTTCTCAAGTTAGTAGAGAAGTTGACCAGATGGTTTAACAGAAGAGTTATCTTGTTAGGCAATTTGTTCTTCTACAACTTGTTATAGGTTGCTAAAGATTTAACCTTATGAGTTATCTAATTTCCTTAGTGAACCCCTCACTTTTCTTTACTTGGTTCATTGGAGTATTCTTAAGTAACGACTCTAAATTAAACTCTTAAGAAAGGGATTAAAGGGCCTTGATTTTTAATTTTTTACTTACCTAACATCTTTTTAAGGAACATAGTTAATTTTTTTTCTATAAAAGAAGATAGAATGATGTCTCTATCTAAGATTGTAGTTGTTAGAAAAAGAATCATTCTTTTAGTTAGGATGATATAGTTATCCTATTCAAAAATGAAACTTGAAAAAAGGAATTCCCTAATGGATAATCAGTAGCTAAATGCCTTAGAGATCCATAACTATCATATGAAACATTATATGTTCCTACAGAATTTAGTTACATGATCATATTTATAAGATAAAGCACCAACCTTAGTAGTAAGAAGACTTAAATCATCAAAAATCATACTTACCTAGAGTCTTCTTTGGAGCTACTATTTCACTTGGCCATTGATAATGATTTTGAGCCATATCCTTAATCAAATTGTATGCTTCATCTATGATTTTATTTATAAGAGCACCACTGGTAGTAAAATCCATTGAAATCTTAGTATTGTAAGTCATCCTATTATAGAGTATCTTAAAAATGAGCCACTTTTCAAGCTCATGATGGGGATATGACCTTAATAGTTCTTTATAACTCTCTTAAGCTTTACAAATGGTCCACCTTTTCGTTAAGTAAAAGTTGTAATTAAATTTCTAATCTGAGTAGTTTTTCCGCAACGGAAGTACTTAGCAAGAAAATTTCAGGACAATTAATCCCAAATGGTGATATAACATATTAACAAGGATTGTAATTGTGTTTTCACTTTACCTTAATTTGAAGACATCTAGTGAGATATCACTAAGTTTCATGGTATCTTAATACTCCAAAAATATTAAGAGATGTAAATTTGGATTTTCACAGGGAGGAGAGAAGGTTTCAACTTAAAGTTATTGGCTTCAATACTGGGCCTTATAATGGCTAATTAATCCCTTAGCATTTAGTGTGGAAAAATATTTCAAAATCCTAATATTTTCTACGACCACCATTGTTTCTTTAGCATCTATCTATGTCTAAAGTCTCCTTCTTATATACGGTTCATTCAATCTTAGGGTACGATTTAACAAGATTTTAAAGATTTGTGGTTTGTTGCATACAAGATATCAATTATAAAAGAGAAAATATATAGATAATTTAACAAATGATCATACAATAAAAAATAAAATTATAGTCTATCTAGTTTGTAAATTTAATCAATATCGTTAAAGCTTAATCCCCAACAACTTAACGTGTGTTGTTTTAACTACAAATGTTTAGTATAGTTTAGCTAACACTAGTGAGTATTAGTTGATCCCTTGAAGACTATTTGTTAATTATGAAATACAAATTTAATTATCTAGACTATCAAATATGATGGATTAAAAGGAAATAAACAAATAATTCTAAAACATCAAATTAAAATAGTTATTAAGTATAAAATAATTTATAGATAATTAGGTCTAACTAAGACATTTCTATAACTTTACTATATTTGACTTCATTCTAATTTACTAAACAACTTTAGTTCCTTGGACCGATAAGAATTCCTAAGTTACAACTATGTTCTCTTTAGAGTAACACATTTCCTAAAACAACTTTAGTTCCTTGGACCAATAAGAATTCCTAAGTTACAACTATGTTCTCTTTGGAGTAACACATTTCCTACTTTTAGATTTAATTAATTGAAACATATTTCTAATTAAAATAACCTAAGAATGCATTAATCTAATTCATGAATTCTAAAAAGGTTTATCCTAACTCGAGAAGATAGTGAAGTTGTCTTCTGAGTAACCTGTTTAACCCTCATTATCCACTTTATGATCTATATATGCAAATTATTTCTCAGTCTTAATGTATGAATCTAACTATTGAATCTTTAGCTTTCGTTCCTTTAATTCATACCAATATAAGAACATGAACAAATCTTAAGAAAACTAGGAATTTTATTAAAGTATCAATTGAAAACATCATATCTTAGAGTTCATCTCACCTAGATCTATGTCTCAATTAGTTTATGAGTAAACAAAAATGTCCCTACTTTGAATATGGTCTAAGCACAACACTAAAAATCTCCAAAAAGAAATATAATGGGATATGGTGGAACAAGACTAGTAAAATAGTGTCATGTTACTATCGTGTTATGAATCCTTTCCTCATGTCTCGTAAACTTGCTCCAGATCGATTCAATTGTTCTCTAAATCCACTCTTTTTCCTTAGAGAAACTAAAATAAGATCTAGAACAAAATATAACTCATTTTTAATCCTAAGTCCTATAAGAATACCTAAAACACAAGCATAAGGATTTTTTAAAATCATGCTAAAAGGAAAGACTATTAAGCATATATCATACATAGGCGTAGTATTGGATATATGAAGTTCTATTAGAGTTTTTAGATAGGAATTGTATTTTTTATACTTGATGATGGTATTCTCATATTAATATTATTGTGTAACTTATCTGTTAGGATGGTGATATTGTATACATAGGTGTAGTATAAATTAAAGGTGATGATATTCTCATTTTAAATTAAAGGTGTTGACTTATCTATTACACAAAGTGAAGTTTTTTGTACATAGGTGTGATATTGGATGTATTGAGTGATGGTATAATGTATATTTAGGCATTGTATTGTTAGTAATCATATATGGATTCTCATATTAATATGAAGGTGCTACTTAATTGTAATAAATTTTGATAATTTTTATACATATGAGTAGTATTGTATGTGATATTTTTTTGAACTCAGTGATAGTATTATGATATTAAAGTGAATGTACAATTTATTTTGTATCGATGGGTTTTTTTTAAATATATATAAGCATAGAATTAGATGTATAGAGTCCTTATTAGTTTTTATTGAGGCAAGGTATTTTTTATTCCCACTTATAGTATTCTCGTATTAAAGTGAAGGTGTGATATATTATTACTGATGGTATTTTTTATACATAAGCATAGTCTTGGATGTATAGAGTCCTAGTTTAGTTTATATTGAGACATAACATTTTTTTTATTCAATAATGGTATTCTTATATTAAAGTGAATGTGTGAGTTATCTATTATAGGTAGTAATATTTTTCAGAAATAGGCATCATATTGGAGGTGTAGAATCATAGTATAATGTTGATTGAGGCAAGACATTTTTTTGTATTTGGGGATGATATTTTCATATCAAAGTGAAAGTGTGACTTATCTATTAAAAGTGATGGTGTTTTTGTATGCTTTTAAATATATTTGGTATTTTTGTCTACATAAAATTTTTACCTAATCAATGAAGCTTTCTAAGGTTCAATAGCTAATTCATTAAGGACCAAGTTCCTAAACCCAATCTCAGAGTTAAAGGCAATGCAAGTAAGTGTTTTATCTTTTTCATCCCTTATCATCAACCTACGTGTGTAACATCACTGTCAAAAAATAATAATGGCTTTGTTTAAAGAAGAGAAAATAAAAACAAAATATATATGACATGTGTCAAACACACCAAAAAATAAAACCTAACTTTACAAAACTAAATTGGTAGAAGTGGTAAGAAAGGATAGTATCCACAGAGAGAGTGTGTCTAGCTTTTCGGACAAATAAACCAGTGTTTAGACCTGGGAGTTTTGGTTAAATTAGATTAGCAAAATAATGTAAAACCAAAATATTAAAGGTAAATCAAGTCAAATAGTACAAAAATGATAAAAGTGACAAATGAGTTTCAAATCGATTTCTCGGTTCAATCTCAACCCTCTCGTGAATGAGCACAATCAATCATCATATTGCTCTCAGAACTCTCTTTGAAACTATAAAACGTAGATTAACAACAAGGTTCATTAGCTCTAATTTTCCTTTAGATTGTATCTAATTAAAACAAGCTCTTTAATTAAGATTAACTATTAGATAACCTAGAATAAGCTCTCTAAATTTAGTGTGAAAATTGCATTACGTATTAAGAAAACAGTTTAATCTAGGCAACATCCATATAAGCTATAATCGTTTAACTTGTAAGAACCTAACATGTACCTTGGAAGTATTATAGCATGTCTAGGGTGTATTAAGAAGTGAACAAAATGAATTAAGTTCGTCTAAGTATCATCGTTATGAATTCCATACCCTAGCCAGTACGGTACTGGTACAAAATTTTAAATTTTGGTACCAGTTTTAAATACCGGTCGGTACCAGCCGATTTTGGCTGAACCGGTCGGTACCGACTGGTATGCAAAATACCAGCCAAATTTTGAGGGATTTTTTTGTAAAATTTTCAAAATTTTTTGATATCTCCCTTCCTCCCTCCCTCCTACTCTCCTTCCCCCCTTTTTTTTTCAAAGTTTTCAAAATAATAATAAATATTTTATTACTAATAATAATTATAAATTAAATAAAACTTAAAATAAAATATTTTATTTTAATTACTAATAAATTATTTTTATTTAAATTTATTTTAATATTTTATATAATATTTAT
>JANIJH010000002.1:39332850-39346245 GCA_024520975.1 Erythroxylum areolatum | reverse complement strand
TGAAGTGTTTTGGCATTGGAATAAGTAAATTTTGCAAGATTATAAGTGTATATGATGTTAGATTGGAGGTAGGAAGCTTTGGAGAGGGTTTGGAGGGGTTTTGGGGACCCCCATGTCCGTTTAACGAACATTTACGGGTCAAAAAGGACCCTTTGCATTGCCCATGTCCCTTAAACAGACATGGATGTCTGTTTAACGGACTTTCTCGGGTGATAAAGTGCATTTTCGCCCGACAGTGTCCGTTAAACGGACACTCACGGGTCAGCTTTAGTAAATTGCCATTTTTGATCATTTTAGAGGCAGAATCTGACTTTGTAGTCTTCATGTAAGTTTTAGATTTTGAAGTCTTCTTTCTAATGATCTAAGAACAAAACAAATCATACATTTTTGGTGAAAGTTATGACAATCGCGCCAAGACATGTTGCTTCATGATTGAGGTTATGAACATGTTAGATTCTTTCGGTCATAACTCCCTCGTCCGACCTCCGAATGAAGTGATTCTTGAAGCGATAGATTCCTAAGACATGAATTATCTCTCCATGAAATTTGGGATCTTTTGGATTTGATTTGAAAAAGTTTGATTGTAAGTAAGTGAGAGATCAGTTTAGAGAGTATGATTGAGGTATAAACACACTTTGGAATTTTAAGCATATCTTGAGCTATATAGCTCCGATTGAGGTGATTCTTGCTTAAAGACCAAATAGAGGCTTAGAGCTATGATTTATTTGAAGAAGCCAAATTGAAATTCTTGTTTGAAGATTTCCAAATTCTGTTCACAAATAGGAGAAATGAGTTTGAGCATGGTGACTAATTTTATGTGGGCACGCCAATGAGCAAATTGTGAGGAAAATTATTGGGATTTTATGAGAATGAAGATGAACCGATAATGGTCAAGGTTTAAGATATCTGAAGTTGGGCTCCGCAAGTGAGGTCCAACAGATGTGGTATCAGAGAAAGCTCAAGTCTTATGATTTCGCAAGAGTTGGATTCCGGAAACAAGCGGGGTCTAACATTTGTGGTATCAGAGCAAGAACTTGATGTTGGTTAAAGAGATTACAAGGAGCCAGGGTCAGTATTATGGTATTCAAGGGTTGGGTTCCGGAAATCGGTTCCAACACCTAATAAAGGATTCACCACTCCCAATAGAAGAAGATGATACCTATGACCTCTTGTCAAGGTTATTACTCGAGAGTCTCTAGTTAGAGCATATATGTGTCATGAATAGAGTCTTCAATGATATATAGAGAAATGAGATCCTCAGGATAAGATCCAATGTCTCTTGGACTATATGTGACATAGTCAGTCTTGTGGGAGTTGACACTTTAACCATACTCTGAACCAAGGAGGGTATAGATGGTGAAAGGACAAATTGCATGGCAACATCATGTATGGAAGGGTTCGTAGTCAAACCACTAACTTTCTAGTCAATTGGGGGTGATAACATGCCACTTGATACCACTTTTGACTTACTTGAATTAAGTGTTATTGACTTACTTGAATTAAGTGTTAATTCAAGTGGCCAATATAACTGGGAACCTAATGGGTCACACACATAGGAGATTTAAAGGATGAGTAAAATGGTCTTGAATGGTGACTCAAAATATGAGACAGTGCTTTGGGATTGTATCGGGATGTGATCGTGGTAGAAAATGTTGCATGAAATGGATTAAAAACAAGTATTGTTGGCTACCAATTTGGACATTAACTTCCCAAAACTTCCATTAATGCATGCTATTTATGGTCATTAACTTCCCATAAGTTCTATTAATGCATGTTATTCATGGTGATTAACTTCCCATAACTCTTCATTAGTGATAGGGATTATGAAAGACCAAATGGTGTAAAAAATATAGATGATTCTCATGCATCTTGTGTAAGACACAAGTAAAAAAAGAAAGTCTCTTTTCTCACACACATACTCTTTTTCCCTCTAACTCTCACAAGAGTTCTTATCTTTGCTAGCACAAAGAAAGAATTCTAGTCATCTCCTAGTAAGGTTTCATCCTTCTATCTTCGTGTGGACTTTCATTAGAGATGTTCTACATTGATCGTTATGGTTTACGATAACTCAATGTGAAGAATATTAAAGAACGAAGGAGATCATTAAAAAGGTACCTAAACATCTTACATTTCATATTTTTGTTTTCTATAACTATATGTATGACTAGATCTGTCTTTTTTTAGGTTATGTTCTATTTTCCACTACATATATTTGATGTATATTATGTATGAGATGCATGATCGGAACCTTACATCTTAAAATTAAGTGATCTTAGTTTTATATGAAACCTAGGACATAGAACTTAAAATCTGTAGAAAAGACTTTAACTTAATTCTAGCTTTATGACATTATAAATTGGGATCGAAAATGTTGACCAGATGCTACCCCTGTTTTGGAGCAATGTGTGATATTTGGTATATATCTCATGATTATAAAGTTCAATTGGTCTTATTGTTGGTTCTATAGAAACTACAGAAATAGGAGAACGCATAAAAAAACCATAAAACCTAATTCAAACATTTTCTATATGCATATTAAGGAACAACTAGAGTTTTTCATGTGATTTGCTTCTAGACTGGTTGTTTGCCTATTTTTAAACCATCGTGGGCTTAGCCCAAATTGCACTATTTTAAGATTGTTTTCATTTCTGATTTTTACTGAATCTTACACAAACCTTTTTAAATGTGTATAAAACTTTTCAAACACATAGAAATAAATGAAATAGGACTTACCATATATGAATGAGGTGATTGAACATTGGAATTTAACATTAAGCATAATGCATTCCAAAGAAAACTTACATGTATATAAATGATTTGTATGCCTATTTATCACTCATATGTTTATTGTAAGATTATAAAAGTGTGATTTTGACATCCTTCTAATGGTGGTAAGTTACGACTTACATGTATAAACACGGTTATAGATTTTATTACTTGAAATGTATATCATATGACTTATCAATATATGAATTGTGAAATTGGAAAATGGTTAAAGAAAATATTATAGTGCTTGCTCTATTGTCTTAGTGGTGGATAGATAGGCAAGTCTATAAGGATACAGTGTAGCTGTTATAGTTTGACAGTAATGGTGTCTTCATTTCAAGATTATAATGTCTCCACAATTTGATGCCTTCGGGTATCCACAGTTTAATACTTTCAAGTATCCACAGTTTCGATATCTTTGGATATCTATAGCTCCCATTATCAACACCATGGAAATGTGTAGGCTTAATACAAAAAGTAAAGAAAATGGTTATAAATAAAAATAGAGCACGACAATATAAATAATTGGTATTGATGAGAATGTGTGTTTGTATGAATAATTTGTATCAATGAGCATTGAATATCAATATTCAGCTTATAAATATGCATTTTCAGTATATAAATAATATGTTGAAGCATATTTGTACTATGTACTTTGCTTAAATATGCCATCATTGTTTATATGAGCTTTGAATATCTATGTTTGGTTCATGAATGTGAATTTATGGTATGTAAGTTGTGATATTTCTGATTGCTTGTGCTTAGTGGAAGACTACTATGAGTGGTCATCCAAATTAAGTATTTTCCCTACTAAGCTTCAAACCTAGCACAGGAGTTAAACCGTGTAGGTCCTAGTCATAGGAGTGATGTACAGGAAACATCTGCTGGGACCAAGGCCAACAGGTAGCAATAAAAGTAACTTTGGATATTTCTTTTGATTAAAGAATTGTTGTTATATGTAATAAAGGAAATTGTATGTTTTCCTTTTGGATTAACATGTAAATATAAATATGTAATACTACTTTTCAATGATAAAGTTAAATGATATGAAATTTTTTAATATGTATATGTGTAGCATAAAAAAGAAAAATGTGTGACCCCTATAAATCAATATAAATGTATGTCAAGACTGTTTGTACAAAAATTTGATTGCCATGTATGTGGGTGGTTACAAGTTCCATATATGGGGTGTTACATAACATATGTTATGATATCCCTATTAATCCATGACCATTATTTTTGCAAGAATGAATCAGAGTTACAATGACTACGTATTGCAATATAGATTTTAGCAATAGGTTCATACATAAATTATTTGAAGTGTTTAAATCATTCATACATAAATCCCAAAACATTAATCATAGAATAATACAATCAATTCCAAAAGGAGTGAGAGCAATAATATTAGATTAAGAAATGCCCATATATGTTTGTCAGCTTCGATATACCCTTTAAACCACAAGGATGAAGGTTAGCTCCTTATAGCTCTCCAAAGGGTAAAAAATATGCCCGATTTTGTGTTTCTAAACTCTTCATAACTTATTTGGCCTCTTAAATGTCCCTTTATAGTAAAAATTAGGGTTCTGTCACAACACACGATCAATTACACTAGTATGTAGGTGATCGTTTATATCACTTTTTCCTAAATTTGTGAACTTACATGGTCTTTGTAAGTGGTTGTGTAGCTCACTATGTAAGTCCACATATGGCCCTATAGGTTGCAAGAGAGGCTAAAACTGCATCTTCGCACTGCTGAATGCTTCTAATGAGTTACAAGGTCCAATACATGACTATGTAAGTTACAATAACTTCATGTCTTTCATTATTTTTCCCATCTTCACATTTCTTTCATTCTTTTTCCCATATTCACCCTAATCCATCTCCTTCTTGTTCCATAAAGGAAAAATAATATTGAACATCAATAAGATGGCTCTAAGGATATGGTTTTAGCTCATTTTGATTCTTGTTCCTCTAACTTGTACCTAAAACAATATATGAACCAAAATAAATATCTTAAGCACATCATAACATTAATCACTAAGAATTAAAGAGAAAATATATAGTCAATCAAACATTTATCAATATATGTCAAAAAAATGTTGTTATTATTTTGAAAACCTAGTTATCGCAGCCGAAAGAAACATAAATTTCATGTTTCTTCACGTAGGTTAAATAAATCCAAGAACATCTTCGTTTTCCTATCCAATATAGATTCATAATAATAAACTAAATAAAAGAAAGAGAAACAACTGCTCCATCAACTCTCTTTTATAATTGATAATGGAAGAAAAAGATGAAGACCGATGAATAAGAAGAAAAGAAATTTCTCAAGAAAATTGTTTAACATTAATATAATATTTATCATTTATATTATATCCCAATTTAAAATATATACATGGCAAGTGAGTGGTCTCAAATAGCCACCACTAGCCAACTATGTAGTTAATCCTATACCAAAATTTCCTTTAATGTACTTGTCTATAATCTCCTTATTTTGTTTTATTCAAAGACAGGAGTAGGATGCAATTTTACAATTCATTATAAAAAGTTGTCGAAAGTCCTCCATCTTATTTTGAACAGAAAAATGAATTAATAATACTTTAGATGGTAAAAAGTAAAAAGTAATGTCGAAGGTATTAATAGTTAAGGGAACCATAACTTTAATTTTAAATTTTAAATTTAATAAAAAATATTTTATTGTTTTGTTTTTGTTTTTGTTTTTGTTTTTGTTTTTATTTTAGTTTCTTCAAGTTTTTATAATTTATCATAATGATTTTAACTTTTAATTTTATAACAATATAAGTTATAATTATTTAATATTAATTACATATTATTTTATTTTTTAATAATTTAAATTTTTAATTTGTTAATTATTTAATAAATATATTTTAAATTTTAAAAGTTCTCTAAAATATATAAATTTTTAAATAATTATTTTATTAAATAAATTTGAATTACAAATTATTCAATTATTACTTAATTATAAAATTAATTTATCTTTAAATTCTAGTAATTAATATGAATAATGAATTTGTAATTACATTGATATTAACAACCAAAAAAGGATTTATTTTCTTTAAAAATAAAAATAAAAATAAACATAATTAAACAAATGAGCTCTTAATTAATATCATTAATAATTGTTTTTCTATTTTTGAAATGACATCGTAATTTTTAAAATGTGAAATGGTAAAGTCATGATAATTGAAAGCAAAAACACATGTGAAAGGGTAAAATTATAATAAGTAAAAGCGAAAACACAAGTTACTGTATTAACCTAATTGTGTTATAACATAGAAATATTTTTTAAGTTTTTAAAAAGACTTTTATAAGCCAAATAGTTTATATATATAATAAAAACAATTATAGAATTAAATACAACACCACAAAAATTTTGTGCAGAATGGAAACTAAAATATATTGAGAATAAATTTTCCTATTATATTGGTGATAAAATAAAAATAAAATTTGATTATAAAATTAAATAGGAATGTTTTTCTTAAAAAAATTATTGGTGCCTAAAATATTTTTAAAAAATGAGTTGTAATACATTTAATGGATCGATTTATTTAAATATACCTGAATCTTTTTTTTTTTTGTAAGGAGATTTATTCCCTCTTTTCTTCTTTCCTTGATTTGTTTCTTCAATGGTTAAGATAACATTTCATAAGTTTCTAAAACTTATATATTCTTTCACCAACCATCATGTTGGTTCATTTTAAAAGAGAGAGGGAAATGATCTCTGACCTATTTGGTTCATTTTGGTCCTTTTCATGTAACTCAAACTATAAGTCACATGGACCATTACATATTCTAATATGAACCACCTTGAAAAGCAATTGAATCAAATCATTTAAATTTCATAACAACAAGCTATTAATTATAATTGAACCCAAATGGCTAGAGAGAGTGAGGGTGAGAGCTCCCTCTTCGTCACCCGAGAATGGCTCCTCTTATGGTTGAGTCTTGGTGTTTGTTGCTTATTCTCTCAACCCTTCTCCTAATTCTGTAATTCTTTCCAATATTTTCTATTAATTCCAATTCAATTTTAAAAAAAATCTTCTCTTCGTCTTATCCTTCCCTTTCCATATGCTGGCCTGGACTCACTAGTCTCCCTTCTTTCCTCAGAACTTTTCCCCTTTTCCCCCACATCACCTTATTGTAATGGCATTTGAGTCTTTTCAGACCAAGCTTCCCTCTCCTACGTGTTCCTTTTACCATTTGTAGTAACAGTTATTCAAACCCTCCTTTCTCTTCAATTGCCTTCCTCTTAAAGCAAAAGTCACCATCAGGCCTTATCCTTAATCAGATCAAGTCCTTTCCATGACATTCTTCTCCCTAGAGCTCATCCCTCACTATAGGCAGCTCTGACCCTCTTAGCTTAAAAATCATTCCTTTTGTTCCCTCCACTATACCATCCTCTACTTCTCAAACTCTAACTAACTCTCTCTTGAACACCTTTCCAAATAATGGTCCTCGAAGGAGTCAGTGTTCCATAGGTAAATAAAAAAGCTCCTTACCAAAAGAGATAATGGTCATAAGTAGTGGGAGATAGCTCCGTCTCACAAGTTATCATTTTCACAATTAGTCGATGTAGAAAGAGGAGTTATCTCCCACCCCTTAAAGTTCTCAAGCTAAAATCCTCTAAAGAAAATTTGCAAAATTGGATATTTGTTTATGATGACAGCTCAGTAGTATTATAAAATATCTCCAACTTTACACAAAGTGCTTTATCGAAATCTCATTGTTCTTCTATCAATAAGCAAGTATACTGAGAATCTCTTTGTCTTAGCCTACTGAAGTCATCAACACACTTAGTTGCCAACTTTAACATCTTGAATGTTAAATTGCATCTAGTATAACAATGTAAAATCAACTTCTTTGTGTAGGAATGCATAGTTATTGCATAATTTCTTCAAAAAAATCACTATATTTTAGTGTTACACTCTAATACGCTATGTTGCTCTAGATCGATTCTATCACTTCCTTTATCACCTCTAACTAGTCCTTCATAATCATATTCACAATATGCACAAAATAACACATATGGAATAACCTTTCACCAATCAACAAGCTCCCAATTTATAACTTATTCTTTAAATTTTCTATCATCGAATCATGTAAGCTACAATTATTAATGGTTATGGTTGAGAGCTTTATGTTGATGTTCTAATAAATTAAGTAATCTACCAACACAATTGTCAATCTTTCACTTGTATACAACACCGACATATAAATAAACCTACCATTTAAAAATATAAACAAATATCAATTATAAAATAATTAATAAATAAATGATAAGATGTGATTTGGCTATATTAATTGGCATTATCTCTTTTATTTTGGGTTAATTTTGGTGCTTAATTGTAAAATTAATATTTATTTTATTTTAGGAGATGACAAATAGAGGTTATATCAAATTGGAGCACTATTTGTCAAAGTCATGAATTTTGGAAAAAGATAATAGATTGTCGTAGTTGATGAGGCATGATCACGCCTAAAGCCATATTTGCTCCAAGAGTTTCAGATTAAACAGGAGACTTGAGAATTAAGTATGAATTTGGGTTTTTTCAGAAGATAATCTTTAGAATATTGAAAGAAGTTAGTTTTAAGGTAGGAAAAAGAAGAGGAGAATGTCACACACCTTCTCAATAATTCTTTTTCATTTTTATTTGTGTTTTATATTTATCTTTCAATCATTTCTTCTATTTTGTGGTAGAACTAAAGCCATAAGTGTCTAAATCTAAATATTCTGATTCAAGGGGATTCAACACTCTAATTGTAACCTTATAAGATTTTGTTCTAAACCTAGATTTTTTTAATTTCAATTCAACTATTTCTTATTTTATGTTATTATATTTCATGAGTAAATAATATTAATTGACCTGACAAATTAATTTGAAGTTGATTATTATATAACTATCGATAAATTCAGTGATCTACGATTGTCATGAATGATTAGTACAAGTAGCAAATAGTTTATTTATGAATTTGCATATTTTACTTATAAGAAACAAGAAAAATGAATTGAATAGTTATAGTCATCTCAATTAGTTAATTTGGGGTTTGGTCTTTTTCATTTAGCTTATTGCTATCATTTAATCGATATGGAATGTTATCATACCCAATCAATTAATAGTAAGTTTTGGTTTGAATGATGGTATGAACAAATTAATTTTAAAAAGTTGAGACTTATTATGGCTATTCTAATAAGTTTCAGACTAATTGCTTGAATTGTTAAAATATTCTTTTTAGACCAATGATTAAAATTACAATTGGATGAGATCTTTCTCATGAACTAAAGTTAAACTTATTATGGCTATTCTAATAAGTTTCAGACTAATTGCTTGAATTGTTAAAATATTCTTTTTAGACCAATGATTAAAATTACAATTGGATGAGATCTTTCTCATGAACTAGAGTTAAATACCATTGAATATATCTTTTTAATACTTACTTGATTTATTTTGATTCGTCGTTAAATTTATTTTATTATTTAATTAATCATAAACCACCCATTTAATTTTATCAATTGAAATTAATAAACAAGTGTTTATTCTTTTTGGATTCGACTTGGTTCCACGACTACAATAAGAGTTTAGTATATCAGAATTAATTTTAAGGGCTTTAATAACTTATTCAAAATTTTGACATTATTACTGAGAAACTATTTTAGTCTCTTAATTTCAATGTGTTATTTTATAATCTACTGCTATTTTCTATCTTATATGACTCATTCTTCTCAAATAGTTGAATTGCAATATAATCCAGAATTTGAGAAGATAACGCGTCATTTAATGAAAGAGACTAAGTAAGGAAAAGGTCCTTCTCCTCCAGAAGTGAAAGTTAAGATAGATTTAACTGTTGGGGTCAAGTCCTGTTACTAATCCCGAGGTGACCACTCGGGGTAGTCGAGTGAGGATCATGCAAAAGTAAAGTTGAAAGTATTTAATTGTAAGAAATTCAACAGCAATAATTTGGCGGGTTTGCCACGGCAAAGTATAGGTTCGCAGAGGCGAAGCTATGGAATGCTTTCTATAGGCCTTTCGGGAGAAGTTTGCTGTGGCGAAGTCTCAAGGTCGAGTAAACACGCCCTTCAGAACAAATATGCCATGGTGAAAGTCCAGCTTCGTCGCAGCGAAGTCCCCAGATTAACCCAAGAACCTCTTGGGACAAACATCACAACTCAACCACAAGATAAACATAAACATACACAAAGGAACTTCATCAATTCTCATTACTAAAACAAAATAGAGTTTGAACAAAGCTTTAGTTACCTATCAACAAATACATCATTAACTTAAAACAAAAAATACAATTGGATGCTCATGTTTGATATGCTGCTAAAGCTACCAAAAGTAATTAAACTAACTTAATTACTAATTGTAGCTATCTTGGAGTTTCCAAATGCCTTGTAAGGATCGCTAACCTTCTCGTTTTGCACCTGAGGAGTGAAAAAGAATAGGTTCAGCTACAAAGCTCAGTGGCTAATATATTTATAGTCATCGGTAACAAGCCAAATAATTACGCATATATATATATATATATATATATATATATATATCTCATCTTATTCTAGCAAGTCAATCACCCACAATTCTAGCTCAAAAAACTCATGATTAAGGAAGTTCTCGCATAACATATAACGTGTACATTTAACCCATCAAACATACCACTCAAATGTATCATACTTGACAAATCAAAGATGAAATGCACAAACAAATGGCTTAAGAGTTCTATGGATCGAAATGGCGAAACCGAAGTTTACACCATGAATAAAATGAGTCCATTCTTAGGATCTCATATGCCACAAGCGGGCACCCAGGATAAGGCTTTAGGTCAACGTGCATGTGACTAACGAAATGGTTTCTCTCTTGACCAAACACAAGCAAATATTCATGCTCAATTCAATTCGTCACATATTCACATTTTCATGGTTTTCAAGTTATTTCCTCTTTTGCTTATACAAAATGTCATAACATCATTTATGATATAACATGGTAACAATCATAATTCATTTTTCACATTCACAATAATTCCATTTCAAACAATTAAACATTTACACTTACAAGTAAACAATTGCCCATTCACAAAACAACTATAAACACATTATCCACCTAATTTTTCTTGAAAACCCAAACTCAAGATTGCCTTTCCTCTTGCTCTTGGGTAAGGTTTCCTTGATTCCCTTCAATTAAACCAAGTTTCCATTCAAAAGAACATTCAATGAAAATTCATAAAACTTCAGCAACAAAAAAGGGTAAAATTAAGCTTAAGCTTAACCTACCTATAGTCCATCTAGGTTAGAAAAACCAAAACCTAGTTTAGAAATCCATGAAAAATAAACATGGTTTCTCTTCTTTCTTCCAAAACAAACCCATTTTTCTACTTCTTTCTCTACCTTAGAGAGAAGAACACATGACCTTACCTTACACAAGTTGATTCTTCCTCTTTTCTAGCTTCCCCATGTTTTTTCTCTTCTTCCTTCCCTAGCTCCCATGATTTTCTTCCCTTCCTTCTTTCTTTCTCACGTTTTTCTCTTCTCTTCTTTCTCTCTTTCACGATTCTTCCCTTCTTTCTCTTATTCAAGACAACATTTGTCTTCATCTTCCAAAAATACCCCTCTCCTTTGTTTGTCCTTCCAATTTTAGCCTTCTTCCATTGAATCTAAAGACTACTTACTCCTTAGGCCATTTAAATCTAATACCTTAACTTAATTCTAACATTTCCATTCTAATTTCTAATTGGTACTTATTTTGACTAACTTAATGACTCAATTCTAAAAATAAATAAATAAATAATAAAAAAGAAATCGGGGTCCAACATTAACTGTTGGACCCCGCTTCCAGAGCCTAACATCGAAATCGTGAGAACATAAGCCTAATATCTTGTAGTTTTTGGAGCCCAACAATCCGGAGTCATAAAGCATGAGCGGATTTCCTTACAGGATTATTTCAATAAACCCCCCATTAACCATCATCCTATAAGGGTGATGTGCCCACACAAGTTAACACAAAATCACAATTTCACTTCTTCAAAAAACAATTGTAGCTCTATGCCTCTAGTTTATTTTGAAACAAGAACCAACTCATTCGGAGCTCTATAGCTCAAGATATGTCTAAAAATCCAACTATGTTCATAATCCGGTTATGCTCTTCCAACCAATCCCTCATTTTGTTTCCGTCAATATTTTTCAAATCTACATCAAAAGCTACCAATTTTTAAGGAAAGGTATCAAAATGTATTATGAGTCTATTCCTTCAAGAATCACTTCATTTGGAGGTCGAGTGATGAAGTTATGGCCAAAAGAATCAAGTATGTCTATGTCCTCAATCATATTGCACCTCTCTTGGGAGAATTAGTATAACTTTCTCTATAAACCTCATATTGGGGTCATTATTAGATGGTTTGAAAGAGAATTTCTAGATCTACAACTTCTATGAAGTCTCCAAAGTGAAATTCGATCGTATATAGGGTCAAAAATGTGACTAGACGATAGGATAAGATGAACAGTGCACGAGACGATATGATGTCATCACGAGACAATACGTCCTCACCAGATGATACGTCATCACCAGATGAAGCGTCCTCACTAAACGATATGTCCTCACTAGGCGAAGCATCCTCACCAGACGATACATCCTTACTAGACGACACGTCATCACTAGACGATACGTCTTTACCAGATGATATGTCCTCACTAGACAATGCGTCCTCACCAGACGACACATCATCACCAGACAATATGTCATCACTAGATAATACATCCTATACTCCTGAGCATCTCAATTTATAAGGACCATAACTTTTGACTCCGATATCCAAAAATTTTATACTTTATAGTGTTGGAAAGCTAAAAAGACAAGCTACAACTTCGATGAATACAACTTGTCAAATTCATCCTAGATTAATCCAAATTTTTCCCTAAAGTCAGAACATGAATTTTTCCCTTATGGAAGACTTGAAATTTTGCACTATGCAAACTTGGAATTTTCTCAGCATAACCATTCAGCTACCAAAATGATTTCATTAAACTCTCAAATCTCAACTCATTTGTCTCATCACCTTCAACTACATCTGATCAGTCATAATTCCTATATTCTTTTCCGTAACCTCTCACTTATGCATTCATATATATATATATATATCAACGATTTATGTTCCAAAATCATCAACTCAAGTTGATTACTTCTTCACGTATATCTAAATTTCAACTCACATCATCCATGCACCATTCACATTTCATTAACATCAAAAGAATAAAGTTTTACAAACGCTTTAGTGGGCATTTTGAGCCACCTTACATCATAATCCAAAAATACCAACTTTACAAGAACAATGATTTCTCAAAATGAGACTAAAGCCTTGTTTTACATGATCTAACTTTAAAAAAACAAAATATGCAAATTAGAGTGATGCCTTGACTCTCGACTTGATTACTCGATATCTTGCTCATTGCCTGTAGATAAGAAGGAATGGGGGTGAGCTTAAAACTCGTGAGTAATTTTTATAATAGATAACAAGCACTTTTCAAACCAGTTCACAACTCGCATAAGTCAAACAATCATCAAACTTGTCAACACATGTAAACACATAAGCACATCATAATGGTTTGGGCAGATCCATAAA
>JANIJH010000002.1:39272345-39305947 GCA_024520975.1 Erythroxylum areolatum | reverse complement strand
ATGACTGTTTTTTTTCTTGTAGAATTAACAATCAAATTATGCTAGTCAATTGTAATATTTGGACTCTTTATTTTTATATTATTTCGAGTAACTCAAAATTTTCAGGCCGGATACGTTCGGGTTATTAAAATGTTGGGTTCGGGCCGGATTAGTTCGGATTATTAGAATTTCAGGTTCGGGCCGGTTAAGTTCAATTTTGGGTTCGGGCCGAAAAGTTTGGGTATTTAAAATTTCGGATTCGGGCCGGGTAACTTCAATCTTGGTTCAGGCTGAAAAATTTCGGGCTATTAAAATTTCGAGTTCGGGTCGGATAACATAAAAAAAATTCAGGTAATTCAGGCCGAGCTCGAACAGTAAAAATTCAGCCCGAATTACCCAAATGCTCACCCCTAACTCCTTCTGTTTGAACACTCTCCTCGGTAACACCTGCAGAACAACAACCCCTATCACTATTTTTGTTCGCCAAAATCAAGAAAATTTGCGACTTTCAAAGGTCCGATTTGGATCCCGTCTCACGATTTTTCTTTTTCTTTTCAAAGATTAGACCTTTTAGTTTTTTATCTATGGATTGGACGAATGACGATGCAGGTAGATTTGGGTTTTTTTTTTTTGGTTCGTTATGCGCACGTCTCGCATTTTTATACAAAAAAAGGAACATATGTTCTGCATTTGGTTTCACTAATTAATAATGGTGTTTATATTCTTCCAGATTGGCGATGGAGATTCGATCTTCAGTCAACTGGAAGCAAGATTAAGTTTTGATTACTGGGTCGTTCTCAGAATTGGGGTTTTTCAAATAGGGGAATCTATTGACCAGTAACACCAACTTGATTTGTTCAGGTTCATGTTCCTCATGTTTCATATTTCTATATACAAATGTATATACATATAAGATTGAATTTGGAAGCCATGAAAATCGCTTCTCCTAAAGCTTCTCTTTCTTATTTGATGGTCTTTGGGATGCCTTGCTTTATTCTTACTTCTTGCTTCTTTGCTTCTCGTCCCATACCCGATAGATACCACAATTCATACTTATTTTTACGATACTGTTAATTACAACAACTTGGTTTTCACCACAGGTCATCGGGATCAAACCTTCATTGAAGGCCACTAAGAAATTAATGTACATGCGACCCCTTATAATTCTCTATCTGGGTCTAGCTTGGAAACACCTAGTAGCTCCAGTGATGTAAATGGTACTACTGATGTTTCCGATAAGAATTTGCAATCTGTGATAAATCTACAAGTTGCAGCTAATGATACCAGAAAAGAGAACAAGGAGAAGGCTCAGACGAATTCAGTACCTTACCTGGTGATTCTGGTATTGCTGATAGAAAATCAGATGACAGTAACCGAGCTACTAGTTCTCAAACTAAGTCAACTATAGCTGTAACCGGCGATGAAACCAAGACCATTTCAGATTCAGGTATTTGTCTTTTGGTATTTGCGTATGTCATAGGTTTTAATAATGTTTACTTGACAACGAGTTTGCTTATTTAGAAATATACCTGTTGGTATACTCTTGGATTCTCTAGTTGTCCTGATTTGTTTACCTATTAGCATTATGGTTTGGTTTCTGACTTGAAAAGTAGGCTGTGATATGTATCATGGAAGTTGGTTTTACGATCCACTGGGACTGATGTATACAAACAATACATGCCCTATCATAACCCAGAAACAAAAATGACAAGGAAATGGAATACCTGATGGAGAATACGAGTATTGGTGATGGAAACCATCTCGATGTGATCTTCCGCGATTTGATGCAAAGAAATTTCTGGAGCTGATGAGGGGGAAGACACTTGCTTTTATTGGAGATGCTCTTGCTCGAAACCAGATGGAATTTATGTTATGATTTCTCTGGCAGGCAAGTGTGAAGCATTACATCCTAATCTACTGATACTTTACTTCTGTAAACAGCCCCTGGATCTGATCATTAATGAACTTGCATATCCCTTTTGGCACAAGATTTATACCTTTGATGTCCATTTCTGATTTGCTCATATAGTCTTGATTCCTTTGGTTTCCTTTTGCTTCCAAACAAACATGACAGGTTCATTCCTTATGAATAATCTGATTCTTGTGTGGCATTGAGTCTTTCTGATTTCGTGAGGATGTATTGACACATTATACTTGGATATGTGACTAAGATTAGTCGTCTTATTTTCAGGTGGAAGTCCCAAAAACTTGTGCTGACTGAATCGTGCTTCGATATTACTTCAATTCAACATCCACTATGATAGTTCAAATATGGTCATCTTGGCTTGTTCATCAAACATCAGAACAATTTGAATTTGCTCCAGAGGGTATTGTCAAGCTTCATTTGGATACTCCAGATGAGAATGCTATAAAGTTCATCCCAAACTTTGATGCGATTGTTATCTCTTCAGGCCACTGGTTCACCAAACAGTCAGTATACATCTTGAGCAATGAAACTGTGGGAGGACAGTTGTGGTGGCCAAAGGAGTCTCCTCCGATGAAGGTTAACAACATCAGAGCATTTGAGATATCTGTTGAGACAATTCTCACATCTCTTGTCACCCATCCAAATTACACAGGACTTACCATTCCATGCTCATATTCACCTGTTCATTAAGAAGACGGAGCCTGGAACACCGGTGGATCATGTATGCACTGGAAAGGTTAAGCCTCTTGTCCCTGGTGAACTGGTTGAAAACTTCACAAGTGTAAAGTACCAGAAGCAGGTAACAGGTTTTGATCATGCAATTAAGAAAAAAACAAACAAATCAAAGCTGAAGTTGATGGATATAACTGAAGCCTTCCATTATCGCCACGACGGTTGTCCAGGTCCATACAGAAGCCATGACCCCAATAAGATCACAAAACGCAGTCCCAATGGAAGGCCATCTCAGGATTGCCTGCACTGGTGCATACCAGGTCCAGTTGATACCTGGAATGAACTTTTACTTGAAATTATAGAGAGGGAAATTGGTGACAGCAAAAGCTCACAATCATGAAGTTGCTGCAAGTTTTATTTGCCAAGCAACCTTGAACACTTGCACATACCTAGTTGATCAGGTAACATCTTCTGTGAGGATTAATCTATCATAGGAGTCAGATTTACCTCAGTTCTTTATGTCCTGAAGCTGAGATCTTCTTCAGTTCCCTGCAAATTCTTAGCCACGCTCTTCATAGAGAGAAATTAAAATGTTAACTGATAGAGCAACTTGAGAGTTGCTTGTTACATATTACTGTTTTACAATCTGAAGCAAAGTTAAAAGTTGCAATCTGACTACTAATTAGCATGAGGTATATGCAAAATGACTTATATCCCAAATGAAGTAAAGGTTCTTATGTAAGGGTTATAAAATTTTGATTTAATATGAAATTAATAAATAAACATTAATTTAATTAAAATTTGAATTATAGCTAATTTGTATTTAAATAAAACTATTCAAATATTAAATTAAGGTAATAGAACATAATCTAACCCGATCGGAATAACATATGTTTAAAAACCCGAAACTCTGGTTTCAGGTGTCGCCACACCTAATTTGAGCGTTTCCAGAAATCAAAACCCCATTTGAGCCTGCTTGTCGTGACCATCGATCATAGAAAGGCTCAAGATTTGATCTTGACCGTTGGTTTTATACAATCAAATTCATAGGATTCCTGGTTATTGCGTTTTGAAATTCAAATCGACATGGTTCTCACAAAAGAATCCAATCATAACAAACAACACTCTCTCTTTAACGGTCCCTTTTTTCCCCTGAAAACGGCTCTCTCTGTTTCAAAGTTTGAGTCAAAGTTGAGACCTTTTCTCTCGAAATGTATAGGATTGAACTATTTTGACCAGTACCCATTAATCCTCTATTCGTATTATTCTTTTTTTCGTGGAAAGTTTCAAATTTTCCAGGAAATTCTCTTCGTTGCTAAGTGCTAACAAACAGCAAATCAATTAACGTTCGACCTATTACCCACTTAACCACTCTCTCTCGATTGGTTTCTTGTCAAGGTTAGTGCTCATGCAACTGATTGTCAGAGTCTGTGCTCTTGAGATATTTCATTTGTTGGTTTGATCATGTATATGATTCTACTTATTACTTCACATGACAACCAACTGTGATTTATTTTCTGTATTAGATGAGCTTAATTTTGATTCCTTGTCACCTGTTATTTGTATAATCACAATGGGCAAATGAAAGTGATTGAATTGTAAGTGTGAACTGGGGAGGATTTATATGGTAATTGCAGCTAGAGATTGTTACCCGGAATAGCAAATTCACAGTAAGATTGATGTCATCACTCGAAAGAAAATGAAAAGTTAGAATTTTTCTTGTGATGATAGTGTATGCTTGAAGGCCTCCTCCTAATGTCTAATCCTTCATGATTTTATTGTCGCTTGAAGTTTAGTCCCTTGAATAAATGCATTTTAGGGACTCTGTAAGATATGCTAGTCTTAATGTTTGTTAATTTATATATACATTACTGTGTTTTTATAGTCTCATCTTTTATGCTTTGTTGCTTGTGATTGTGTGCAGAAACTTTCTTGTGCAGATAAAGCTGCATCAACATGTCTAATCACCAGAAAAATCCGCTTCTGCAAGTGGAAACAACTTGTGGAACTCTTTTGTGTGAGTTGCAGGTTTGTGGAGATCATTGACTCTATCCATCTTGTGTTCTTTGTGCTTATTCTTTCTCATATTGCATCTTTTGGCTGCTGCAAATTAGGGATTCACATTTTCCTTATGTTCTACAAAATTCAGATAATCTGGGATGAAATTGGGGAGTCAGATACTGATAGGGACAAAATGCTGCTTGAGCTTGAACAAGAGTGTCTTGAAGTATATAGAAGAAAGGTGGATCAGGCAAACAAGAATAGAGCTCAGCTAAGACAGACAATTGCAGATTTTGAAGCAGAACTTGCGGCAATTTGTTCTGCCATGGGGGAAAGACCTGTGCATATTAGACAGGTTAGTTTCAAGTGACATCAACTCCCTTGACTTTTGTAACCAGGAATATATGCCTGTTTTAAAAAATAATTTATCAAAGATAATTTATAAAGGTTTTTGAATTATGGAAATTGAAAAGGAAAATCACATTTCTCCTATTAAAATAATTTCTGTTGCATAGAACACTTGGGTGAAATTGGTGGTAATTATAATTCAAATTGTAAACTTAATCTCAGGACTATTTTGAGCTTGTCATTATTATAATGACTGTAACCTGGGTGATTCCAGTGTAATAACTTTGCCGCTTGGCAGGTTGATAAAAGTTCTGGAAGCTTGAAGGAAGAGTTTCAAAAAATTCTTCCACAACTGCAAGAGATGCAAAAGAGGAAATTGGACAGAAGAAATCAATTTGTTGAAGTTCTAGAAGAAATAGAGAAGATCTCAAATGAGATTTTTGGGTCTGCTGATCATCTGCAAGTAGATGAAACTGATCTGTCCTTGAGAAAACTTGAAGAGTTACACAGACAGCTCCAAGCACTAGAAAATGAGAAGGTTGGATTTTTTTTTTCTCTCTGCCATCTTCAAGTTTGAATTCTTTGCTTCTAAATGATGTTCACTGATTAAATTATCCATTACCTTCGCAGAGCAATCGATTGAAGCAGATTCACAAACTCCTGGATACTTTGAACTCACTTTGCTTAGTTCTCGGTTTGGATTTCAAGCACACCATAAATGAAGTTCATCCAACTTACGGGGACCCTGAAGGATCAAGAAGCATAAGTAGTGATACAATCCAACATTTTGCCACTGCAATATCCAAACTGAGAGAGATTAAAATACAGAGAATGCAGAAGGTGATATAAGTTTGGACCTTTCTTCCATATGCATCGTACGTAATACCATTTTCAGCATTGACAATGTTTTGTCCTTGTTTATGACAGCTCCAAGATCTTGCAACAACGATGCTGGAGCTTTGGCATTTGATGGATACTCCTTTAGAAGAACAACAAATATTTCAAAATGTTACTTGCAACATAGCTGCTTCAGAACATGAAATAACTGAACCAAACACTCTTTCTTTGGACATCATCAAATACGTGAGTGACATAATGGGAATGCTTGTATTGTTTCCCTCTTTGGTTTCTGACTTTAGCTTTGCAAGGCTGGACTTATGATCTTTACAAGAATAAGTGAAAACTATGTAGGTTGAGGCAGAAGTATCTCGGCTGGAAGAGTTGAAATCAAGCAAGATGAAGGAGCTTGTTCTGAAAAAGAGATCAGAATTAGAGGAGATCTGTAGAAAGACACATTTAATTCCAGAAGCAGATAATGCAATAGAATATGCTATAGAAGCTATAGAGTCCGGTATCATTCGTGATTCAATTTAATACTATTTTATCCATTTAATCTTTCCAGATCTTCAAGTCATTCATTCTATTTCAGGGAATGTGGACCCAGCCATTATCCTTGAACAAATAGAACTTCAAATTGCAAATGTTAAAGAAGAAGCTTTTAGTAGGAAAGATATACTTGAAAAGGTTGAGAAATGGCTAGCTGCCTGTGAGGAGGAGTGTTGGCTTGAGGAGTATAACAGGGTAAAAAGTTTACATCATTTTTTTGTACTTTTAGTCCAACAACCATTAGGTTATGTTTTGCTTAGTCTCTCTTGGGGATGTCACAGGATGATAACCGATATAGTGCCGGAAAAGGTGCTCATCTTACTCTGAAACGTGCTGAGAAGGCCCGATCTTTGGTTAATAAGCTTCCAGGTACATGCTGTGTTCTATGTTTTACAACATCAATTACTTTTGATCACCTGACTTGTAAAGTGGTGTTTAGCCATATATCTTCATCTTGTGTTTTTTGTTTGACCATTTCAATTTGTTTTCTTGAGATCAATGGATCTCTGTGAAGTTGTCAGTTCATACAGCGGGTTGTTAATTTTAAATCTGGAAATTTTTTGCTCGACTGCATGAAATTACCGGTGTGATTATATAATTAATAAATAAGTGAAAATATTCTCTTGAGATTTGCAGGTATGGTGGAGGCATTGACTTCAAAAACTATTGCATGGGAATATGAGAGAGGGATTGAATTCTTATATGATGGTGTAAGTTCAATTTTCCTTCTTGAGGTTTAACTCTTTGACTGGTTGGGCCCTTTTGGTGCAACAACTTATGATCTTTTCAAATTCGACTTAAAAACTTTCTTTCATGAACATTGTCCAGATTCGCCTTCTTTCAATGCTTGAAGAGTACACAGTGTTGCGGCAAGAGAAAGAAGAAGAAAAGCGGAGGCAGCGTGTATGGACCTCTCATTTTAGTCAATCACATTTCTTATGCAGTGAACTGAACTCTAGTTGCACGGATATGCTAATGGAATACTGTTGTTTGTGGTTATTCAGGATCAAAAAAAACTGAAGGTACAGCTTATAGCAGAGCAGGAGGCACTTTATGGCTCAAAGCCAAGCCCTTCAAAAGCTCAAAATGTTAAAAAAGCACCTAGGTTTTCAACTGGAGGTGCAAATAATAGAAGTCTCTCTGTTGGTGGAACCATGCTTCGAACTCCCAAAGCTGACAGCAAAGCTACACCCTTTTCTCGTCATGGAATGAAAGGGGAGCGCCTGCACCAAAATGACCAGTTTGGTCATCGCCAGGATGATGCTCTTTCCACTATATCAGCTAGTAAGTCATTTTGTAAAGCTGCAAATTGCAAAGACTTAGTATCCAGGGACTTTTGCTGAATGTCTGTTAGGAACCTCTAGCTTAATAAGCTAGAGACTAGTATATTATTGATAGTAAACCAGTGGTAACACTGTTATTACAAGAGGATCCGAAGATCACTCACTAACCAGAGCAATGGCTGCTCCTCAGGGAAAGAATTTCTTCTTTCTCTGTCACAATATTCTTCTCACTTTCTCAATGACCCTACTCTCTCCCTGCCCCCCCTATTTAGCTAACCACCCGTACATTCTGTTATTCCCCATCCATGTGCCACAATCCTAACTAACTTGTGCAGCGTTGTCCACATCATCATTGCCCACATCATTATCATTGCCCACAGCCCCCTCTCTTTTTCGTCTTGCCATATTCTAGGTTTGTTGACAGTACTAATCCTAACAGAATTCCTACTCCCCTAAAAACATATTCTTGTAAAAAAGGAAAACATGGGAAAGTGGATGTTGAATTAGCTGGAATAGAGGGTTTAGTGGGTGAGAATTTCCAAGCACACATCTTGAGTGGTTATTTCCCACTCTCCCAGTTCCCCATTCCTCAATTCTTGAGTGGTTATTCCCCACTCCATTACCCTAATTTTTTGGCAGGTAGTTTTCCTTAACATCAGTATAAATACTTTTAGGCCAGGTATATAAACTATTGTATGGAGTCTGGTCCTCTCCATATGGACTGTTTTCTTTATCAATACAAATATCCACTTCATTTTCCCTTTTTTTTTCTACTTTTACTAGTTTGGTATTAGAGCCAAAAAGATCCAAAATGGTTAACACTCGCCACTCCACATACCGAAATCCTTTCCAACACACCTCCACCAATCAACCCAACAATCAAGCCTCACCTTTTAACCAATCCAACAGCCTGAATACCTTAAACGTAGATTCAATCTTTCAATAACTTGCAACAATCACATCTAGACTTTAAGTTGTAGATTTCCTAGTGTCAAAAGTGGTAGCCATAAAGGCTTAACAAATGGGTGTCCAACAATCAGATTCTAGAGGAAAGGCTAAGTAAATTCCAATTGGACCTCGCGAACCTAGGAGAGCAAATTGGCTCGAGGCTAATGAAGAGGATGCTGATAGTACTTGGTGGCATTGTAATCTCGTCTAATGTAGGGAGATGCATTAGATTTGTTCGCTTGGATCAACAACGAGAGAATTCTTTTGTATTGGGATGACCTTTCGAAGGCTCTGCGGGAAACTTACTGACCCACTGAATTTTAAAACCCAAATGAATTTCTGTGGCATTCGACAAACAAGTTCTATACATGAGTATCGATATGAATTTGCCAAACGATCTACTCGTGTCTCTAACTGTTCAAAACAGTGCCTCTTAGGCGTGTTTTTTAATGGATTGTGGGAGGAACATGTTTATGTGCATTGCAGATTTATAAACCATGAACAGTTTATAGGGTTATGGGTTTAGCCTTAGAATTTGAGACCAAACTAAACATCACTCGTGGGCCAAGAGGAGCTAGCGGACCTAGTAGCATCTAACCCAATCCCAACACAACTCCCCATCGAGCTCTACTCTCACATGAAGCGTTAACCCAATTCTACCAATGACAAACCCAACTTGCAACTGGGACGTCGAGAAATAGAATTACCTCACCAGAGGATTGTGCTTCCAATGCAATGAAAAGTTTTCATTGGGTCACCATTGCAAGCAATCAGCGATCTCCGTCATGGAGCTGATAGATCGAGCAGAAGCCATGGAAGATCCAGCTATTGAAGCCAACGAAGGAGAAGCTCCAACAGATTTTACTAAAATATTGCTACATGCGATCTTGAGCAAGCCCATCAACACCATCATGAAACTGAAGGGGAATTTGTATGACGCCCAAGTTCTATTATTGGTAGGCAGTGGGTCAACACACAACTTCATTGTGTCAACTCTCATGGAAAAATTAGGAATTCCCATGGAGAAGAGAACTCCTTTTGGTGTCCAGATAGGGAATGAGAAATTATACAATGCGCCCAAGTTTGTCAAAAAGTATCTGTAAAACTTCCAGAATTGCAGATTATTCAAGATTTTTACCCATTCAAGATTGGGCTGTTGACTTAGTTTTGGGGATAAAATGGCTTGTGTCACTTTACACCGTGCAAACAAATTGGAATAAGATGCTTATGATATTCCATCTAGATGGAAATGCTATAAACTCTAAGGTGTTACATCAACTACAAAAGTTGTAGCCTTGTTTCAAGCCTTCTCCAAGTTTTTTGATACCTATGGTAACAATCCACATTCAACTTTAAATTCATTGTAGACCCAGTTTGAAGCAATTTCTGGCATCCCACCTTTTTGTTCCCATACCCATGCCATTTTGTTGCTACTCAACTCTGTGCCTGCCAATATACACCCTTACCAATACCCGTACGACCAGAAGACCAAGATTGAAAATAGGTTGAAGAGCTCCTTATTGTAGGTTTTATTAAACTAGAGCCTGGTTATAATAGGGCATAAGAAAGACCAAACCTGGAAGTTTTGTGACAACGATAAGGCCCGTATTCAAACAACTATACCTGACAAGTATCTTATCACTAATATTGATGAGTTGCTAGACGAACTCCATGGTGCCATAGTCTTCTCTAAAATTGATCTTCACTGAGGATATCATCAAAGTTGAGTCTATCCTTCAAAAGTCTGTAAGACTGCTTCTCGGATACATTCGGGCCATTATGAATTTGTAGTAATGCCTTCTGGTCGTTACTAACGCCCCCTCAACCTTCCAATCTACCTTGAATGATCTGTTTTGTCCCTACCTCTGCAAATTTGTTCCATTCTTTTGCAATGACATTTTGATATATAGCCCAAATATGGAGTAGCATATCTCCCATCTCAAGTTGACTCTTGATTTACTACAAACTCATTCCTAGTACGCCAATGCAAATAAGCGCCAATTTGGGAAACCCCAAATTCAAGTTTTGGGTCACATGGTTAGCAAGGAAGGAGTTGGTGGATCCTAAAAAAGTACAAGCTGTCCAAGAATGGCCCATACCAAGGAATATTAAGGAATTGAGAAGCTTTTTGGGTCTCACAGGTTATTACTGTAGGTTTGTTTAAAATTACGAAAGGATTGCACAACTGCTAATAGATTTAACAAGGAAAAATGCTTTTTATTGGTCTGAAATTGCAACTTCAGCTTTCCAAAAGCTCAAAGAAGCATTGACTTTAGTTACAAATCTAAGGTTACCTGATTTCAGTAAGCCATTCACTGTGGAGTGTGATTCATCAACAGAAGGTGTGGATGTTGTCCTTATACAATCAGAACACCCTTTGGCATACTTTAGTAAGGGTTTCTCATTATCTAATCAATATATATCTGCTTATGATAGAGAGTCTTTAGCTTTGATCTTAGCTTTGCAAAAATGGAAGCACTATCTATTGGGCAAACCTATTTTGTAAGAACTGACCACTGTGGCCTTAAACAGATAAAATCAACGGGTCACCACAAATGAGCAGCAGCGACTCCTCCTGATTTTTTCCCTTTTGACTTTACAATATTTTACAAAGCTGGAAACACAAACCAAGGAGCTGATGCCTTATCTTGGACTCTGCAACACATATTATCTTGCCTTTGCCTTGCCTATCAACATGGATTTCCAACACTTACCGTGTGCTTTAAATCAAGACCCTTATGCTAGTGGCATAATTGAAGCCCTTCAAAAGGATCCTAATTCTCAACCCAGCTTTGATTTGGTACATAAGAAACTTTTCTATCAAGATCAAAGGCATGGCAGATATCTCAAAACACTCAAGCAAGCTGCTACTTATTTCTATTGGCCTCATATGAAGCAGGATGTTAAGATCTATGTTCGAAATTGCATGGTTTGCCGGCAAAATAAATACCAATCGCTAGCACCAGCAGGCTTACGTCAACCTTTACCAGTTCCAGAACGAGTATGGGAAGATATTTCTCTTAGACTTCATCACTAGCCTTCCAAACCAAGAGGATATGATACTATTTTGGTGATTGTTGTTTTAAGTAAATACGGTAGCAGATTCAAAGCGAACTTTGTTTTAATGGAGGTGTTGTCTATCTTTGCATACAAACCTTTTGACTATGTTCCTTATCCAAACGACGGTATGGAAAGCTCTATCCTTGCTATTTTGGGCCTTGTACCATCCTTCGTCAAGTGGGATGAGTCACATATGAACTAGATTTACCTAAAGATTCCAAGATACATCATGTTTTCCATACATCTATGCTACGCCCTGCCAATGGTCAACTCCCAACTAAACTTCCTGTTGCCTTGCCTACTTCCAGTGATTGGGAACTAACATTAACTCCAGCTAAGGTGTTGGATCATCGATGGGTCAAAGGTTCAAATAATCCAACTCTTGAGCAGTTGGCTTAATCAACCATTTGGTGAAGCTACGTGGGAAGACTATGATCTTATAGCAGAGCAGTTTTCTGACTTTCACCTTGAGGACGAGGCGGGTTTTCAAGGGGGATGCACTGATAGAATTCCAACTCCCCTAAAAACTTATTCCCGTAAAAAAGGCAAATATGGGAAAGTGGATGCTGAAATTAGCTGGAATAGAGGCTTTAGTGGATGTGTATTTTCAGGCACATATCTTGAGTGGTTATTTCCCACTCCTTCACTTGAGTGGTTATTTCCCACCCCATTGCCCTAATGTTTTGCAGGTAGTTTTCCTCGAGTATAAATACTTAGAAAATAGGCCAGGTAGAGTAGGTTAAACTTCATTCTAAACTATTGTAAGGAGTCTGGTTCTCTCCATGCGGACTGTTTTCTTTATCAATACAAATCTCATCATTTTCCCTATTTTTTCCTGCTTCTACCATGTTATTAGTACCTTCTGCACGGCAATCACACACGATGCAGTTGCAGTCTTTTTAATTGCAGTAATTCAGCCATCTTTTGTTTGCGCTTGGCTCTACATTGCAGATCAGGAGTCTCAACAAACTGATGGAGACACTTGGCGTGACCTTGGATTAAGCAATCTGTAAAGTGTTGTCAGGGATTTGGCATTCTGTTTTCAGTCGGTGAAAGTTTATTGAACGCCCTTTTGAATGAAATTTGTGTGGCAAATGTAGAACTTTCACTCGCTCTATCATTGTGTATGTTTGTGAGAAAACACTCTTATTAGAGAAAGGGGGTAGACCTATTTTCAATATCAGTTACTAGTTCGCGTGTACATATAACATTTGTGAATGGCAAGTTGACCATATTTTTCATTCCCTTGAGATGACAATGTCTAGGATATTGGGTACTTTTTCTTGTGTCGAGGATGTTTGATCCGCACGGTTCAATTTAGATCAAAGCAACTTTGCTTCAGTCACGGCGTGACCGTGGGTCTTGTTGGTCTTTTTGATTCGTTCGTGGATGACTCAAGTATTTATTTTCCCTTGGGACCTGTTTAGAATGTTTGAAACAAAGTGTTAGTACAATGAGCTTATTAGTCTTTGAATTTTTGGAAAAATAGTCAAATAAGATCTTACTCAATGATTAGAATACTCAATTGGTTTGAGAGGTTTGTTTTTAACTTTTTAATTTGATTTATTTTAATAACTTTTATTGTTAAAAATTGAACAATTTGTTAATTAATTGATTAATTTTGTTAATTAATAAGCCAATTAATTTTTATGTAGTTATTTTTTAATTAAATTTTAAATTTTTCAAAGAGCAAAGATAATCTCTTTTATTCATATTTTAAATTATTTAACTTTATTCAATATTTAGTCAGATTTTTTGACTATTTATTACATATTAAACTTTTTAAACATTAAATCTTTTGTATTATTTTTTAACTTTTAGTTTGATTTTTAAAACATTGTTTTTATCTTTAAGTAATATAACAAACAATGTTTCAAATAAGCCTTTTTAACTTTACAGAAGGGAATAATAGAACTCTTATTTGAATGAAAAGTGTTTATCATGAAATGGATTTGGTTACTTGATTGATCGATTGTGAATTCTAATTTTAATTGAAGAAAATGGTTGTTGAGCAAGTTTTACAATTTAGAAAATTCTCAATATTCTAGAAGCGCACGGGTTGTAGTGTAGTATATGAGATGTCGATCTTACAAGAAATTAGTAAACTAATTGATTCCTAATTTGTCTAAGGTTGTAAAAACGTTATTTAAATAAAAATAAAGATAACAAAAAAAAACAATCAAGTAGGGGTTGAATGAAATAAAAATCCGAATCAATACAAGTAAATCAAAATGGAGCACATCTACTTATCAATTGAGATATCGCAACAAGATAAGATCAAAGAATTATGATAAGATGAGATTTATCTATCATCATTTTGATACCCTGATCACTTTCCATATAATTTGTATCGATCCTAGAATTTTAAAGGGATGATTACTCTCTCTTAAGATCTAATCAATTAACCCTAATTAATAATCCCTAATTGATTTTGAAATTTTTATTTTGCAATCCCTAGATTAACAAAAATAGCCTACGTTCTAATTAGTTCTTAAGTAATCTAATAGACAATCGGGTCCTCATATAAGATCTCTCTTCATATGATTATCAATTTGATAATTGCGTGACTTATTAGGTTTTTAACTCTCGTTGCCCAACCTAATCAGATTACTATAGACTCACTTTCTCGATTTATTGTCGACGTATATGTAAACATAAATATCACAATACTCGCACAATTTCATTAATATCCAAAACAAATAGGTCACAAAATGATTCAAGGTTTAATCCCAAAATGAAATTAGAACATTAACAACATGTTCAAGATTCTCAAACCTAAGTCATACATCAAGATGAAGTAAATAAAGAAGAGAAAGTAGAAAAGAACTTGAAATGGTTGGGTTGGAGTGGCTGGACAACAGCTGTAGATGCTCCTCTTCTCTTCTCTCTTTCTTCTCTCTTCCTTGTGTTCTTTCTCAAGATGGCAAATAGAGGCTCGAAAATTAGGGTTCTCTGCCCTCTCTGTAGCTTTTTTTATTTAAGGTAAAAACTAAGTTTTACCTGAGCAAAAGTTTGAAATATCCTTCGAAAAGTTGAATTTAGAAGCCGATCCGTGTCTACTGCCGCGCAGGCCACAACCGTAGCCCCCCAGACCACGATCGCGGCATTTGGGATTTTGCTTTTGCCACAATCGTGGCCTGTCCATTTTGCTTCTGTCATGAGGATCTTCTATCAGGCTTCCTCCAAATCTTTTCCGTTCTTCGATATCTAATCTCAAATACTAACAAATACATCAAGACACCTCAAATACACAAAATTAAAGCTTAATAGCATGCTCTAACTCACATAACACTCAAAACACAAATATCTAATAAACTAACACAATTCTAAACATCAATATGCACAAATTAATTAATTAACAGCTAAAAGCATACTAAAATACCTATTAAAACATCATGTAACCTACAACTACCAGTGGTTGACAGATTTTTGGTCTTGATGACCAATTTTGAATTTGTAATGGAAGGATTCGTTGAATGAGAGAACTCACGATCTCAAGAACCAAAATTGGAAATAATCTTTTTCATCAATTGATTTTTCATCTATCTAGTTATTTTAAATAAAGCACTAAGCTCAATTGCCCATCTACTACTCTATATAATAGACGACCACTAACACTTTTAACTAATCAAAGAAAAGGAAACAAGCAGGAAATAAAGTGCTTCCATAATCTGCAAATAGAATATTGATTACTTCAAAATAGTTGCAATCTTAAATCTAGCTGGTGAACTCACAACATCACCTCCCTCATTAATAATACGCTTATCCTCGAGCAGAAAGGAAGGGAAACAAATTTTGAGTGAGGAATCGTCTTCATATAAAGCCTTAACTGTCGATAAACCTTCGCAATGTACTAGAACCTACTATATTTTTTTGAATAGACAATAATCGAGAATCGCTCACCAGTAAAGCTTAATTTCTCCTTTGGAAAGAATTGGTAAGGTTGATTCAATAGGGATGAAATTTCCATAAAAAGCTAGAAATAAGATATATGAAAAATTAGATGTAATTTGGAAGTAGGAGGAAGGTTAAGTTTGTAAGTTACATTGTCTAATTTGTCAATAACAATAAAAGGACCATAATTTGTCAATAATACTTCTCAATCTTTTGAATTATAAATCGCCTTCATCACATGTTGTGTTTAGAAAAGTCAATCATGAAGATTTGAGAGTACCAAATCTATAGCTTTTAATTCCTGATCAATTACTCCTAGCTTAGCTAGGCTTAGAAAATATGATAACTTGGAGTGAAGCCTATTTCCATACACAACTTCAAAAGGGGTGTCCTTGAGGTAGGAGTGAAAGCTAGTGTTATAATAACACTAAACCTAAGCAACAATTGAAGCTAGTGGCAAGGTTGGTCGCTTGTAAAGTAACAAAGGTACACTTCAATGATCATATTAACAACTTTTGTTTGTCCATCACTCTATGGATGGTAAGTCTAACTGAAAGATAGATTAGTGCCACTTAGCTTAAGCGACCTAGTCTAAAATGTGATGGTAAATGTGAGATCATTGTCATTAACAATTATTTCCAACATATAATATGAAGTTTGAAAATATTGTGAAAGAATAATCTAGCAATATTGACAATTGTATAAGGCTGAGAAAAAACGATAAGATTTGCATATTTAGAAAATCGATCAACCATAACTAACAATTTTACCTTATGAAGTCAACCATTGAGATATTTGACCAAACTTGAAGAGACATTGGCAAGGGTTATAACAAGACAGAAGGATGCAAGTGGTCCACCATGTAGTGCTGGAAAATTGAGCGTTGCTACACAAATAATTGAATGGAGAGTTTTATACCTTTCCATTTGAAGTCTTGTACGATTCGATGGAGAGTTTTTTTATATCCATCATTACTACTATCATAGACTATAGAGATAATGGAAGTGACAATATAAGAAGTTACTAATAGAAAATGAGCCCATCTTGATATTTCCATTGACCAAGGACTTCTTTTATTGGGTTTTATGTGTAAGGTTTTACAACATATCAAATTGTTGAATTTTCTATCATACAAACTTTAAGAAGGATAGTTACATCATAAACACAAATGCAAGACATGGTTGATCATCTAAATAGCAAGATAATGCATTTGTCACTTTATTATGTTGGCTAGCTTGGTATTCAACCTAAAAATCATATCTCAACAACTTAATTAGCCAGTATTGTCAAGGTGGGGTGATACTGCAATGTTCTTGGAAGAACTTGAGACTGCAGTGATTGGTTTAGATGAGGAAGTCCATCCCTACAAATAAACACACCAATGTTAAACTGCCTTTGCTAGGTCAATGAGCTCTTTTTCATATGTTAGAAGGCTTTTGTAGTGGAAGGCAAAAGGTCTACTAAATAAGCAATGGATTGGCCTTCTTATTGGAGAGTCGCCCTCATTTATGTATCTGATGTATCACACTCCATAGTGAATGTTTTGGTAAATTCCAATAAAACTAATATAAGAGTGATGATTATAACCTCTTTCAACTGCTCAAAAGCATTTAAAGTTTCGTCTATCCACTAGAATGCATTTTTACGTAGCATGGATGTTAAAAGAGTGGTAATGGTTTCGTAATTCTACATAAATTTCCAATAGTGTCTAGTGAGACCGAAGAATCTTTGTAATCCCTTTATCATTTTTGGCTTATGCCAATATTTTATTGTGGCAACCTTACTATAGTCCATTGTTACACCCTCTTTTGAAATAATATTGCCTAGTTATGTCACTTGGTGCTAAGCAATAAGGCAATTGGACCTTTTCAGGAACAATTAATTAGCCTAAAGAACATTGAAAACTATTTCTACATATGTGAAAGATGTTATGTTCATGACTTATTGTATATAAGAATGTCATTAGAAAATAAAAGAAAATTTTTCATAAATAAGATTAAAAGATTTATTCATTAAAGCTTGGAAGGTATTGGGAGCATTCATGAGATCAAAAATTTGAAGTGGACATGATGGGAGTAAAATGCAATCTTCTCTACATCAACTAGATTCATTAGAACTTAATGATACTCAGAACGAAGGTCTAGCTTAGTGGAATAACAAGCGTCATATAACTTTTATAGAAGCCCATCAATTATTGAGGTGGGAAATTTATCCTTGATAGTCTTAGAATTTAATGCTTTATAATCAACACAAAGAAGCCAAATATTAATTTTAGCAACAAGATGGGTGAAGAATAAAGTGACTAGCTATGCATGATGATGCCACGTTCTAACATATCACAACATTGTCTCTTAATTTAATCCATCTAGGCATGTGGGTAATTGTAGGGCCTGACAAGTATTAGTGGAGTTCCTGGCTCCAAGTTAATGCTATGGTCGTGACTTTTAACAAGTGGAAGTCCTTTTGGTTCTTAAAATAAAAGTTTAAATTCACCTAAAAGACATGTTAATTTTGAATATGTGGCCAACTCAAACTCTATTACTTGAAGTTGGGCATACTAGGAAGAGTGACAGTCTAACCTTGTAACTTAGTGGCTCTTCTATTTCATTTAAACACTTAGTTTTAGCTAAAATTCATAAAAAACAAACCCAATGACTATAAACCAATTAACTCCCAAAAGAACTTCAATCCCATTAAGAGGAAAGAGAAAGAGATTAAGGCAAAATAATTGGTGACCCATTTTGATTAGAATGACCCGGCATCTACCTGGGTTTGTAAGTTTGTCATTGATCTCCATCATGACTTGTAACTTTTTTTCAAGTTCCCATGATAATCCCAATTTGCCTACACAATCGGAGTTCAAAAAAGTGTGAGTGTTTTATAAATCAATTAAGAAAAACAAAAGTTAATCAGATGTAACTCATTTGATTAACCTGATTTCCTCACCAATTACTTAGCCAATGATTACACATAATGAGATTTTTGGGTTTCCCTCTTCTTTTGTTTTGTTATCTTCCTTTGTATAGATTTCATCACAATTATAGTAACGCCCCTTTAATGTTAATTTTTCATTTTTAACTAAGTGAGACGTTTGAGACTTTTTTATTAGAAGCAACAACTTGTGTATTAGAGGATACTTAGAAGAACTTTTGGGTCGATTAAGCCCTCTCTTTTTTCATAAAGTCAGGTAGATTTATGGTCTTAGTTCCTATTTGGTTGAGCTTTTGGAGATTGAATAAACACTTTTTTCCACCACAAAAGCTTTTTTTAAGAAAAAAAGTGTTTGGCTATAAAATTTAGTAGATATAGTTTTTTTGGCAGCTAAAATAATGCTTTTTAAGAAGTTCAAATTTGGAGCTTCTAAAAAAAAGTACTTTTTTAGGTAGATTTTTCATATCAATTAATGAGCCTATTTTTTAGTCCCTTTTGTCCTTATATTTTATACATAATTTTCACAATACCCACAAGCACATCTTCAAGTTTATTTTTAGATTTATATAATATTATTTTATTTTTATATGTTTTAATATTTATTTTTTATATTAGTTTTACTTATGTTATAATCCTTATAAAAGATTTGGTTAGATATATTTTTATTTATGTTTCATATGGTTTAAAATTATATAATAATTAATATATAGTGATTTGCATATTGTTTAATATATTTTAAATAATATTTATATGCATAAATAATTTTTATTAAAAAATAAAATATAGTTAAAATTAAAAGTGCTTTTTATTTTTATATTACCAAACAGTCTATTGTATGAAGTTCTTTTTAAAAAATTCTTTTTTAAATAACAGTCAAATAGCCAATTGGCTTCTCAGAAAAACTCTACACAAAAGCTTTACTGATATAAGCCCATCAAAACAAGCACTTAATGAGGTTTATGGGTCTGTATAATTCAACTTTAACTATAATACATTCCTATAATCCACTGAAAAATATTTCTACCTCTTAGTCACTAGTAAAAGGATTAGCCCTAATAGCTAATTGTTCAAATAAATGTTAGTATTCTTCCATTATATCCAGTTGTGTGAGTTTCGAGAGTTCACCTAATTTATTACCTCGCATAGATGGGCTGAATTAGAGAGGACATTGTTCTTCATATTGATCCTAAGAAATTTTTGGAAGATCTCTCTCTAACTTCAAGAACCACACTTATGCATCTTCATTTAGGTGATAAGAAGAAATTTTCACTTTCTCTATCTTTGAAACCTATTAGTTTCTAAATAAATGATCACAACAACTCAAACAGGTTAATAGGTCATTCTTTCCATCATAAATTGGTAATTCTAATCAAGTATATCTAGGTAGTTACACTCCTATTTTAAGTTGGTTATGGGTTTAATTAAGAAACCTTTGAATGTGGTTGATACTTTTTATGTCTCCTTGATGTCCTTCCAAACGTATGGCAACCAACTCCTTCAAAATGTCTTCAATGTGGGATGTAAGTTGTTCTTACTTTGTTCGATCTCTTTGCCAATCTTCCTAACACATTTTCGTGAAGGCCTCCGGTTGTCTTTGGATATTGCTAGATAAATCAATCATAATAGTTGGTTTTGATATCAAATTGATATAACCCTTTACCTTAAATCAAGTGACAGGGCAATCGGTTGTGAAATCTAATTTTAAATTTTGTCAAGGAGAGTGCTTGATGGAATGTATCCTTAACGACCTATTTTGAATTTGTAATGGAAGGGCTCATTGAACGAGAGAACCCATGATCTCAAGAACTAAAAATAAAAACAACCTTTATCATTAATTTATTGTCATCTATTTGGTTATGATTTAAATAGAGCATTAAGCCCAAACTACCTCATACATAATAGGCAAAGACTAACTTTTGTAGTTGTTCAGGAAATTGGAGAATAAATAGGAAACATTGTAACTGAAAAATTATTTTTCCATGATCTATAAATAAAATACTAACTACTTCCATGTAGTTGCATGTTGTTGGTGCACTTTCTTCTTAAATATAGGTAGTGGACTCACAATAGGTGCATGCAAAATAGGATAGGTTTGTAGAAACATATTTTCTGTATTTTAAATTGAATAGGATTTTAGAAACATATTTTCATTATTCTAAATGAGATAGTTTTGTAGAAACATATTTCTATTATCTTAAATAGGATATCAAATACATTTGAAGAGATATAAGGTATGTTTTTAACTTTTAACATTTACATAAAAATTAAAGTTAGATTTTAATGTTTGTTAATATATAGGGAAAAATCTAATATTTGAAAATATATATTTTAGTTCTTAGACTGACGGAATCTTAAGTTTCTGTCAAGGTTCATAAGTAAAACTGAGTTAACAATTTTCTTTTTAAATTAGGGGTTAATGCTAGCCACCAGTGAAATTGAACTAACAAATGTTTTTTTTAACTTATAGGCCTATATTAGCTACATAAGTGGCTGACGTTAACCCTAAAATTACGAAACTCCAAAACTAATTTAGGGTTACAACATATCTAGGGCTTGGGAGTTTTAATATGATTTTTCGTTAGCCATAATTGAAACTTTGAAAGTAGTTTTAGGTTTAATTGCATTTGCAGTTTTTCTAGTGCTTGTAGTTTTTCCTTCTATCCCTTTTTTTCTATTAAAAGGACTACAAGTTCCCTCCTTATGTTTATGCTTATAGTAGTATATCATGTTTTCACCTAAGCATATGAAGTTATTGATCTATAAATCCTTGAGAGAGTAAAGTTACGGTTGTGAATATCTATCTTGAGAGAGTAAAGATGTCCAAATACATAGGTCAAATAATGATTTGGAAAAGCTTAAGTTTAAGGGACTTGCTATGTCAAATTTATCTGATCGTTGCAATTGCGTGTGTTCTATTCACCTATGATAATTTTTACATAGTTTTGGACTAAATTCATCTTGAAAGTTGCTAAGCAACATAATTTTCATCCACATCCCTTTCTACTTACTCTTGCTATACGTGCAAACATTAGAACTTTGGCTAGTCCAGTTAGTAATCCTTAGAATATGATAATAGTAATCCAAAGTGTGATTTCTTTACGAGAGTTTCTTCTAACAATTTTTTCAATAATGCTTATTGGTGTTCTAATAAATAGTATGTTTCTTATGTGTATGTATTGGAAGTTGTTATCTACTCCTTGGAAAGATGATGAAGATGCAACTGAAGAAGTTATTTCAATGAATATAAGAAATCTCATTAGCTTTCACCTGCTATTATGGCACATCTTTTAGATTTTCAAAAGAGAAACTCTATTGGAAACTAACTCCTCAAATATCAATATCACAAGTCACTATTAAACATTAAGGAACCAAGTAACTTCAACTAGTAGTGAAATTGACAATGCGTCTTTCAATTCAATCTTAGAAATGTTGTAACACCAAACTAGTTTTGGATATTTAGGGTTTGCAAAGTCTATACTAGCTATTTACATGGCTAATCTGGCCTCTAAGTCAAAAGAATTTTTAGCTTAACTTCACTAATAAAGCCCTAATAGAAATTTGAGATTTTGTTAGTCTGAGGACCAAATTATATGGTTTCTCAAACATTAGGATCTTTTTTTTACATAGTTGAAGGTACATTTTATTCCTTAACATTTCATTCAAAATTTGGGTTAGATCTTAATATTTAGCAATATTCAAAAAAGATTTTAACATTTTGGAAAATATTCAAAGTGGCCCTCCAATTGATGGAACCCAAAAAATAAGAATGTGTGATTTTCTCTATGTGTTCCTCAGATTTAAAATATATGTTTTTCATATGCTTGCGATTTTCATACTGCCTTGTGTTATACTACTTATGTTGTTTTGAAATCCATTTAGTGCCTGCGTTATTGTTTTTGTGATTATTGTTCTGGTGTTAGAAGGGTGGCGATGCCACTGACTGGCGTCACCATTGGAGAAGTCGATGGGTGTTAATCGCCCATCGAATGGCGACGCCATCCAAATTGATGGGTGTTAATCGCTCATCGAATGGCAACGCCATCCACGATGAGAAATGTGACACCACAGGCGAAGCCATGGATGGCATCACTTGGTCAATCCAAGGTAGCCACGGTGGAGAAGCAGAAGGCAATGTCGGGTGAGGATGAAGAGGGCGACGTGGAAAGAGGGTTGTAGTTTAACACATGAGGGAGGTTGAGGACAGTTGTAGAAGAACGTGGGAGGATTTTAGAGAAGAAGACGGATGCTTCTGAAGAAACTGTTCTCAAGAAGCATATGTTAAAGACTTTGACTTTGACCGCTTATGTCTTTTAAATGTTTTTAAATCCTTAAATCTTCAATTTAATTAATTTAATAGAGATTAAATTAATTTGTAATCCTAATAAAATTGAAAAATGTTTTACTAAATTTTGAAAATTGCATTCAAAGGGAATTTTATTAGGAAAAATTTTGGAATTTAATTTAATTTTTCAAGAGTTGAATTAGTGAATTAAATTTATTATCAAATTAATAATTAGAATCGAGCAAAAGTTGCAAATAATTTCTTTCATAATTAGATTAAGTTTGAAATTATAAATATAATGAGATTATGTTATTTTGATGACATCAGAACTTTTTGAAATTTTAAATTCCTCAATAAAATATTAAGTACAAGTTATAAACGTAATAGTTGTCTTCCATTATTTGATAATAAAACCATAATTTTATTAATTGTTTGGCTTATAGAGTAAACTCAATGTCACGTTAACTCGGATATGTTTTATCTTAAATTAATGGGTTCTACTTAACTAAAATTGTATAATTTAGATTAGTAAACTCATAATCATATAAATTTAGATGCAGGGTCAAGAATAATATATGTGATATATTTTGACAAAAGTTGTCATTTAACAGTTTTAGGAGTCACATGAGATGTGATTGAAAAGTTATTTTTATATCTAATTTATTTTTAGTTGGTTTTTTTTAACAAACTCAAGATCAATTAATTTTAAATAGGGTCAATTAATTTTAAATAGGATCATATCCCACTAAGAAATTATTTGATAATTTTACGATATAACAGTGGGGGCTATTATTTTGAAGAAAATAGTTGGAGTAATCAAATATTTTAAAGTCCTTATTTTATTTGATTTTTGGATATAAACTAATATATGCTCCTTTTATGTTTTTCGATTATTGAATTTAAAGATGAGTACCATTTTGACATTGAGGAGCATCATGGATGCTAACAAGCTAATTGGACCCAACTTTTTAGACTGGCTACGAAAGTTAAGAATTGTTCTTAGGCAAGAGAAGAAGTTGTATGTTATTGATACTCCTACTCCATCAAAACCTTGTTTAGATGCAATTGATAAAGATTGGGAGAAATATTAGTGTCATATTGATGACGATGAACAAGCTACATATGTAATGTTAGCTTACATGTCTCCTGAACTTCAGAGGCAACATAAGAACATGGATGTACCTACTATGACACTGTATTTTAAGGAGTTATTTGGTGCACAACGTAGGGTGGAGAGATATTAAATCTCCAAGGCACTATTTCAATGCAAGATGATAGAAGGATCTTCAGTCAACCTTCATGTGCTGAAGATGATTGGGTATATTGAAAAATTAACCCAATTAGGTTTTGTCATGGACCACGAGTTAAGTGTTGATTTGTTGCTACAATCTGTGAGCTCAAACTTTTCACAATTCGTCATAAACTTCAAAATAAATCAGAAGGACATAATATTGCCTAAACTATTGAACATGCTAAAGACTGCGGAAGGGTGCCTGAAGAAGAAACCCAATTCTGTACTTGTTGTCAGTTCTTCTAAAAGCAAGAAAAAGGGCTTTAAAAAGAAAAATAACAAGAAACAAAAGGCTTCTACTAATGTACTAAAGACCAAAGGAGATGTCAAGAAGAAGAGTAATGATAAGGGCATATGTTTTCATTGCGGAGTTAACAGATATTGGAAGAGGAATTGCCCATCTTATCTTGCTAGCCTGAAAGATAAGAAGCTTAAGGAAGTTGTCTCTTCACGTATGTTTCTGATTAAGATCAATCTTTCTATTTCTGATTCACAATCTTGGGCATTAGATACTGGACGTAGTTCTCATATTTGTAGCAATGTGTAAGTACTGATAAACAGTAGAGCATTAAAAAAAGGTGAAGTAGACTTATGAGTCAGTAATGGAGCAAGAGTTGCTACATTAGCTATTGGAACTTGTAGTTTAGCTCTGCCTTTTGGTCTTATACTTGAACTAAATAATTGTTATTATGTTCTTGTCATCACAAGAAACATTATTTCTATTCCATGTTTGAACATGAATGGATTTGTCTTCAATGTTAAGAATAACAGTTGTTCTTTTTATAAAAATGATGTTTATTATAGATCAAGTATGCTTAAAAATAGTTTGTATGAATTAGATCTTGAAAGACCAATTCTACAAATAAATAACAAGAAAAGGAGATTAAGTGACCAAAATCCTTCTTATTTATGGCATCGTAGGTTAGATCATGTTAATGAAACAAGAATCACTAAGTTATGTAAAGAAGAATATTTAGATCCTTTCGATTATGAATCATATGAAACTTGTGAATCTTGTTTAATGGGTAAAATGACCAAGCTTCCCTTTAGTGGAAAGGGACAACATACTAATGAGTTGTTAAAGCTTATACATTTAGATGTATATAGCCCTATGTCTACTCAAGCTAGAGGTGGATTTTCATATTTCATAACATTCACAGATGACCATTCAAGATATGGTTATGTTTATTTAATGAAATACAAGTCTGAAGCATTTGAAAAGTTCAAAGAATTTAGACTTGAAGTAGAGAAACAAACTGAAAAAAGTATTAAGACACTTAAATCAGATCGAGGTGGTGAATACTTAGACCACGAGTTTCTTGATTACTTAAAAGAGAATGGGATTCTCTCATAATGGTCTCCTCCTGCAACTCCACAAAATTTTTTAGAGGAGAAATTGTACACTATTAGATATGGTGCATTCCATGATGAGTCATGCAATCCTTCCTATATCCTATTGGGGATGCGCAATTGAAACCACAATATATCTTCTAAATAAAGTTCCATCTAAATCGGTTGATAAGACACCATATGAGATATGGACTGGTAAAGACCTAGATTATCACACTTAAAGATTTGGAGATGTGAAGCATGCTATATCTCATAAGCTTCAAGTTAAATCAGATAAATGCAAATTTATGGGATATCCAAAAGAGAGTTTCGATTATCAATTTTATCATCCTCTTGAGCAAAAGGTGTTTGTCTCAAGACATGTTATATTTTTAGAAAGAGAATTTATTCTCAAAGAAACTAGTGGGAGTGATGTGGAACTTAGAGAAGTTCTAAAACCACAAATACACATCCAAATGGAACAAGAACCACAAGTTGATACATTAAATATACAATCAATGGTTCATGAAACACATAATCTGCAACAGTATGGAAGCGTACGTCATCCTCCTGTTAGATTAGATCTACATGTAGAAACAGGAAGTGATGATGCTTCACTTATGAATGATGAACCTACTAATTTTAAGGAAGCAATGTCAGACATTGATTCTTTAAAATGGCAAGAAGCCATAAAATTTGAAATGAAACCCATGTACAATAACCAAGTATGGACTTTGGTGAATGCACTTGAAGGTATTATACCTATTGGGTGCAAATGAATTTTTAAGAGAAAAACTGACATGGATAGAAATGTTTATACGTACAAAGCAAGGTTGGTGGCAAAAGGTTATAGACAAAAACAATGAGTCGATTTTGATGAAACTTTTCGCTAGTAGTAATGCTTAAATCCATAAGGAATTTATTGGCTATAGCTGCATACTATGATTATGAAATTTGACAAATGGATGTCAAAATAACATTTCTAAATGGGAATTTGCAACAGGATGTGTATATGACACAATCTGAGGTTTTGAATCTAAAGAATTTTCTGATCAAGTATGCAAGTTGCAAATGTCCATTTATGGACTGAAGCAAGCATCGCAGAGTTGGAACATCCGTTTTGATGAAACAACCAAAGAGTTTGATTTTATAAAAAATATGGATGAACCTTGTGTTTACAAGAAAGTAAGTGGGAGTGTAGTCATTTTCTTAGTGCTTTATGTGGATGACATATTGCTTATTGGAAATGACAATTTAATGCTCCAATCTATTAAGATATGGTTATCTATGAACTTTTCCACGAAGGATATAGGAGAAGTAGCTTATATACTAGGTATAAAGATCTATCTAGATAGATCAAAAAGGTTGCTTGGGTTATCTTAATCCACATATATTGATAAAGAAGTTTAGCATGGAAAATTCTAAGAGGAGATTCTTACCCATATCGCATGGGATTTCTCTCTCACAGAGTACGTGTCCAAAGACAAAAAAGGAGAGAGATAAAATGGATTATATTCTATATGCTTTGTTAATTGGATCAATAACGTATGCAATGTTATGCACTAGACCAGATGTTGCTTATGCTTTAAGCATAGCAAGCAGATATCAAGCTAATCTTGGTAAGGGTCACTAGACGACTATGAAAAACATCTTGAAGTACTTAAGAAGGACTAAAGATATTTTTCTGGTATATGGAGGAACTGAGCTGAGAGTTCAGGGCCATTCGGATACTAGTTTTCAATTTGATCAAGACGATAGTAGATCACAGTCAGGGTATGTTTATACTCTTTTTAGTGGTGGAGTTAGTTGGAAGAGTTCTAAATAACCATCTATCGCAGATTTAACAACTGAAGCTGAGTATATTGTAGTTTCTGAGGCAACAAAGGAAGCAGTTTAGATCAAGAAGTTCATCACTGAACTTGGAGTGGTTTCTAGCATTGTTGATCCGATACTAGGGTAATGCAACAACAATGTTGCTATTGCACAAGCTAAGGAACCTAGGTCTCATCAACGTTCCAAATATATACTCACGAAGTTTCACTTGATCAGGGAGATAGTGGAACGGAAAGACATAGCATTGGAGCGAGTTCCTACTGAAGAGAATCTAGTAGATCCTCTTACTAAGTCATTGTCTCAAAAGAGACATGATCGACATATGGATAGATATGGTATTAGATTCATAAGGGATTGACTTTAGTGCAAGTGAGAAATTATTAGTTTATGCCCTTGTAGCCAGTCAATTGGATGCAAATTAATGTATGACATTATTTGAGTTAATGAAAAGGCTTTATTTATCTTTATGTATTACTTTAATTAATATTTTATGTTTAAATAATGGAGATAAAATCCTTGGAATAATTACTGTGTAATTGAAATTATGATGAGATCATAATTATGATATTCAATTTACACTTATCTGTTATTCCTAAATGTTCCTAGTTATAATTTCATCAGGACTGGATATTGTTGAAAAGATAAAACTAGCACACATTATATTTCTTTCTTATAAAGAAAGTAATTGATCTCATAAATTAAAGTATAAAGACACTAAAACTAATGTGTGGGTTATTATTAGAGAATAAGTCACTGAACTAACCCGATTATGAGAATTTCGGATAGAATATTACTTATGTGTCTATGGATTATCTCATAATGATGGTTGAATAATTGATCTTCAGACTTGAGATTACCAAGGCATCTAGTGTGGGAATTACTGTGTTTTGATGCTACTTATAAATCTCCCCAGGATCATTCAGTCAATAGTAACTAGATACAGTATGAACCATATGTAGATAGTTGACTAAGTCAATATAGGATTCGTCACTCTAAAGTAATTAGAGAGAATATTCTATTGTTTTTTATTAGTACTGATGTATGGAATTCTCTGGCCAAAGTGAATTGATATTTGAAAAGGAGTTTTCAAATTTCAATTATAAATCAATTACTAATTAGCAAGAACGAACCTAATTGGATGATAAGAGTAGACATTATATCCATACTCTGTCCAATTAGAATATTGGATGACAAAAGGATTAAATTATACATTATAGCCATGCATGGACAGGTTAAGTTAATCACTTTGATATTCCTGATATTTAGGTAATCAAGACATGTTGCTAGACGTCAATCATGATTTATGATTATGAATTATTTAATTGGAGAATGAAAGATAAATTAAAAGGAGTTTTAATTTATCTAATTCCAATTGTGAATTAGAATTATAATTTATAATCATTGGGAACTTATTAGGAACCTAATGGATTCTAATTATAATTAAAGAGTTTTAATTTTAATAAAAGACTATCTTGATTTTTCTATTTAAAGGGAGAGCTTTATAGAAGCTAGCACTTTTTGGTCTTCTTCCTCCAAAGGCTATTTGGAAATTGCTTTGTGGATACCATCAAAGGCTGGGTAAGTGGACAGCTCATGATTGATCACTCAGAGAAAAAGATTCAAAGTTTTTCATCGAAAAGCGAACAAGGTACGATTTCTAAATCGGATTTGTTTTATTCAAGTTTAATCAATTATCGGGATCCGCTTGGAATTTGAAAAATTTTTATTTTCCGCTGCGTTCGTGATTCGATCACGGTAGGATTTCAACATCCTTGCCCATCAGTTCCAAAAAGAAGTTTTGTGCTATATCCAAGAGAGCATACTGGTCAATAATAGTGTTTCTTGAACTATCCGTTAGCTATAAAATCTGGTTTCTATTCTGTTGTGAGAGCAGTGAGGAATGGAAAAACTTCGAGTTGCTATCCCCTTCTCGTAACCAATTCACACAAGCCTTTTTTGAATGATAGAATCCTGTAGATTTAGAGCTTACTGGTATTCCCTCAATGCATTGACTTCAACTTCTCTCAATGCTTGATCGTAAGGGGCATTATAGCAACTCTGTTGAGCTTCCTTTAGTCATAATTTAACCTGGGCAAGGGGAGAAGAATGAGTATTTATTAGATACTTAAATGTAACTTTTACCTTCCTTATCTTCTGCATCAGTTGAAAGGTTTTGAAGTCATGCACGTCTTGATTCCATCATGCTTGGATGATATTTAAGAAGCCGTCCATATGAGCTAGGCCTTGAAGTAGTGAAAAGGAGCTTTAAATTTATGGACTTGCGCAAATCCTTGGGCTAGCATGTATGAGCGATCAAAGAGAATGTTTTCTCCACAATGCATATGTGAAAGTGGGAATTGAGCCGCCCATATTGGATTAACCAGAGTTTTGAGCAGCCCATATTGGATTAATCATAGTTCTGTCGAGCGTTTTGCGAATGAAGCACCTGTCTGACTATTTATTAGACTAGGTATATAACCTCCCATAAAAGCCATATCCAACAACTCCACTGTGTTAAGCAGCTGAGATAGTTCCTTAGTGTCACTAAGAGCAAATATTTTTCCTCCTTCTGTTTCTTGAGAGCTTAATGTACAATTGAAATCTCCATTCACCATCCAGGGTTATGTGATTATAGAATGCAATCTATGTAGGTCCTGGCATAGTTGCTATCTTTGAAAGGAAAAAATAGAAGCATATATAAGGGTGAGAGCAAACATAGTATTCTGATCGAGAATATGGCATTGCAAGTGTATTAGTTGGTCACTTTCTTCCACTTTTTGCACTTCTATTATATCAACATTATAAAAGAAAATTATTTTGCCATTGTAATGAGCTTGATGATTTGAAAAGAATCTCCAATTAGCACCAAAAAACCGTAAGTCTTTTTAGTGAAGGGGCTCTTTTATCTTTGTCTCAAAAAGTCCTACTAAGTAAGACTGTTTATCTTTAACCAAGTCCTTCACCATAGACTGTTTAAGAGGGTCATTTAACCCTCTAATCTTCCACACCAATACTATCATTGTCAGGAAGTCACCTTTTTTGTTGAAGCTTCAGATTGTTCCTCGCTAATTGCCCACGTGACTTGCCTGCTTGGAGCTTAAAGTCACCTTCTACTTACAGAAGAGTCGAGCTCAACTCTCAATTAGCATTCTCAAAATCAATAGTTATAGTTTTCTTATGAGGTGGAAGTACCCCAGGGGAGCCTTCTTGTCCAGAGGTTGATGATTGAATACTGGCCCCAGTGGAGATGTTATTGATATTTTCAGTTGTTAGTGAATTAGCTATAATTTCATTTGGTTCCCTTGTATTAGGCAAATCTCCTCCCCTGTGTGAGTTGTCCTCAGCATTGCAGTGTTTCATAATGTCTTTATTATGGGCAGTATCATCCTTATTATTGTGCTCAAAAAGTTCTAAAAAGTACGTAGGCCATCCTAGTCGCAAGTATATGAGGTAGTTGTGGTGATTACCCAGGGTCATCTCCTACAGAGGTAAAATTAGTTCACTTAAAATAATTTTGGACAAAAACAAAAACAGATGCAATCGTAAACATTCTATCTCGATTGTTGAGTAAAGCTTTAAAGAAAATCACAAATTAGTTTGAAAAGTAAACTAAATCGACAGGAAGCAAAACGAGTAGAAATTGAAATAGAAAACTCTTGAGAATTAATTTCACTAATTTAATCTCCTATGCATGATTAAGGGGAAATGATTAGACAATTGTCTTACCAAAATTAACAGTTTGACCCTAAGATCAACTCGAATAATTAACTAATCTAACTTTCGTATTCGATAAGTTTTAACCCGAGTTAATTATAGAAACCTAACTACTAATTACTACTTAGGTTAATATATTTCTAATTTTTAACCTAAGTGTATAGTTTCTCATTTCATATCAGACTTCTCCTCTCAATCCTTCATTTAATACCAAAATGATGCAAAGTTTGATCATACTATTACATCCATTCAGTTCAAAAATGATAGCAAACGTAAGACAACAACACAATCCCTCCATCATGCATATTTGACTAAAATAGCTACATTAATCATAAAAAAAGAGATCAGCCCATCATAGAAATTACAAGATTCATCATCTTTAAGCACTTCAATTTCAATTTTATTAGTATAAAAGAAGTATTAAAGCAACAAACCAAGTAAATAACCCAAATAAACTATTAGATGCTAACAGAGTATGGGTCAGTTAAGCATAATAAGACATGAGTCTATACCAAAGAAGTAAATGCAACAAAATAATAAGAAATAGTAAACAGCAAGAGCAAACAATAGTGGGTGAGGGAGTTGCTCCTACCACTCTCAAGCTTTCCACATTAGCTCTTGCCCTCTGCTTCTATTTGATGTTCACCCAAAATGACCAACTGCTCATACTGCCTACCCCTTTCTGCTATTTTTCTCCTTCTTTCTTCTCAGCTAAAGCTCTCTCCTTCTCCACCTCCACACTTCTCTCTATCTCCTTTTTTTCCCATTCAAATAAGTGTGTCTGTGATGTGTGGAATGAAGAGTGAATGAAATATGAAAAATGTTGTCGTCACCCTCCTCTCCTTTCTATTTGGAGCCTCATCTAAGTTTAGGTTTTTGTGCTCCTTCAACCTGTCGCTGCCATGTAATAAAATAGATGGATTAAGGAGTGGATGAGAATTTGCACAAGGGTGACTATGTTTGTCACCCTCATGAGGGCCAGTCACTCCCGTGCATAAGCTTCCACGATGGTGACTAAAAACACACCACCTAATGACTAATTAGTCACCACCTTATGCACAGTGGTGACGAAGGAGTCCTCACCGTAAAGGTGGTGACTAATTTGTCACAACCTTATGCACGGTGGTGACATCCTTATTGTTACTTTTTCTCTTAAGCAAAGTGAAGTGAATTTTAATTTTTCATGCAAAATTCACAAATTAATTCAATCAACGTGCATGTAATATTTACACCATTTTCATTCAATTTATCTCTCATTTGGATCAATTCATAAGAATTTGTACTCAAAATCAAGATATGAAGGCAATTAAAAGCAATAGAAACTAGACACAACAATTCCCCCTACTTAAACTATGCTTGTCCTTAAGCAAAATAAAAAACACTAGACTATAAAAAAAAAAACAAACAATGAAAACAACAATTTTCCCAAATAATAATAAAAAATGTCAACGTTCATTTCACGTAAAGCTTTTACCATAAGCTTGCTTACCAATCCAATCTCTATCACTCACATCAAACACAAACATCAATCTAAAGATCTTTATTTCGATTGTAATGGGATCGGACGAAGGGTAGGAAAAATGAAAATTGCAGTTTAAAACTATAACACAAATTGAGCATTTAAAATAATACAAAAAAATGAACCATATCACACTTAATTCTTTCTTCTCACTTAACAAAATTAACACTCACCATTTTTACTTCTCTCCTCTTCTTTTCATTTTCTAGTCATCTTCTCTTCTTTCCTTTTCTTTTCCATTTCTCTTTCTTTTTGATTTTTGATTTTTGATTTTTTCTTTCTTTTTTACTATATTTTTCATTTATTTTATTTTTTAAGAACAAAAACAAGTTTAGAAAAGAAAAAAATGTAGAGGAGAGATACAAATTATTATAATCCTACCCATTCCTAACTCAAAAGCCAGCTATATGCTATGATTCTCCCTCATTTGTTCAAACAATTATTCCCTAAAAGATACAACGAAGAGGATAAACAATTAAGGTTAAAGCTCATATTTTGGGGTTAAAGAAAGAAAAAGTTTTATGTTAAGCTCAAAGGGGTTCGCTAAATGTAACATCATAGTGGCTTTTTAAGCAAAATGTGTAAATCCTAATTCCCTTCATCATTTCAACATTTACATAAGATTATGTAATCTTAACTAGTATTTGCAAGTAAGTTCTAGAGTTCTTTAATTATGAAAGAAAACTCTCAGCAAAGAATACTTGAATTTAATATTAAATAATTCAAAAAGATTCAAATTCTTACCAAATGAAAAGTGTTATTCATCTATCACAAGCTAATGTCCTTTTAACCGAAATCCAAGTTAATCAGTCTAATAATGTAAGTATATTGATTCACTCATATTATGCATTTCGAATCCTGATCAAGTTCATTTGGTGATCATACATCTCTAAATATTAATTAGGAAAACAAACACACTGTTGGGACCCGATTCGGAGACCGGACCCCAACCGAAAAACGGAACGAACGAAAGCGAAATCGATCGTGAGGAACACAAGGCGGAAGCAAAATCATAAGCGAAACAACACATCGGATCAAATCGAATTGAAATCAATTTTTGACATCCGTGAACAAATATCGAAGAAAACGTTTGCGTTGGAAACCTTAGACTTAAACTATCCAAATCTATGTACTTTTTTTTTCATTTCCATTCCATCTTACTCAATCTCATACAAAGCCATACCCCTTACCAATCCGGAATTCAT
>JANIJH010000002.1:39253603-39266201 GCA_024520975.1 Erythroxylum areolatum | reverse complement strand
GAATGAACATGATTGGATGATAAGAGTAGACATTGTATCCATACTCTGTCCAATTAGAATATTGAATCAAGAAAGAATTAAATTATACACTATAGCTATACATTGACAAGTTAAGTCACTCACTTTGACATTCCTAATATTTGGGTAATCATGACATATTGCTAGACGTCAATCATAATTTATGATTATGAATTATTTAATTAGAGAATTAAAGATAAATCAAAAGAAGTTTTAATTTATCTAATTATAATTGTGAATTATAATTATAATTTATAGTCATTGTCAATTTATTAGAAACCTAATGGGTTACACATCAAATAGCAATTTATGAAAAAAAATCAATTTAATTAAGTTGGACTTAATTATAAAGTTTGAGAAACTTTGGAGATCAAACATGAAATATTTGATTTTATTAAAATTAAATTAATTAGAATTAGAATTTGATTTTAATTATAATTATAATTAAATATATTTAATTTTAACAAAAGAATCTTATGATTTTTTCTATTTAAAGTGAAGAGCTTTTAGAAGCTAGCACTTTTTATCTTCTTACTCTTAAATCAGTTTGAGAATTGCTCTATCAATACTATTAGAGGCTGGACACTTGAACAACTCATGATTGATCAATCGAAAAAAGTTTCAAAGATTTTTCAACAGAAAAAATGAACAAGGTACGATTTCAAATCGTTTTATATTTTATTCAAGTTTATTCAATTATCGAGATCTGCTCGAAATCGATAAAATTATTTGTTTTCTATTGCATCCGTAATTCGATCACAGTTGGATTCCAACATAACAGTTGTAGAGGGCTTAAATAAAACACATGTAGATAAACCAACCAACCACGTTCCGTATTTATATGTATAAACCCAATGAGGATTCAAAATAAAGCCCACGAAAACCTAAAAAGATGTAAATTTTAGGATAAAATTCCCTAAAATGAAATGAAACATACTTGTTGTCAGCATGGACAAAAACAAGCTATTATACCTTTAAAGAACCCAATTCTTAAAATTATAAAGAAAATAGAAAATCTCACACAAATACCACCAACCAACTATCATAAAGAACACTTCATGTAGACAGATTCTTATATATGAATAGAAAGTAAGAAAATAGTATAAATTAGCACTTGAAATCGACACCTCTAATCACCATAAACCCTAAGAATAGTATAACTGAAACTTCATTTTACTATTAGAAATGCTCCAAATCTGAAATCCCAAAAAACATCCAATCTTTCATAGAGAGTCTCTCTACATCAGAGATAAAAGTCGCGAAGTGAAGCAGAGAAAAAGTTAAAAGGAAGGGAAGTTAGAAGTTGCACCAAAAAGGACGGTTGTGTCAAAGAAGAGAGATTAGGGAATTAAGGGTTTCAGAAACCTTAAGGCCCCGTTTGATTGACAGGAAAGTAAAGTGAATTTGAAATATGATTCCTTAGAAAATAAATCTATGGAAAGTAAAGATATTCACATGTTTGGATACTTATAAGAATTCTAATAGGAAAGTTGGGTGGATTTTTATTACAGTGTTTGGTATGTAACAATATTTTATAGAATGTAATTTAATTTTGACTTGTGTTTCTAATTATATCCCTACAAACAGAATAGAAATTGAAATCGTTAAATAAGGAAAAATATAAATTTAAAGATTATCAATTGAAACTTCTGAACAAAAATATTCAAAATCTAAATACTGGTCGATACCGGAAATTTTAAAAAATAGGGAGAATTTTTTGCAAAATTTTCAAAAATTTTGAAAATTTCCCTCCCTCCATCTTTTCTCTCCTTCTCCCACTTTTTTCAAAGTTTTTAATTAGTTATTTTATTTATTTCAACTTTTATAATTATTGTGAATTTTTTATTTTTGTTTTTAAAATAATAATAAAATTTTTTATTACTAATAATAATTATAAATTAAATAAAACTTACAAAAATATTTTTATTTAAACTTATTTTAATATTTTATATAATAAAGTATTAATAAATATTTTATTTTTAAAATAAATACTTTAGAATTTATTATTTATAAACTAATATTTATTTTTATATATTTTTAATTATTAAATCAAAATTTATTTGAAATTTATATATTTTAAAGTTGCTAAGAGAAAGAAGGGTTAAATTGTCTAGTGTATTTTTTAGATTAAATTTCTGAGGAAAGTAATCTAAATACCAAGGAGTGTTGGAATTTAGATTCTAAGGAAAGTGTCACTACTTTCCCTAAATTAGAAAAGTTTTTACTTTCCTAACTACTAAAAAAACGAACCAAACGTAATAATTTAAATTTTAAGAAAAAGATTTCTTTCTCTAGCAACAATCCGTGTAAACCAAACGAGGCTAAGTTCCAAGAGTAATTAGGAATTAATATTTTTAAGTGTCTATGACAATAGATGACATGATTAACGTGGATCTCTTAACTAAAAAAGCTGGCTATGTTAATACAGTTGACAGAACTCTGATAGTTCCGTCAATTGGAGGACCATGTTAAACATTTTTCAAAATATATTTTTTTTTACTTTATCAAATATTATGTTCAAATTAAAATTTTGATTAAAATTTTAATGGACAAATGTTCCTTCAGCCTTTTATACGTTAACAAATGTTAATATCTTATTCAAAATTTGATATAAATATTAGGAAATAAAAAGTATGTTAGCCAAAACATATTTGCATTAAAAGGTATTCTTGTTCAACAACAGGCCTCTTCAGAATCTGATGCATTGGTGGTTGGTAAGCCCCAAATGTCATCTAAAATCACCCAACCCAAACACCAAATGTAACTATAATCTTGACATGTGCTCCCGTAATCATATGCTTTCAAAGATTGACAGAAAAGTTCTGTCATAAAGTATATTTAATACGACGACCTTCATGACACGAAATATGAAGAGAAAACAAGTTATAACTTCTAAGTGGGAAGGTGGGGTTGTGAATTATAAATAAGATCAAATCTTAGTTCTCATTCCATTGGAATTATGCGGATTAGGTGATACCATCCATCCAACTTAACCTCCAAAGATAAGGAAGTTGAACCGTGAAGTCACATGAGACAGCAGGTCAGAGATACAATGCTCGAAAAACTAAAGTAGCAGTAGCAGGTCCATGGTATGGTCAGCTTTTGGTTAGAAAAGGTACATATATATAAACAATCTTAAAGCTTGTTAGTAAAATACTAATTGACATCCTAAACGTGAGATTAAATGACCAAGCCTAAAAGGACGACTACTGACTTAAAATTTAACAGGTTGCATTTAGCAGTTATACGGGGTGTCAGCTTGTGCTCCAAAATTCCACTGTATTTGTCATCTGCCATGTTTGCTCACAATCACATGGCTTGTTCGCGCAACAACAAAAAAAAAAAAAAAAATTGAATGGGGCAGTTGCATGTGATTGATTACTAAGCTAATCCATTTCCTGTGGGTATTCGGCAAGCTAGTTCATTTATTTATTTGGATTTTAGAGCAGATGGATCCCACAAGTTCAAGCGCATAATTTTGACTCTGTGACTGCCCAGTAGTCTTGTTGGAGAGGAGGGTCTATTCATTAGAAAATAAGAGCCGCAGCTTTCAAGGTATTTTCCACCATCCTGTAGAATTGGATCTTCCTAAATTTAAATACTAAAATGGGATTCACAAATGGAATTCCACTAACTTTAGTTCCCATTAGAAGAATTTTATCACCATGGTTTTTTATTAAATCAGTGATCGTAACGAGTTTTTATTGATCACCAATTAGCATATTAACCAAAGTACATTATATAGAAAAAAGGCAAGTAAGGAAAGATAAAGAATCTTGTGTGAAATGGAGGCACCAAACAAGACTAGTTTGCAAGCTATTATGTGAACTGAGGCGAGGATACAACCAAAAAGCCAACAATAATTACTAGTGGACTACCTTTTTCATCTTTTTTTTATAATTATATCCAACTAATGTCTGCCGAGTCATGGAACTACTGGTCAACATTATTGTCGAATGAGTACCAGCTCAGTAGCCCTAGCCGACCTCTGAATGTCAAACAAGTAATTGTGTTAACTATACTCTGAATAATTTTAGCTATTTATAAAAATATAATATTTAATATTAAATATTGATGTGTAAAATAATTTATTAAACTATAATTTTTAAAAAAACTTATAAAGATATGAATATTATATTTCCTAAAATTTTATTAAATATTCTTATAAGAATTTAGGTTTTAGATGTTTAATTTTACAAAAATTAAGTTTATAATAATAATAGTGTAAAGTTAAATTCTCTATTATTATGAATGATCAGCAAGTAACATCATATTAGTATTTTCATATAATATAAATACATTTTATTATTTAATAAATTAAAAAATTTATAATTATAATATGACACATATATAACATAGTTTAAAAGTAATGTATAATTGATTTTTTACTTATTAATTTTTAACTGGTCATCTAAAAAGTTTCTTTTATGAAGTTTTTAGAAATTAACTTACTATAATTAAATAACCTAAATTATTCACTAAATATATTAATAACTTTTTAAGATGTTAAAAACTTACTTTTAATTAAAAAAAACTAAAATACACAAAATGTTTGTCAAACGCCTTCAATATCTGATCCACTCTTAATAAGCGACAATATGTTACAGTTGAGCTCGAGCAAGGCAACTATGGGGAATAGAGGAGCTAATGTAACTCTCTCTAAGCTAAGCCATCTGTTTGGACATGAACTACTAAAGCAATCAACGCAATTGTAACCGCTGCTAGTGGTACTGTAGCCATGTAGCTGTAGCCTACTCTGATATGAGACTCCAAATCATCAGTCAGTACACCAATAGAAGCTTGTTTCTTCTACCCCGTGTTTTCTGATTTTTCTTCTTTATAGTTTTCCGATATTTTTCTCTGACTAAAAAAGGACCAAAAAAAAAAAAAAAGGAAAACTAACTACTCTCTATTCCTTAACACGCTATTAACTATTCCACTAAGCTTACTGCCCCTAACTTGCCAAAAAAGGAACAAGTGACCAAACACTCTTTTTCTCTTTAGCCATCGGATAAAGTCTAGCAAGTCTTTGCTCTCAACCTCCTCCTTCTCCTCCTCCTTCTTATGGGATAAAGCAACAGTTGTGATATACATGTCTAGAAGGGTAGAAATGAAAACCGCTCATGGGTTCGTGCTTGTCTTTTCGCTGCTTGTGTTTGTGGAATCCAGGTGCAACAGTACTGAGCAGGAACTGGTCTCAAGTGCTTTCCGTTCCGTCTCCGGGTTCAATCAATCTTGGTTCCAACATGCAGCTTCTAACTGTTCAAATCATTTTATTACAGAAATTAGGCTTCCTTCTAAAAGCTTGAGTGGCAGCATCTTATGGAAGTATCTCAAGAACATGTCCCGGCTGCAAGTCATTGATTTATCCAACAATTCACTTCAAGGTCAAGTTCCAGGTTGGTTCTGGTCTACACAAAGCTTGGTTGAAGTCAATCTGACCAAGAACAGGTTCGGAGGCAGCATCTGGTCTCAGCACTCTTCAGGAAATAGTTCATCATCTTCATTAATTCGGTCGCTCAATCTTTCAAACAACAGGTTCACCAAGTTGGGTAAACTCTCTGGTTTCACAAATTTACAAATGCTTGATCTTTCACACAATGATCTTGGTTCTATATTACCTAATGCGTTCACTGACTTGACCAAGTTGGAGTTCCTAAACATTTCGAGCTGCAAAATTTACGGCAACGTTAGAGCCATGTCAGGTCTCCATTCATTGAAGTACTTGGATGTATCAAATAATAGCATGAATGGTACTTTTCCCTCTGATTTCCCTCCATTAGATGACCTGAAGTTATTGAATGTTTCAATGAACAACTTCACTGTACATCTTGGGGATGACAAGTACTACCATAAATTCGGAAAATCGGCTTTCACTCGAGCTGGTAATTTCGTCTTCAACGCGTCGAAAACACCAGCCTTTTCCGTCAAGTCACATTCTAATAAAACCACTCCTCATAACGACAGAACTACCAGAAAACCCACGAAACCTATTTACCCTCGCTTTAGGAAAACGAAACCCATAACAAAGACCAAAGCCTTCGTCTTTTCTATTTCCTCAGCATCGGTGGTTTTCTTTGTATCCATCGCCATAGGTCTCTTCTTTTGCGTACACAGAAGACGAAAGATTGCAAACAGAAACAGGTGGGCAATCTCGAAACCAATCCAATACCCGTTCAAGATGGAGAAATCAGGGCCGTTCAGTTTCGAGACGGAGTCCGGCACATCTTGGGTGGCAGACATCAAAGAACCAACATCAGCCCCAGTGATCATGTCATCCAAACCGTTGATGAACTTGACCTTCAAGGACTTGATTGCTGCCACGTCACATTTTGGCAAAGACTCACTCTTAGCGGAAGGCAAGTGCGGACCCCTCTACCGAGCTGTCCTTCCGGGAGAGCTCCACGTGGCAATTAAGGTATTGGAAAATGCAAGAGAAATTGACTACAGTGAAGCTGTGGCAGTCTTTGAAGATATGTCCAGACTTAAACACCCAAATCTCTTACCACTATGTGGATACTGCATTGCAGGTAATGAGTACATTTTGACCTAACCCATTAAATGGAAATCACGGGTCTCGTTTAATTTCTTTCGTGTCGTACAAAGTAGACTGGTCTGTCATATTTAATCCTGCACTAGGTACAATTACAAATTATGGGTATTCGTGTTACTTTGAAATTGCGGAGGTTCTGAACATCTGATGTTAGGTACGAGTAAATGCTTAAGTTGTTTAGGAAGCTGCCTGAATTTGTCAAAACATGGAGTAGGTACATTTTCTCCGCTTCTGTCTTTTTTTTGTTGGCGTCACATCAATCAGAGGAACTCTGTTCAATTCATATTGAGTTTTAAATTTTCAGTAAGGCCGATCAGATAATTAGATTACAAACTGAAAATAACCGGGCAGCGATTTCTAAATGATATGTACCAGCAACTTAAAATTATAATTGTGGGTTTGGCAGGAAAAGAGAAGTTACTATTGTACGAGTTCATGTCCAACGGAGATCTCCACCGTTGGCTCCACGAGTTGCCAACTTTGGAACCCAACGTGGAGGATTGGAGCACCGACACATGGGAGCACCAGATGCCTTCTGCCTCCCACCTATCTTCCCCTGAAGAAAAAACTAACTGGCTCACTCGCCACCGTATTGCAGTTGGGGTGGCGCGTGGCCTGGCCTACCTTCACCATGCTGGCTCCGTGCACGCCCACCTTGTCTCCTCCAACATCCTCCTCTCCGATTCTCTCGAGCCTCGAGTCTCCGATTTTGGGCTCCGAAATATCCGCCGGAATAAACCGCTGACAGGACAGACAATAGACGGTGGCGTTGAATCGGATGTGTATTGTTTTGGTGTGGTGTTGATAGAGATATTGACCGGTAAGCAAGGGAGTGAAGAGACGGTGGCGTGGGTGAGGAAGTCGGTCAGAGAAGGGCGTGGTGTGGACGCGCTTGACTCGAGGCTGAGGCTCGGCGGGGAGTCGGAGAGTGAGATGGTTGAATGCCTTCGAATTGGGTTTCTTTGCACGGCGGAGATTCCTTGGAAGAGGCCCAGTATGCAGCAGGTTCTGGGTCTGCTCAAGGACATACACCCGGAGTTGAATTGACGTGAACAGGCAGTTCGGACCGAGTTGGCTGAAGAAGGGGGACGCGCTGCCGAGACAAGGTGAAATTGATCTTACAAGTGTCGGGAGCGGATTGGAAGCGTGTTGGATTGGAATTTGAAAATAATTTTTCAGGAAAGAAGACCATGTGTGGTTGTGTGTCTGATTTATTTGACCTACTTTTGATGATAAAAGACGAAAAGAAATTAAAGGGCAAGAAATGCCAAAGTCCCAGAAGAAAAAGTAATGGGGCTAATTTAAGGGATGGGAAAAAGATGTTGCTCATTCTTTTGTTTTCAGTTTTTTTCTAATTAGAACCTCAAATTCTCTGATTTCTTTTTCTGCTTTATGTCTTTAGGGATTGTTTTTATTCTTTTGACGTGGATGTGCATGTCAATTTTCTTCTCCACGTTAGTTACGTGCTTCACCAGTCCTTGACTTCGACTAATCCCCATCAAGAAAATGGCTTCATATTAATTAGCAGTGATCCTATCTATAATTAATGTGCCAATATAATTAATTGGACTCTGGCTTTGTACCGAGAGCAAGATGTCCTCTATCCAGTGTTTATAAACTAATTTACAAGAAACTTTGGTGCCCCAGAGAAGCTGGATATAAAGGCTTTGGCGTGTGTTTGGAGACAAAGAATAGTCTTTCACAATACTAGCAGCAAATATTAAAAAGCAGTAAGCCCCATGCACCTGTCTTTTCCATTAAGTATACAGATATACATTTGGTGGATACTTGAAGCAAAATCCTCTAAACAAGTTGTTAGCAAAAAGGAAAAGGCAGGATAAAAAGATAGCAGAGGTTGCTTTTAGCTAGTGAAGGAAGAAGCACGTCAATTGTCAGGTTGTGATCAATGATAGTGTCTAGAGAGTTCTTCAAGCTGGCGTGGCCCTCCTCACAGAACTTCTCAATCATGCATAACATCCAATATCGTAAAGCTAACACATTTCCATCATGTAAAAGCTGAAGAATCAAATGAATTATCTATGTAGACCCAAGAGTTTTGCTTTCTTCCTTGTACAACAGAGTATCAAGCACCTTACAGGTTGCTTCATTCCACTTAATTTTATATTCAGTTTTATTTTTGGTTGGTACATAAATTTATAATTTAAAAAATTATTAATTATATACAAAAAAATGAAGATATTAAATATTTAATTTCTAAAATGATAACATTAGTTTTACTAACTTTAAAACATATTAATAAATAGCTATTCGTTTTAATGAAATATAATTAATAATACTTATTAATAAATATTTTCTAAGTTACTAATTTTTAAGATTTGAAATTCAGGTTTCTTCTGACAAATTTACATTTTTATAATGATAATAAGACTAATAGGGCTCAACTGCAGTTTTAGGACATGGCACTGTCACCCGTACCTATTTGATGTAAATGTAAATTTTAAATAATATATTAAATTTTACTCCATTAAAACTTGTTCTACGTCCTGGCTCGTGATTGATGGGATAAACATGTCATTTTAGAACTATTAAAAAAAAGAAATTCGATTTTTATAGGAAAAGTTGACCATTATCCAATTATTTTTTTTACATATGTAATTTAAGTGGAGATAGATTTAGAAAAGAAAAATAAATTGTGAAAGTTATCTATAGATATAAATAAATTATTTTAAAAAATTCATATGATGCATTGTTTAACAAAAAGTCTTATTATTTTATTAAATGGAAACAAATACTCTTTTATCAGTGTGTATCTATTTAATAAATTACGAAAATTTTTTAAATAAAAATAATAAAAAAGATATATATCTTTTACTGAAATTTGTACTTTATCAAATTTAGAAAAATAGTAGAGGGGTATATATATCCATCTAGCAAAGCTTGAATAACTTTTTCTAAAAATTTAAATAAAATCCTTTTTTTTTAACAAATGACACAAATCACTAAAGAGTGAATGTTTCAAATGTGGCACCTATAAAAGAGCGATGGAGTCCATCCATACGAAAAGAAAAAGGCTCATCACATCACAACCAAAAAAATCCAAAAAAATTAAATTTTTAATCAAATATTTGATATTATATATATATATAAAGAGATAAGACCATACTTTTGTTTCATCTTTTTGTACATTATTTTTATTGAAATTCTGTCCAATCAGTTTTAATCTAAATATTCGCATGTCTATTTACATTTGATTAATTTAGATATGTATATATATTTGTATTTTTTCATATCGCATTGTTTTAGATTTAATTTAATTTAATTTAACTAATTGACTTTTTTCTTTTAGTCTTAACTAATTTTAATTAAATTTTCAATTATGAATATCTATTTATAATAGAGTTTAATTATTCACTAATTTATTTTAATTTAAATTTTTACTATAATTTAATTTTGGTCAATTAAGTTTATTAAAATGATTTCTAAATGGATAAATAAAAAAGAAAAAAAATAGCAATGCTACTTAAGTAAGTATAAAATTTCTTATTACAAGGGAAAATTTTAAAACTAAACTTTAAGAAAAATTTAATTAAGTTGCGTCTTTGGATAAGATGCACCTATTGGAAATCAAAAACACGATTGCATTAAGGGAGCTTGGTCTTTCCCTAGTAATATGATTTAAGAGGTTGTGTTGGCATTCTTTAATAAAGATATTCTTCTTAAAGAGATCGATAAGAATTTCGTAACTCTTGTTCCAAAAAAGGGGTGAGTTGAATAGCTTCTTTGATTTCAGACCAATTGCTTATTGCAATTCCTTTTACAAAATCATCTCAAAGCTCATAGCACAAAAACTCAAAAGAATAATTCATAAGCACATTTTCCCTACTCAAGGTGCATATATACCTGGCAGACTAATTGGTGATAATATTTTGATTCTTCAAGAACTTATTACTAATTACCTAAAAAAGAAAAGCAAACCCAATTGTTGCGTCAAAATTGATCTCAGAAAAACATATAACAATATTGTTTGGAGTTTCACCATCAATATCTTACAAGCTATGAAATTTCTAGGAATTTTTATACAATGGATTGAACATTGTATGATGACCTCTTCACATAGTATTTTAGTGATTGGTCAACCTGCCAAGTTCTTCCAAAGTAGCAAGGGGATTAGATAAGGAGATCCTTTATCTTCATACATCTTTGCCTTAGTCATACAAGTAATCCAAAGGTCATTGAAAGTGCTGGTGCAGCGACAAAAGGTTTCAGATATCATTCAAAGTGTGGAAAATTCAAACTAACTAATCTTTGTTTTGCAAATGACTTGATCTTACTTTCTAAGGCAGACGCTACCTATATCTCCACCTTGATGAAAACTCTAAAGATCTTCTTAAGAGTCTCAAACTTGCAAGCGAATTTCTCCAAAAGCAATATTTTCCTATCCAGTAGTGCCTCTAGTCTTCATTATTTAATTTCATCCATAACTGGTTTCTAACTACAAAAGCTCCCAATGAAATATTCAGGCATTCCTATATCTTCTAATAAAGTGAAGCAAAGACTACACTGAACTTCTAGATAAAATACATTCCAGAATTTCAACTTGGAGCTCCAAACATCTTTGAAGAGCAGGAAGAGTTTAGCTTATTAATTTTATCCTTAATTCTACTAACAACTATTGGCTGTTCGCTTAACTTTTCCAGGTTTAACCATCAAAACCATTGACAAAGTATTCAATAATAAAGTGAAGTTTGTACTCCAAAGCATCAAGGTGGGTTGGGGATTTATTCCATCAAGATGATGCACACTATCTTGCTCACCAAAAGAATTTAGAGACTAATAGATGACAAACAATCCCCATGAAACAAATGGACTCATAGTTATTTCATCAAGAATATGAGCATCTGGGCAATTGACTATGCACACTACTACTTTAAAGGCTATTATGAAGTTAAGAGACAAATATAAGATATATTTCATTGCTCTGGTTAGAAATAGGAAGTCCATCAATTTTTGGTATGATAACTAGCTTTCTGTAGGTCTATTGATTAATACCAATGTTGAGGCAAGTTTTACTTATAATAAAAACTCCCAATATTTGCAAGTATATGGGTCATAAACTTGTAGTATTAAAGGTGTCGATCTCACAGAGAGTTGGTGAATTAATCTAATTCTACGTTATATAAGGCCTAAAAGGATTATTAAAAAGAAGATAAAAAATAAAGAGAAAAGTAAATTTGTGAATATGGATTAATTGGAATCAAAATGTAAAATTAACACACAAGGAATCAAATTGAGTATCACCAAATTAACAATGGAAATCTGACCAAAAAAAAAAAAACAATGGAAATCACACAAGAAAGATTAGGGGATTATGAGAAGGGGGATTTAATCTATCATCAAAAGCTAACAAGATTACTTTTGAGTTAATATGGTGTCGATCTTAGACTTTCAAAGGATAGATTACTCTTTCTAGAGTTATAATCATTAAACACTAAATCATAACCCCTAATTGAATTATTTGCATGATATATTAGGTTGTTTAACTCTCATTACCCAATCTAATCATTTTGCTATTAGGTCACTATCTCGATTTGTTACCGAAGCATGCAAATACAAAAAATAATCACAACACCCAATGTATTAACATCAAAAGAAATCATATTAACATTGATTCAAGAACAAATCCCTAAAGAAGTTTAGAATGTCATCATCATAACCAAATCCATCTTATAAATTCAAAAGAAACAACAATAAAGATGAAATGAAATGTCACTTGGAAGGGTTGAAACAAATCGGAAAGATAGTAGCACTGCTGTTGGGACCCGATCCGGGAACCGGATCCCAACCGAAACAAAAGCGAAGACGAAGCGAATGCATAAGGCAGAACAAAGCGGAAGCGGAAGCAAATCGAATACAAATCAAATACGGACAATCAAAGGCGAAACCGATACGGATCGAAATCAAACTTACAATCAAAGTATACAAATGAAGACAAATCGAATAGCATAACAAATGTCCGACATCCATGAATACAATACAAAGACAACAACGATCGCGTTGGAAACCTAA
>JANIJH010000002.1:39221376-39253250 GCA_024520975.1 Erythroxylum areolatum | reverse complement strand
CAAACATATGCAAAAACACAAAGAAACTCAATTGTCTTTTATTTTATCAAATGCTCATAAATTCATTCATACTTTTTTCAATGCAATTACAAGAAATCATACCACATTTCCTCATTTTATTCTATTTTATAATTTCTAATTTTCATAAAAAGTTCGGGGTCCAACATAATATTTCACAAAAAGTCTAACTAAGCTCCTACTATCATCTCTGGTACTACTTTATGCCCTAACATCACTAAAGAGGTATTTATTAAACCTTGAATATGATGGAAAAGTGGTAATATAAATAACAGTAGGAGCTTATTTAGACCTTTTGTGAAATATTAAGATAAAATTACACCTCTAACTAATGTCTAAAGAAATTATCTTTAAGATCATGTCATTGTTTGATGGGTCTAAATTGCATAAGTGTGATACAATATAAGCTAAATTGGTGGTCCATATATTAGAAACTAATAAAACCTAACTTTGTTAGAATGTAAGGTGCTACTAGTACTATTTTGAAAACATAAAAATGTAATGTGTTATTATAAATAATGACAAAAAATCATTTTTTTGTGTGGAAATGTTAGGGTGAAATTTAGACATTTAATCATAATAATTAGTTTCAAAGTTGTTGAGAAGTGAAAAATGAAATCTTAAACACTCCTACATAAAGAGAGAGTGTCAAGAAAGAGTGATTTAATTTTTTTAAGACGGAAAAGTCCCTTTTGAGCCATAATGTTTACACCAAAATATATGTCATATTCAAACATTTCGTAATATATGAAAAGAACCCTAATATATCAAAACTACTTGACTTAAACCTCTAACTAACAAGAAATATGATTAATCTAATAGGGTAAGTGTTACTGATGACTTTTTTTGAGTGTCAATTATGTAATAATCATAAGTGCATGGTGTAGCTATAGCTAGTAAAGGCAAGTACGGATCGATCCCACGAGAACTATAAATACTAGTAATTATCATTGGCTTATTATCTAGTCTACATAATTGGTTTTGATTTTTAACTTAAAAGAAAATAAAAATAAGCAAGTAAAATAAATGGGCAGAAAGATTGAATCAGAGAATTAATGAAGCACTTATTAAACTATCGATATCAGAAATTTAATATCTAGGTTTCGAATCCCCTAAAACCCTTAATAGATGGATATTTTATTAAGCAATTGTTTTATTGATTTATTTTACCGTGGAAATTCTTATGGCATGCTAATAATTGACCTTGAGTTTAATAGAAACTAATCCTAAGGTTTTCAACTGAATTACTTAGGTTAAAGCTTATAGGATTGCTTAACTATTTTGTGAATTCCTCTATTAGGTTTGACCCTAATTCGAAAGATTTATGTTATCCTATCTCTAGGGTTGCAATTAACTCTTTCCAATTACAGTAAATCTATTCAAACAAAGATTTCTCAATCTATATGTTACAAAATAAGGTTATGATCTAATATTCCAAATCTATTAGAATATAAATAAAACACGTAATTAGATCACAATATATCAATCAAAACAATTGCATTAATAAAAGAATCAAAACATTGTTAAAGTATAAACCTAGGATTCATATAACGTAAACACTAACAAAACGTTTAGTTACACATGATAAAACACAAAATCAAACATAAACTGAAAGAAAATTGAATAAAAAAATAAAGGGTTCATAATTCTATATCTCCCTTTCAATTCTATCAAATGTTATTGCAAGTTAGAGGTTTGATCTTATATTCCGATAGATCTTTCGATGATTTCTTCATATTTTCTACTTCTTTGGATCAAAATCGCCCTATGAGGATGAGCCTCATTTCTGGAATTGCCTCCTAATGTCTACCCCCTTTCAATTTCCTCTGAAACGTCCATTTATAGTAATTAGGATTCTGGGGAGATGCAAGGCTAATGCAAGACTGTGCATTAAACTGCAGATAACCTAAAATCTTTAGAATTCATGAATCTACATGGCCTGAGAAAAGTGCACGAGTTTTTGCGAACCTGTGCATCCCTTATGTGCTTCGAACTTTCGTTTTATACTAGTTTTCATTCGAATTCTTCTCCTTTAAGTCCATGAAGGTATTTATACTCTATAAACACACTTAGAACAAATTAAGTACCAAATATACAATAAAAGTATAAAATATCAAGTAAAAATATGAGGTATAAGTATATTTATTATGTATCTATCAGTCACATTTGTATTACCATGCCTTTTTTTTTCCCTTTGTGTAGGACCTATAAATGTCATATAGACTAGGTTCCTCCCCTAAAATTAGCCCTTAATTCCTCCAAAATCCCTAATTAATCGTGATAAAATCCATAAATTTGCATATATCTCCTTCTTCTGCATTCCTATTTCATGTTCTTCTAGCATATCCTTGTCCTTAAGAAATCAGTTAACAATAATTAATTGACTCTTGAGCACATTCTCACTGCTTAAGGAAAAATTATCCTAAGAATATTTAGATTTACTTAGATAGTAACCTCAAAGAATAAGAAAACATCAATAAATGGATAAACTATTCTCTATGCAAATATAAGGTTAGCCATTAGTTTGATACTCTTGACGGTTTCGTTGCCTTTGCTCTTGATAATGTCTGATAGCTTTATGACACCTCGCATAATGCTTGTCAAGAAACAATAATTACTTGAACACTAATGAGCTATGGTTCAACCAAACTTTTAATCACTACTCTTTGCACATAGCTTCTTGTGCTCAGTTTGCTAGAGAAGATCCATAACATATCTTCTTTCTAGATAAGAGAGATATAGACACACACACACACATAAAGAAAGAAAGAAGATAGAGAAAGTAAAGAAAAGCCACAAAAAAATTTAAAAATTCATTATGCACCAAATGGGACGATTTTGACCTATGCTTGATTGTGTTGTAAAAAATGGAAGAGCTTTTTCAATCAAAGATGAAAAACTTGGAAAGTGGAAATCTTCTAGATTAATTGTATCTTAATTGCTTTATAGATCATTATCCTTAGCTCTTTGTTATATTATTTCAGTTAACATCTTGTTATATAATTCAATGTTTTAAAAATCAAATTGAAAGTTATACTAGTAAGACAAATTATTTAAGGTTTAAAAGTTCAATCAGTATTAGACCATTATAAAACTAATTAAATATTGAATAAAATTAAAAAATTTAAAATATGATTAAAGGAGACTATCCTTACCCCCAAAAAATTATAGTTTAATTAAAAAAAGAGACTGTTAAACAAAAATTAATTAATTTATTTTGGTTTATAAAAACTAATTATTTTAGAAAAAGCGATTGATTAATTGATAAATTGATCAATTTTTAATAACAAGAGATGTTAAAGTTAATTGGACTGAAAAATTAAAAATTGAATCGAAAAATTAGTCGATTTAAAGTTTTTATAGTTGAACTAGCTGAACTAGTTTAGTTTTTTAATCATTTATATAATTTTCACTTCACATATTGCATTGATCTATATTCTTTTACGAAGTGTTCTATTTATACAATTAAGAGGAAAATTAGACCATTCAACAAAAGAAAAAGGTTTTAAATATGAAATGTCCATATTGTACAATATCAAGAAGAGTCTTAGCCCTTGATTTTTTTAAGAGTAATCAATTTTTATTGATCAAAAAGACCTAATTGGTTCATTCTAACTTGACCCAAAGAAATAGTGATGAAATAGCTTTGAGAAAAGACATAAAGTCAATTTGGAATTGGAAGCCAATAAAAGCTTTTTCAAAGAGTAATAAGTTTAACAAAGAGAGGCAATAAGAAGAAGATAATTTTTTTCGTTATGTTGTGGTAGTTCCTACGAATGGTATTAGCATATTCTACACAAAGTAAAAATATAAAAAAAATTATATCAATAGTGATAACAATCCATCAATTGAGAATTTAACTTAGATGGCTTTGAAACATTACTTTTCTTTTGTACGTTTCAAATATTAGAGACTAACTTTTATTTTAGTATAAATTTTAAGATTTAAAAGAGACTTTTTATTTTTTAAAAAGTTTTAAGATATGTATCAAAGACTTCAATTTTGTGATATAGACTTTTAAGATAGAAATAGAAGAGATGACAAATGCACTATTAAGAAAAAGATGAATAGGATTTTATTTTTGGTGAAAGAGTACAATAATGAGAGGTGAATTTGATAAATGACTTTCTATAATTATATAGATTTACTTGGATAAAATGAGAATGAGGAGATATTAGTAGTTATCTATAATTTTTTGTATTAATAGAATTCATAATCATTAATTTTAAATAAATAATAAAATGAAGCTAATAATTCAAAATTCACATAATTTAATAAGTAAATTGAACTTGTTATTTTATATATTTGTATATTACAAATGTCTCAGCAATTAGCAATATCATAATTTAACAAAAAAAAGTAAAATTGGTAGAGAATGAACAACATATCAAACTTTGATATAAAACAAATTATATTTGACCATTGCAATCCAAAGAATTAAAACTGTAGATGAGTTTAAATCGTTAGAAAGAAAAACATCTTTTTCAAGTTTCGTTTCTGTTTCCATTTCATTCCTCAGCATTAGGACACCGATTTTAATGCATTGAATGGATCTCAAAAGTCAAACCTTTACGTATGCAGTCATGCCTCTTTTGGGCTAACTGACTAATAAGAGACTTAAGCCCAATCCATCTTCATTATCAATATTCAATCTTCGTCTTCGTCCTCGTCCTTCCCCATATTCATCCCTAATCCCAGACTTCCGTTTATGGCATCGGCAAGGAAGAGCAAGTCCGAGGGAATTGCGTTGCTTTCCATGTATGGGGAAGACGACGAGGAGATGGAGGATCTTGAAGAAGAAGAAGAACAACAACAACAGGCAGAGCGAGAAGAAGGAGAAGTACAAGAGAAAAGAGTCGCATTGGATGATAATGAAGACGAGTATTGTAAAGAAAAAAGCGGAGATGGAGGTTTAATTAGTGATTCCATGGTTACAGATGAGTTAGCTGGTGAACAATCTACGCCCGCGGCGGTTACAAACCGTAACTCAACTCAGAAAAATACACCGACACCGCCTACGGAGGAGCAGCAACATCGGAATGGTGGTGTTGGTGATTTGGAGGCGAAGAGGAGAGGGAGAGGAAGGCTTACGATAGTGGACTATGCCCATGATGAGCTTGCCTTGTCTCCTGAGCCTGAGGTCAATCAAAGCGCTTCCTATCCTTTCTTGGTTTTCCACTTTCTTTGTAATTTAATCTGCTGATTGTTTGTTCGCTCATTTTTTTTTAATGGTGTTTGTTTCTTCAGGAAGGCGAATGGGGTGAGGACCTTCCAGATTCTAATGGTATGTGTACTTGTGTTTGCCTTACTTAGCTGTTACTTTTTAGCTATTACATAGCGGATTACAATTGTAATGAATGTGGTGGAATGTAGACTATTAGTCCTCTTACATAGTGGTAAAGTGAAACAAAAGTTAACATATGGACGAGGATAAATTAAGCTGATCAGGGACAAAAATTGTGGTAACGCTGCAGATGATCTTTCTTTCCTTTTGTTAGTGATGTTCGGTCTTCCTTAGAGTATCGTCCCTGGAGTGCATTGAAATTCTTTCTTTCTTTCTCAGCTGCTTGAACAAACCAAGAAATGTTTGATCTTAGCCATCAGATGCTGTAAACTTGCCTTGTGCCAGATTATGTGTTGTTCTGATGGAAAGTTTTAGTGATCATTCATTATTTTATTTATACTTGAATTGTAAACTGGGTTTAAGTTACTCTGATCTGTCTCCTTTTGAATAGAAACCGTATTCAGTTATTTTACGTTTTATCTAGTAGTTAATGCTGGTCTTGGTTTGTGGCTAATGTCTGGCATGGTAATTCAACTATCATGATGACAATTTGAAATGCTTTCTTCCAGTTTACTCTAGGCAGTGGAGTTGAGTGTTATCTTTAGGATTCTAAATTAAGTAGTTGGTTTTTCAGTTGACCATGTTCATTTCTGTCTTGCGTGAGATTTTCCTTTCATTTATGGAATTTCACCAAGATGGATATTATTGCTGAGTGGAAAAGGTGGACATTTGCTTATTATCTAAATTTGATTATGCCCGGGCATTTAAATATTTTTACCCTTTGCTGTATTTTGAACATCGAATACTATTTCTTTTAAAAAATCTTATTCTCCTTTTTGAGTCTGTTTCTTTCTTTCTCTGTTTTCTTATGCAAAACTTCTTCTTGATCCTATTCTAGTTTGTGGGTGTTAATTATTCCTGCTAATATTCAATTCTAAATGTAAAGTGAAAAGAATAAATGGTAACTAACAGAAAAAAAACTGAATATGTATATTTCTGATTGAACTTCCATATATCCAAATTCTGCTTATTCTTCTCTTCATGTATTCTCAAGTTGTTTACGGTACTGCTTCTTTTCATCTTGTAACTCTTAATTCTTGTGTGTCAGGTGCTTTTAAAGAAAGGACATCTTCAGGAAATGTACAGGTTTTGACCCCTAATAACCGAGCTACTCCTCCATTGTCTGATCATATAGTTTCGTCACATCCTGATGAAATGAACTTGATTCAATCAGAAGCTGTAGAAACTGAAGTTACAATGGAAGTTCCTATAGAAAATGTTGATCCATTAGATAAATTTCTTCCACCACTGCCAAAAGGAAAATGTCCAGAGGAGCTACGGGTAATTGTTCTGACAATCAAAGTTCTTGTGATTTTGCTGCTATTATGATATCTGCCTTCAATGATTTGACATCTTAAACTAGCTTTCTTTATAGTATACTTCAAATTCTATATGAAACAATTGCTTTACTGTGACCCAAAGGATAACTTGTTGTCTGGTCTTTCTTTTAAGTGATTCACTTTCTAGTCCTTAGCATCTTACTGATTTGAATTGAGATGGTGAAATATCTAACTGGACACATCCAACAAATGTCTACATAAGTTGGAAAATTTTTGCAGCACAGTTTGCTATTTTGTGTGCGTATAGTGAAATCAGAAATTCCTTGGAGTTATCCTTTTCACATTGCTGAATTTCTTTTGCATATCTATTTTTTCTACAGTAACCTGGAATTTGGAGGGTTAATACTACTCTTTGTTTGGATTACAACAACAGCCAATTTTTCTTGTGTTCAATTGCTACATAAAGTGTTATTTATGCACCTCTTGTGCAACGTGAAAGTTCAATTTTCCACCATGAAGTGACATAATTCACAACCTTTAACGTGTGCTTTCTCTCCTCTATCATGTTTTCCACAGAAGAGAATTGATAAATTTCTTGCTTTGAAGCAAGTTGGGAGAAGCTTTAATGCAGAGGTCCGCAACAGGAAGGACTATCGGAATCCTGACTTTTTGCTGCATGCAGTGAGTTATCAGGACATTGATCAGATAGGGTCTTGCTTCTGTAAGGATGTATTTGACCCTCATGGATACGACAAAAGCGACTACTATGATGAAATAGGTTATTTACAGTGTTCCATGTTAATATGATATTAATTTTTGTGGGGTATTTGTTTATTCATGTTTAATGTACTATTATGATGCAATAGGTTATTTACAGTGTTCCCTGTTCATATGATATTAATTTTTGTTTATTCATGTTATAATGTACTATTATGATGAAGTTGGTTAATTACAGTGTTCCTATTCCTATGATATTAATTTTTGTGGGGTCTTATTTGTTTATTAATGTTATAATGTATTTGCCTTCTCAAAATAGCTGCTTATGCAATTTGAAAGTTGTAAATGAAGTAATTTACAATAATTTTCAACCTTATTGTTTCTTGGATCTGCCTTTTCTTTAATGCATTGTGATTTCTTTCTGTCAATTTATTCACTTTCTGGTGACTCTCTCTCGTTTTTTCTAAAATGATTTCTAGCAATGATTTTTTGCATGATTTAAAGCAGAGGCTGATATGAGACGGGATAGGGAAAGGAAGGAGCAGGAACTGAAGAGGAGTCCTAAGGTTGAGTTTGTTTCAGGTGGATGCCAATCTGGAGCTGTTGTGACCCCAGCAAAGCTAGGCGTGCCTATTCCAGGTGCTGAAATCAACATTGTAAATATAGTTAATGAACATTATCTTTACAGAGTAATGTGTCTTTTTAGTGCTTCCTATACTGGTTTTTTTATTTTGTTCTGAAGTTTATTCATTATGCGGGTGCTTCAGCTGTGGTTTCCACTGGGTCAATTGCTGCACGGGCTATAGCTGATGCTTTTGGTCGTGATGGGAGACAAAACAAAAGGTCAAAATGGGATAAGGTTGTTGTCTCTGTTTTACATTATCTGATTTGATAGCGGTAAAGATTAAATGCCAGTCTGATTATTGCATATGCCTTAGGTTGATGGTGATGTCAGGAATCCTCTGCAAACTAGCGGGCAGGATTTGGCATCAGTGGCAGCTCATGCAACTCTTTTATCTGCTTCCAACGTTGGTACTGGATATTCTGCTTTTGTGTAAGCTCTGTTGATCTATACTCGTCAAATTTGATACTATCGACTTTTTTTGTGCATGTTTATTTGTGCTTTGTGTTTAAGTATAGGGCTAGAACCAATAACTAATGGCTTTCTTCTACGGGAGAATATCTCATCATGCACGGTATTTGTTAAAGGCAATTTGGAGGGATACTCCTGAGCATTGGGTGACCTTGTTAAACATTAATGATTTGAAATTTGGACTAAAAATTGACCCTTCACCAATGAAAAATATATAGTTGACCTTCACATTTTGTTCTGGAAAATTTCTTCAATGATCTGAATCCTTTGGCAGAAATCCTGATGTAAAGAAACAGATGTCTGATTTGTTTAGTGCTGTCTAATACGGTGAAAGGTGTCTGGTGGGCCCTGGCTTTATATATCCAGATTTTTCAAGTCTTTGTGTTGCTCCACACTCTTGTGTATTTAGTTACTCATCCACAATACTGATTTCCTGAAAACTATCACCAGATTCTTACTATCATCGAAGGCTAATTTGTTTTTTCGTATAAAATTCTGTCGGTATAATGACTTTTATTGAGACTCTCATTAGAGCTCTCTCTCATTTTCTTCCGTCATTTTTGTTGGGACAATGCATGTCATCATTGTCTGATGGCAGGAAGATTATGTACTAACATCGTATAGTTCTCAACGGCCTTAAGGTGTGGATGGTTAGTGATTCAATTTCCTTCCCTGATGACAGGCAACAGAAGCGGCGAGAGGCAGAAGAAAATAGATCTAGTGAAAGGAAATTGGAGAGAAGATCTTGAGCCTTGCAGAGTTACCTTAGGGCATTTACGAGGGAACTTAAAAAGAGAGAACTAAATTGTTCTTGGCATGAATACCTTGGGTTTTCCGTTTTCCTTGAATGAAAAATTAGGTTCAAGTGTACGATACATCTTCTTTTGTTGTATTCGTTCCAAAGTTCGAACAGAATCGAGCTCGGAGCTGAGTTCAACCTTTGCAGGATGGAGAAAGCGGCTTTTTGGATGTTGAGGCCTTTACTCTGTTTGGATTGCTGGAACAAGTGACTCGTGTAAATACCAATTATGATTAGTAACAGTTTCATATCTTACAAGCTGGGTGGATCCGAGTCAAGACATGGTCAGGCAGTCTCCAAGGAGCGGGGCCACTTGTTGACAATTCTCGGTGACTTTTTGACCTAAGCTAGCTTTCTGTCTTCTTGTTGAACCTTTTCTTCTCTATCCAACGTGGTTGGTTGGTTTATTATGACTTGCACTTAATGTGATTGTATCACAGCTGTGGCTGTTTTTGAAAACGTTGTTTTCGAGTATCTGGTGTCCAGCTTTTCAATCTTTGTTGTATCAGGAAAAAAAGAAGAAGAGAGAAATAGAAAGTCTGGTCGTGCAAAAGTGATCCTTTTTGGGGCCGTTAACTAATCACCAATGCCCTTTCGAGTCAAAAGCAAACTTTTCACATGAACATGGCTAAATTCCAGGCCGAAGGGTCTTGAATTTGGTGATCAGCTCGTACTTGTTCTAAGTTGGCATGGAATTCTAATTGTCCTTAGAAAATGGAAATTTTGAGGCACGTAGAATACGAATGGAGGATCTCCCGCATCAATCATAACAGCCAATCTTACGAAGGCCATGACTTTGCGCATGATGTTGAGAGTTTGAGAAAGACGTACATGACCATTTAAGAAACTTTAACAGCAATGCAAGAGGGCTCGGACAGACTCAGATGCCTAAATGCTTATGTCGTTTACCTCCGTCTTTGCATATGAAAATGAAAGAGAGATACTACGTTCAGGCCCACTTTACCATTTTCAGTTTTCCTGGAGTATTATATTATTCTTTAAATGAGATAAAATTAAAGAGCAGCTTGCAAAAACTTCCATGCCAGTCTTTCTGTACCAACATGCTATTGTTTCCTTCAATCTTCTCCCCAAGTCTTCTTTTATATGTAGATTATCTCGCTAAAAAGGACGTTTGACTTAGGAAAACAAGTCAGTGATTACTTTTGTTTGGTGTTATGATATCTTTCGTAGGTAGAGATATTCCTTGAAAAGTATTATTCGTATATGCTATACTTATTCTACTTTAAGTGGCAGAAGATGTGTTTAAATTGTCGTTTTATGGTAAATCCACATCCAACATTAATGTCGTATTTAGACATTTTGACTAGAAGAGACAAAGAAGCCAAAACTAGAAAAAGTAACCACAAAGGTAAATGGCATTTAATTATAAGGCCATAGAATATTAATTATAAAAATTAAACAAATAAATCCAAAAAGTCCTATTGAGATTGAGAGGTGTTAAAATTTTATTGGAAGCAGAGCAGAGCCAGTGCAGTAAGGCAACGGTCACATACTAGTTTGGCAGTTCCTTAGGGGGCAATTTGGGAAATGTGCAAAAAGTTAACGGAAAACTCTCACCAATGCTTAAACCAAGAACATATCAACTTTTAATGCCTCATTACAAAAAGGCCAAAGAAAGCTTCCAGCTTTACCTAGTGCCATTTTCCTCTCTCTAATCTCTCCCTCTGCCTTTCTACTTTAAAGTTTGTTGCGGTGAGTCAATCAAGTTGCATTGCTTACATCTTGATAGAATTCTACTCTCTCTCTCTTCGTATCTCTGGCAAGTTCGGTTCTTTGATTGACTTAGAGGCAAAATACTAGCTTTCAGTAGGGCGAAGGCCATGGCAGCTCCAAAACCAGAAGAGATAATTCATCCTCCAATGGACCAACTTCAAGGCTTGGAGTACTGTATTGACTCTAACCCATCTTGGGGTATGCCCATTTCTTTTCCTTTTGGGATCATGTAGTTTTTTTATCTTTAATCTGAGTTTTTGGTTCAGTCTGGTGTGTAAATGTTTGTGACTCTTTGTTCACTTTGTGTGTGCTTTAAAACAGGAGAGGCTGTTGCTCTCGGTTTCCAACATTACATTTTGGCGCTAGGAACTGCTGTTATGATTCCTTCCTTCCTGGTTCCCTTGATGGGTGGTGATCATGTGAGTCAGTTTCTTTTATTTATGTTTTCCATTTCTGTCTTTTTATGCCGATATGCTGTTGGTTGAGTGACTGTAAGAACTCTGTATTATTATTATTATTATTCACATTTCATAGATTCATCAACAAGCAAAAGCAACAGTTGCTTCTTTAAACCTTGTAAAGAAAACTTTAATGCCTGAATGTTATTACCAATACTTATTTTGATGGTTCAGGGTGATAAGGTGAGGGTGGTACAGACTCTACTATTTGTAGAAGGGATCAACACCCTACTACAGACGCTGTTTGGGACGCGTTTACCGACAGTGATTGGAGGGTCTTACGCGTTTATGGTTCCCATTGTATCCATAATTCATGATCCTTCGTTGATGAGTATCCAGGACCAGCATTTGGTTAGTCTCATTTTCATTATTTCTGTTCTATATTTGTTTTATACACCGGAGTGGAATGTGTTAATCCGAGGAATGTGTGACCCCTTTCATATATATTTGTTTTATACACTTTTTTTTTTAATGCTCATAAATCATTTACTGATTTCCAAGAGCTCCTTGCTTTCCTGCACATGGTGTAGTCAGGTGTAACGAGTTGCATGTGATTTGATATTTGAATGCACAATCCCATTACAGTATCCACGAATTTACTGTTTGATAATCTTTCCTTTTTGTTTTAAATAATGGGCTTATGTCCATATCCAGAGATTTCTTAGCACCATGAGAGCGGTCCAAGGTGCTTTGATAGTATCATCAAGCATACAGATTATTTTGGGGTACAGTCAATTGTGGGCTATTTGTTCCAGGTACTTCCTTCTCTAGGGTGTATGTTTGTTTCATATTCTTAATTCTGAAACAATTTTAGCAACACCTATGTCACTGATAAAACTCATTCATATCTTTAGGTTCTTCAGTCCGCTTGGAATGGTCCCAGTGATTGCATTAGTGGGCTTTGGTCTGTTTGATAGAGGTTTCCCCGTGGTATAGTGACCAATTTCGATGACTATTCACATTCCTTTTGTTCTTAGAACACAACACTGTTTTTGTAATCTTGATTCTTACTCACAATTTCTGGTGCAACTGTATCAGGTTGGTCGTTGTGTAGAAATTGGCATTCCCATGCTCATCTTATTCATAACCTTTTCCCAGGTGTTACAACTACTCCTTTTAACTTTTTGATCTCCAGAATCAACTATTTTCTCATCATTATTTTAGGTAGTATATGCAAATGATAAGAGAAAATGGTTTTACGTTCTAAAGCATTTGCAGTACAATAACCAGGATTCTGCTACTAACAATCGTTGTAGTTCTGATAATTGTGGAGAGGGTGAACCTGAAAGAAAAAATGAAAATAAACTAGGGGTCAAATTGATTCTCCCTGTTTACTTAAAGTTGTTCTGTTGTAACAGTACTTGAAGAACTTCCACTTCAGAAAACTGCCAGTGTTGGAACGATTTGCTCTCCTCATATCGGTCACAGTAATATGGGCATATGCACACCTCTTAACAGCTAGTGGCGCGTACAAACATCGTCCAAGTGTTACGCAAGTTAATTGTCGAACTGACAGGGCATATCTCATATCTTCTGCTCCATGGTGAGCAACTAGCTATTTTCGTATTATATGGACTAACTCACACGAATACAACTAGACCATTCAAGTTGCCATAATCCTGGACTTAAGTTTGCTTTTAGTAGTTTTAATTGACAAAGTATCTGATTCAGGATCAAGATTCCATATCCTCTTCAGTGGGGTGCTCCTACCTTTGATGCTGGTCACTGCTTCGGGATGATGGCTGCTGTTATCGTCTCATTAATTGAGGTACTCTTGCAATATAGGTAGTCAATTAGATATCTTTGTTAGCAAAAGTAAACTAACGTCTTCTTCAACAGTCAACTGGTGCATACAAGGCTGCATCACGTCTAGCAAGTGCCACGCCACCTCCGGCCCATGTTCTTAGCCGTGGTATAGGCTGGCAGGGCATTGGGATCCTACTAGATGGACTCTTTGGAACATTGACCGGTTCAACAGTTTCTGTGTAAGTGACTAATTATTCTAGATGAAGCTGTTTATGGAATTGGATGTTAGAAGTTTGTATATGTAATTGGACTAACATTTCAAGAACAACAGGGAAAACGTGGGCCTGCTTGGAAGCACTCGCGTTGGTAGTCGCAGGGTTATTCAAATCTCAACTGGTTTTATGATATTCTTTTCAATGTTAGGTGAGTGATGGACTTATCAATGGCTTAGATTTGTTGAATCTGCCATTTGAGCTCATTTTCTTTAATACTTTACAGGAAAGTTTGGAGCTCTTTTTGCATCAATACCCTTCCCCATATTTGCTGCTGTGTATTGTGTGATGTTTGGATTCGTTGGTAAGAAATTGCAATTTTCAGGCCCTTTCTTATAAATTCTCTAGGAATTTATTTGGGATCTGATTTTTTCTTTTCCGCCTATGGCCAGCTTCAGTGGGATTGTCATTCTTACAGTTCACTAATATGAACTCCATGAGAAACCTTTTCATCACTGGTGTTTCATTATTTCTTGGTCTGTCGATTCCTGAGTATTTTAGAGAATACACTGCCAAGGCCTTTCATGGTCCTGCTCATACTAGAGCTGGATGGGTGAGTTCTCTTGCCTCTTCTTCTGCATAACGTGTGTCGAAGATTTGCTGAATGAAACGTAAAATTGGTGACCATTTCAATGATGTTGGATGGAATGAACATGTTGAAAAATGAAGGATGCTTCTGTGAATTTAATCAATTTTCTTTTCTGTTTGATGGTGCAGTTCAATGATTTCCTCAACACTGTCTTCTTTTCATCGCCAACTGTTGCACTGATTGTCTCTGTTTTATTAGACAACACATTGGACTATAAGGACAGTGCCAGGGACAGAGGAATGCCTTGGTGGGTTAAATTCAGGACTTTTAAAGGAGACAGCAGGAATGAGGAATTTTACACCCTTCCCTTCAACCTTAATCGGTTCTTCCCTCCATCTTGACCAGACACTTACCAAGAGAAGGACGTTATTGGAAAAGCATCATTTCCATATGTGAAGTTTTGTGCTGGTATATATAGATAGCAAAACAAAAGATTCATCTGTTTTGCTTCTGAAGGATAAAACTTCTTCTTTTTGTCTTTTTTCTTCCTTGCCCTTATTGATTCTTCATGTATATGGCTCGGATTGCAAAGGTTTAGGGGGAGACACAGCCCAGTTTGGCAGGTTGAGAAAAAGCTGAACTATGTAGAAGTGAAAACATATTGAATTGAAACAATGTGTTTTATTAACAGAAAAGTAATAAACTAGGAGGACCCTGTTCTATGTACAACATTAAAACCAAACTAACAAACCCTTGGTTAATCTCGTTTATAAAGATCGGGTAGTTTTGGTTCAATGGGCAATGGCATTACAAGAGGCCAGTTGAATAGCTTTTGTTAGGAATGCATGCTGGTCACCACAAGGTCTTCTTGCACATGCATTCTGGACATCTTGGTTGTCGATATATGCTTCGACCAAAACCCCTTACACGCACCCTTTGGCCTTCCTGAATCATTTTCCTTATCCTATCTTCAAAACTGTTCCACTCTAATGTTTTGTTCTCTGACAAAATTCCTGCTAGCCTTTTCTTGTTAGGCCGCAAGGTAGGAGCACGGCCATCACCATAGTATGTCCGAAACCCAGAAACCAGGGAAGATAGTTGGCTTCCAGAGTCAGTCATCGCAAAGACATCAGCAGTTGCACAAGCGATAAAGTCCAGTGCTGCTAGCTGCATCCAAAGCATTTGTCCAGAGTGTTGTGACACAGAAAGTATCAAACAAAGTTACGTAGAGAAACTTTTAGCTTACCTGTGAAGAAAAGTTCTTGAATGGTGCAAGTTCGCTGGGTGTTAAGAGAGTTTCTTTTGTGACTAAGTTAGGATACAGTCTGGTAAAAGGCTTCATCCTAGACTTTCCCCCGTATATGTGAGAGCCGGCAAGATAAATGTAAGTCCCATGTTTGAATCCAAGACCGGCAAGAACAAGTGCTGCTTCTTCCGGTGTTAAAGGACATCTCCCTTGCTTCCTTAGCTCTGATAAAGAGACAAGCCTGAATAGAACCGTGACATGAAAGATATCCAATTCAAAATATTGTCAGAGAAGCACAGAATTTTTAAAAGCCAAGTAATTCTTACTTTGAGTTTCTTAAACGTTCTATAAGAAGAGGGAAATGACTTTCTCTATAAGCTTGAAGTTCCTTTTTTTCATTTTCTCCACCTCCAAAGTCACATAAAGAGTAAGCAATCATATCCACTTCAAACCTCAAATGTAAAGCGAGATATCTGGACGAACTTCTCGTTGTATCATGCTTTCTGGAGGAACTACTGGGCATAAAGTTGCCAAGTAGTTGTTTATCCAACATGCTCTGTGCAAGTTCATATTTCCTTATCCTTCTGATTAACAACGAGGCGATTTGTTGAATCTTTGGAACAAACTTCAACGCATGGAAGTTACATTTGCACCTTAACCTCTGCACAAATATATTCTTTGCGTCACAAAGTCAATACTGAAAATTAAATTCTGAAAATAAGTCAATACTACAAATGAAGTGAATGCTCTAATGGAGGGATACTGGTAGCATGTCTATCTTTTCTTGTGTTCCTTTAATCATCAAAACTCTCTCTCTCTCTCTCTCTCTCTCTCTCTGTTTGCAAGGCTCTCAGCCACCAGAACATTTGATTGCCATATGATTTCTCTACTGTGATGGGATTGATTCAGCGAATTCACAGAATTTTCAAATAGATGTCAATTATGAGCTTCTGTTAGCTGCAATAGTTCTTATGCAATTTTAGTGTCCAAGGCATACCATTTACCTGAAGTTTTGAAGGCAGAGGATCAAAGCCAAGTCGATTTCCAAATCCAAGGAAGTGCACAACCCCACTCTGTAATAACAAAGGAAGCACTTTCTCAAGGTAGTCAATGGGCTTTGCCTCCTTAGGAATATCAGCATCAGTAATCTGTTAAAGCACACAGAGCTGTTAAAGATAATTGTGTAAACAAGTAGGGAATTGCAAAGGAATTCTTAGAAAGATCAAAGATACATACTAGGCTACCCAGTGCTTCAATATCTATGGATTTCAAGTGAGAAGGAAGATCCTTCACAATTTCTACGTCCTCCTTCATTATATTCATAAAGTACTCTTCTTGATAGATATCACCAAACTGGCTGCATGTCCATGAAAGAGAACAGGTAATGAGAAGTGGTCAGTGCTTACAAGATGATTAAGAACCTTTATGCAAAGTTCAAGGAAGCTCTTGATGTCTATACATAAAATACCAGACCTAGGATCCTTCCATACATTGCTATATAGAAATCGTGGAAGAACTAGAGTTGCATTAAGTAGGGATGCCAAAGCAACCGAGTTGCAAATCTGCAGACAGAATGATTGCATTACTTAAGCTTCTGAATGCAACAATAAGCATTGTTAAACACAACAAAAAGATGTGCATATAACTCTAATCCGTACGCCCTTCAGCCTCTAATGCTGTTTAGACACCTGCTAAAGCTTTGTTTATTGCTTAGGTCTTAGGAGATTCCTTTTCTTCTCATCTCCACAAGGTGACCATAAAATGCATATGAATAATATAATAAAAGGAATTGTTTCAACCAAATTCGCAATAAAAGTGGCTAAAAAATGTGACAAAGTCAATAGAAAAACAATACTTTCCTTTAGAAGTCAGGTCAAAGATTATGCATCTCAAACCAGTTCTCCATAAGGATTTATGCACGCGGTGACATGATAGGATTCTCTATGAAGAAACATGTAACATTTTCGTTGCTTGTGAAGAGATTATTTATGTTACATGGTCTTAGTAAAATGTAATTGGAGTAGCAATAGAAATTGAGCCGTTTTGATCCACAAGTCTTGGGTTTTCCTGTAACAGGCCAGTGCCTTGCTTTCAGTCATACGATACACGAGCTAACTTCAATCAAATGGAGAGCTTGCTCATGGTGACAGTTTAAAATCACGTTAAGAAGATGAAAAATGATAGAAGGGTGGAAAATGGAAATTAGGAGAAAATCGTAATAGAACACATCTTTTATCTTTCATTCCATTACCACGAAAAGCACAGTTGGATAAATGTGGAAATTTGTACAGATTTTCTATGACTGATATCATTCATCTTTCACTGTGTTATTAGGAAAAAGGACTTGGGATACGTGTGTGGCACTTACAGCAACTCTTTGTTGATTGAGACCTCCGTTTGCGCTGATAAAAATATAGCCATTCCTTTTTCCAGAATTCCCTGATTCATCAAAAGAGTTTTAGGACTAAACATACCGCTCTGATCGGTATTTCAGACGTAACACTTCAGCTATAAGTTATCATACATAGCATTAGCTTATATGTAAATGAACTACAGAAGAATTCTTGAAAGTCAATTGATCACAAGAAGTCACCTCTTTTTTCTGAATACTTTTTGTCTGCACAAGGTTTCCATACAGATGCCTCCTGGTATGGCTCTTCCCAGAAACCCGATTTCTCTTGCTTCCGCTCTTTCTAAGGCAAAGTAAAAGTTTTAGCTCCAAAAGTTGTATCTATCATAATCATCCAAATATTTGACCAAAAATAAACTTTGAAGCAAACCTCTGAAAGAGCAGTAGAAGCCAAATTCAAGAGTCGACCATACATCTGAATTGGTGGTTTTACTTCATCAATGTAGGCGGTGCTAACCTCCTTTGGATCAGTGTTAAAGAAATTTGTATCAGTTAATCGCAATCTGCCGTATTGTTTCCTAATCTTAGTGCATCTTTATTCACTTGTAAAATTCTGACGAAATGGAAGGACCAGGGGACAAAGGCATAGCCACACACAAAATACTTAACTATTGCATTTTGAAGTTTGTCTATAAGAAACTTGACAGGTTGTGTACATTTATATAATGATATTGACACACTTTATTCATGTAAAAGTCTTTCTATGATTACCAGAAGTTTCAATCAAAGCATCAAACATACGGCACAATGCAGGTCACATGCATTTGCAGATCAGATAACTGGAACTAAGAGAATTTGCACCAAATATAATCATGCTCATCATCTAAAACAGTATGAACTAAGTGAAACTACTCCAATTAAAATCATACTTATCATCTAAAACAGTAGAATATGGCAATGCTAGATTTTGATTCTGGGGCTTCCCTAGTAAAGCCTTATCGAAATGATACCTTGGAATCACTTGATATGCTTGAGGCTGAACTATTCCGAATGTATATTGAATCAAAGATGGACATCATGCAAGAATCAAGCACGAAAAGAGATCCGACAAGTGCAAAAATATACAGAAGTGAGCTGACATGATTGCGAAACCAAACATGCCTTTTCCCAACATTAACTCCTCTACAAGGACCAAGTTTGGCATACTCATATTTCTCGCTATGAAGCAATAATACTTTGGTCTTGTAATGATTATCCCCTCCTGAAGGTCTCCTTACAAAAGTGGGATCACTACCTGCTACACTTTCGGAACTTAGTATCTGATAATCTTTCATCCCATATGATAAACCACAACGTGTACTTTTTGGTGATCCTTGTTTTGCCATTATATCATTGTTTCTTTTAGTAAAGCTTCAGCTGCTAAAACTAACGAGACCTCACAACGACATTGAAGCCTCTAGTTCACCTTATTTTTCTGATCCATTTGTATACTTTATCCCTTCACAACAACCCAATAGAGAAAACGGCTAAAAATCAGGTTTGGTGGCACACCAGAAAACAAGAACTAAAAATTACTAACATTTGGTCCTGAATTCAAAGTGAAGCCAAGAAGTAGGTTTGAGTGGGGTGATATATGTAAACGTCGAAGTTTGAGTGGAATGCAAGACATTATTTGAAAACTCACCACTTCAGAAACTAACCTTCAAAACTAAGTCTCATTTCTGCAACAGCAACTTGCTACCAAACGCAGAGCAACAACAGAAGCATGCATTTTTTCAAGGACTCAACATTGACATTGATTTCTTCGTGCACATGTAAATAGCATGGAAGTAAAAGAAAGGAGTAGTGGAAGAGACAGAATTTTGATTCGTCTGATTTTGGCGGGACCTTTCAACCAACTTTTAACAACTCTTATTATTTATGGGTACCCAAGTGGGCTTGGATTCAACAGAATCGGTAAAGGGTATAATCCAACCAAATTTGCTTGGCGTGTTGGACGAGAACCTTAGATCAAGGGAAACAAGGACAAGGGGATTTTACATCTCTCAGAACCAAAGCCCACCCAAGAGGAGATGGTCGGTTCTGTCCTGTCCCATTTAATACTATGCAGTTACTACAGATCAGGGACCCACCCCAACAAAGGTTTTAGGTATCCTGTTCCTACTCTTTCAGTTTCTGTAGCAGTTCATTAAAACACACACAAACGTTACGGGTAGGAGTGGCAGTTGTAAAGACTTTCAAGTACATCTGTTGTGTGTGCAGGACTACTTGGTCCCAACTCCTGAGAACCAAAGTAGAATGGTAGAGTGTTTGGGGCTCCTCCTCCCTTAACCAAGGTCTCGGTTTTGAGTCTTGGGCATGAAGTCGCACTTGTGAGGGAGAGCTTTGCTGCTTATATGGTCCTACCCGGTTCAAATCCGGAATAATCGGCTGTTCATATGACGTCGAATACTGGATGGTTTTTTAAAAAAAAGAAGTAGAAAACCAATGGCGGAAAACGAAACCAGAACAAAAGAAAATGGTGTAGGGACTAGGGAGGGAGACCTTGGTGAGTAAATGGGCGAGTGGGATCCAGATATAAAGCCTCTTGAAGTAGAGCCACAGCAGAACTGCCCCCAAACTGAGACCCAGACCCAAAGCAGCCCTCACCATCCTTGCCAAAATTCTTCCTTGAAATTAACCGAAGTCAAGGCCAATACTTACATCCGTAGGTTCTCCAGGATTTTTGGTCAAATCTTGTCACCTCTTCAATACTGGAATGCCTCATCTTGTCACGTCACCTTCAACATCGGAGCCTGGAAACCGTCAAGCTTAATCAAGGAACGTTGTCACATTCAATAGCAACCTAAAATTGCCATGGACTTGTAAAAATGACTGCCTAAGTTCTTTTTAATGATTTCATCTGTTGGTCAATCGTTCCATCAAGCCACTTGTCACACAAATTCACAGATAGTCAAAGCCCATTCTTTCACCTGCGTATTAAGAAATGAATAAGCGAAGGGATAATCCATATAGCCAACAGTGGATTGCCTTGCGTCTTGGTAACCTAGAGCAACCATTTTTTCATCTAACACGACGTTAGCAGGCTGCACGGATACTCCAAAGTCAGTCCAACATCTACAAATATGTCTAAACCATAAAGAATTGGCTTTTAGTGCAGCAACTGGTAGAATTGGTTTGTTGCACATAAGTAAACTTGGGTTTGGGTGAGTTAAAGCTTGATTTTCTTTGAATTAAATTAGCATAGCCGGATTTTTGGCCGAACCAAACTTGAATCTTAAACCCAAAAAAAAAAAATTAAAAGAATTTAAATTTAGCTTAAACTCGGTTAACTTGGGTCGAGTTTGTTGTCTTTAAATTGGGATAAATAGGCAAAAATTGCCATTAATACATAGAAACCAATGTTATTTGGGAAAGAGAAAGTAGTAAAATGACCTACGCTACAAATTTCCCCTTCTAGTTTATTAGAGGACACACTATAGTATATGAAATTCATTTTACGTCAAAGACAAATAAGTTAACTATTGAAGCTATTGGTTTATATCCTCGGGACAATTAGTTGGTTGTAGTTTAATAACATAATTATTTAAAAATATTATTAATTTTATACATATTTAAATGTATATAAAAAGTACATTAAATAAATGTATATTGTAAATAAAATAACGATGAGATATTAATTATGAGATTCGTATTTTATTTATTTATTATTCATAAATTGTTCTTCTTTCTTATGAAAGAAATAGTGGATATTATGGAATAAAGTATGGAGATATTAAAATAAATATGTAGCTGCTTGTTAGAGAAATAAGTTCATTAAATTGATATCTACAAAATTTTCCAACATTAATTTTCTTGTATTCATATGTGATGATAAAAAAATCATAGGATTTTTTGGAGAGAAATAAAATCAGAATAGAGAAAAAGAAACAATATAAAAAAAAAGTCAATCTCTTTATTTACATTCTTATAAAAAGGTATTGATATGATTATTGCCTTGCATATTAAGTAATTTTATTAATCAGGACATTTATTTTACATATATTAGATAAGCCTATTAATTAGCACATTCATTATATATTATTTTCTTAGCAACTAAATAATTTAATTAGTTTATGCATTTACTCGTAACAAAATGGAATCTATATGCATTATTTATTTCTTATTCTTAATATATAATGTTAAATTAGTATGTATATATATGATTTTAAATAAAGTACGAAGTTAATATATTATTTTAGTTGTAAATTTTAATTTTATAAATTTCATGATAAAATCACATTTGAATAAGATATTAAAGTAATTGAACTAAAATATTTATGTTGAATAAATATTATTTTATTTATAATTATTAAATTAATTATCTTTTTTTAATTCCGTTTCTCTTGTATATTAATATCATTCCTATAAAATTGTAGGATAGCATCTGCATAGGTTTCCACCTTTGTTTGATATTAGCATGGATTGGACGACCTTCTCCGGACCTTCGCAAAGGGGGTAACTTCATGTACTGGGGTATGTTGTGTTGTGTTGTTGTACTATAGGTATAACATAAAGGAATATTCATATTCTCATTTTATATCATAAATTTGATATTTGTTATTGCAATCTTTTTAAAAAATAATTTAGTTCATTTTTCTCTTAATTTATTTTGTAGTCTCTTTCAGTAAAAAGCTTTTAATTTTTAGCTATTCTTGTTTTCATCATTAAATACTATTATATATACTTGAATATTACATATTCTAGTTTAATCTCGTCCAATATGTCATATTTAAATATTTTATGATTTTTTCATAATTAAAATTTAAAGTAATTCAAAAATGATTTCGTTATTGCATTCATAAAATAAATAATTTTTTTTTGTATACCGAAGCTTATGGGAAATTTATCCTTTGCAGTAAATGAAATAAAATATTTTTTATTTTTCACTATTATATTGAATATTACAACTAATAAAGACTTAGTTTTAATTAATATTAACTTAATTTCATTATAAAAATATTTGTTATAAATGGCAATAGGTTATATTAGAATTAGGAAATTCGATCGGGGGGTTTTGATTTTCGAACAAAAATAATTATTTTTTAATAATGTTATTTTTAATATATTTATTTAAACTGATTAAAATCTTTAAATTAACTCAGAATTTAAACATTAACTTGATACCAATCGGCCCATATTAGATATTACCATTCTTAATATTGCTGATTGCATTGAAGGAAAAAGCGTCACGTTGACTGGACGCTAAAAGTTAAAACCGCGTGCCCATCTGCCCGACCAAAAGTCTCCGCCGTCCACCCCACGTCCAGGATGATGTAACAGTAACAGCCCATTGAATATCTAGTTTGGTACTTTTCAAAACGCTCCAGAGTTTTACTTCATCATGAATTACTGAAACTTCATTGGCACAAAACAGAGATTTGCAGATTTCTATAAAAAAAAATGTTATAATTTTCATTTTCAACATTAAATAATATAATTTTAAGAACATTAATAGGGTTAATGTTCTTAAAATCTATTAATGTTCTTAAAATTATAACTGAACATAAAAGTTATTTGATTAGAACTTAATTGAATTGGACTTTAAGATTTTGGCAACACCAAATAAACTTAATCCTTTTTTAAAAAGGAAAACGGTGCTGCTGACCTAAATTGGATTCACTACTCAGCTCAATAACCCATGAAAATTGGGGAGAAGTAGAACAAAAAGAATCAGATTAGTAAAATTGACATGGACTTACGGTCAACTTTCATGACCCTGCACTTGACTCCACTAAGCATGCTTGATCTCTACGAAGTGCTCATCAATTTTCCACCACTCATTTCTTTGCATTCACATTCATGTTCATTAATAATATCAGTACCACTACTTGGCTCAAATATCTTGCCTTTTTGCGGATGTTCTCTACTTCCTATGGATGCTCGGCGATCTTCTGTGGCATTTGTGTTCCTGATCATCATAAGAAGCATAGGTCTCTCCGAAGCACTTCTCAAGAGCAGCTTCACTGATGAATTTGCACTTTTGGCGTTCAAAACTCACATTATTTCCGATCCCACCGCTACCATAACAAGTAATTGGTCCGTTGCTACTCCAATCTGCAACTGGGTTGGAGTCGAGTGCAGTACTCGCCACCCTCGAGTCGCTGCCTTGGATCTTTCCAACATGCAACTCAAGGGAACAATCCCTCCTCAACTTGGAAACCTCTCTTTTTTGGTACATATCAACCTCAGCCACAACAGCTTCTATGGTGAGCTCCCCGATGAACTGTTCCATTTACGACGTTTGAAGTACATAAACTTTGCAGCGAATCGACTCACGGGTACCATTCCACCATCCTTATACAACATGACATCATTGGAGGTCCTGTCCCTCAGCCAGAATCTCCTGCAGGGGACTATTCCTGAGCAGATTGGGAATCTTTCAAACTTGAACAAATTAGCAATGGGCTCTAACCTGCTTCATGGATCTATTCCTCGTGTGATTTTCAACATGACTTCTCTGCAACTCATCTCCGTCCCACTCAACAACTTAAGTGGTATCGTTGAAAGTATTTGCACGAATCAGTCCAAGCTACAGCATCTTGATCTTAGCCAGAACCAGTTGTCCGGGGAATTCCCGTCCGGCTTGTACCAGTGTAAAGAACTCCAAGTTATGGCATTAGATACCAATTTATTCACAGGAAATATACCGATTGAAATTGGAAATTTCACGAAATTAAGGTGGCTGTACATGGGCACCAACCTTTTCAAAGGTAACGCTTTATCCCCTTAATTAATTTGCTTGTTTTCATATAAGGTTTCCAACCTTAAATTTAAGGTTTCTAATTGTCTATAGCTTTTAAGGCTCTAAAAAGTCCCAACACATAAACTTTACCAATAGTTTAGCATATTAATGTAGTACTGTTATCATAAATATAATATATTACAGTTAAGGAAAAAACATTCAAATCTAAGGATAAAGTTTAGGATCATTATGTACATAAATTACAGTAGAAAAATAAGAATTAAATATAAACGTAATTTTTATCAATTATCAAATTAAATATGATTTTTATTAATTGGGGACTACACGAAATATTCATGATCTACTAATTTTACTTTAGATGTTTGTGAATTTTTATTATATTTAGCTACCAATAATCATTTAAAACAAATATTTCATTATTTGTATTAATCACAATTCTAATTTAAGTTGATTAAAAGATATAGATTTAATTAGAGTGCATGAGCAAAAATACAAATAATAAGAGAATTTAACCTCTTCAACTTAACGCAACAAGAACAACCTATTTATTGAAAATTATAATGGTAATAAGAATGAAAATAAATATAGTGAGAAATGATAATGGATATAATCATTATAATTATAATTGTTGATTAGGACGAAAGAATGATTACCATTACTATTGATATTGATTGGGTTGTTAAAAATATTGAGAAATAAAAGTTTGTTAAAATTTTGTTTTACATCAAATTTTAATTAATTATATTGTAATATTTTTAATTAATTATATTGTAATATTATTTTAAGTAATTATATTTTAATTAATTAATTATATTTAATTATAAAAAGATAAGAAAAAAAGATGAATTGTCACTAAAAAATGATTGACATTCCTCTCATGCTTAAGGGGTATGTAATAATAGCTGAGGGTTTGATATCATAATAGTATCCCTATATTGATAATATATAACCAACCACCGCTTTGTCATTCCATACTCATTGAACCCTTCCCAAACCTACAAACCAAGCACTCTGACGTGCTTTTAATTGATTTATTCATGCTACCTCTTACCATTTTTTATAATTGGCATCAAATTTGATTTAAAAAATAAACTTGGCAGGTGAAATCCCTCGGGAGATTTTCAATCTTAGAACTCTGGAATTATTGTCTTTAGAATTCAACACTTTGCGAGGTAGCAATTTCATATCCTTCACGCCTCAGGATATTAAGCAGTTGCTTTTATCTTCCATTGTTAAAAGAAGAAGAAAAAAAAAAAAAAGACAGTAGCTAATTGTAGCTAGATAACGCATTAATTTTCAGGAAGCTTGCCAAGAGAGATTGGACTTTGTACTTCTCTCGCCACTTTGTACATGGATAGAACCAACTTAACAGGTTTTGCCACTTGACTGTGCTTTGGTAAATTTTATGGTGCATAGATACATCACTTGCCTTTTCTAGGACTTACTTATACCGTTTTAAAGGGAGCATCCCAGTGGAGATTGGTAATTGCAGTTTTCTGCAGAACATATTCTTGGGGAATAACAGCCTGACAGGTAAACAATACACTACTTAATCAGTACTATTATGGCTTTACGAGGAAAAAAGATCAAAAGTCTCCAATTTATATATATAGTAACCAAAATATGGAACGTTTAGTTGTTGCAAACCCAAATCTAGCATGTAGTACACAGCTATTATAACAAAGTCACTTTGGAATTGTAAATACAGCCTCAAATGTTATTAAGCATTATTCATTTTGTGGCAGGTATAATACCTCAAGAGATTAGAAACCTGCAGAATCTACAAGTACTACGTCTGGGATTGAATCATATCAGCGGCACCATTCCACCTTTTATCTTCAATATCTCAGGGATATCAATGATTGAGCTAACTAGGAATAACTTATCAGGCCAGTTTCCATCAAGTAGAGGCTTTAATCTTCCAAATCTTCAGTGGGTTTACCTTTCATCAAATAAAATCAGTGGTTCAATCCCTGAATCCATCTGCAATTCTTCTCAGATTGTTGATCTTATCTTAAGCGCCAACTCACTCTCTGGCTTTATTCCTGATTGTCTTGGAAACTTAACCAATCTTCAAAATCTTGATATCGAGGATAATTTTCTAACCACGAAACCTTCATCTTCGGGTTTACCCTTTCTTTCATCATTGACAAGCTGCAAAAGTTTGTTGAGTTTAGAGCTGTCACTCAATCCATTGGGTGGCTTCCTCCCAAATTCTATTGGGAACATGTCTGATTCTCTTCAGTACTTTGCTGCTCATAATTGCAAAATGAAGGGCATCATTCCAGAAGAGATAAGGAATTTGAGGAAGTTAATAAACCTAAACCTGGGAGGCAATGAACTTGTTGGAACAATTCCACCTACATTGGGACAACTTAGTGACCTTCAACTTCTGTCTCTTGCAAAGAATAAATTACAGGAATCCATCCCACACGACTTGTGCAGTTTGCAAAAATTAGCTTATTTGTACCTTGATGGAAATGCTCTTTCTGGATCAATACCTGAGTGCTTGGGCAATCTTATGTCTATAAGATCACTGATCTTGGCTTCCAACAGGTTCACTGGCAGGATACCCTCTACTTTGTGGACTATACAATACGTGTTACAACTAGACTTGTCTTCGAATTATCTGAGCGGAAGTCTGCCACTAGAAATCAAAAACCTGAAGGTTGTAATAGCAGTAGATGTATCAAAAAATCAACTATCAGGTGAAATTCCAAACAGCATTGGAGACCTTCAAGATTTGGTGAATCTTTCTTTATCAGGTAATAGGTTTCAGGGCCATATTCCTCCATCAATTGGTCAGTCCGTTAGTTTGGAATTACTGGACCTGTCAAGTAACAGTCTCTCAGGAGAGATTCCCAAGTCGTTGGAAAAACTCACTCAACTCAAATATTTTAATGTCTCTTTCAACCAATTACGAGGAGAAATTCCAGAGGGAGGACAGTTCAGAAAATTTTCAATTCAATCCTTCTTAGGAAACAATGCACTATGTGGTTCAGGTCGGCTGCAACTCCAACCATGCAAGCATAGCCCTTCTTCCAGGACTCCTGGGATAATTATGAAAAGGTATATTTTGCCAACAACTGCATCATTTCTTCTGATGCTTGCCCTTGTCTTCTTGTTCTTTAGATTTCGTAAAGGAAACCAAAAACCAAAAATTGAAGAAGATACGCAAACTTTGGCAACATGGAGAAGAATATCATATCGTGAACTTGAGATTGCAACAGATGGATTCCATGGAAGTAGCTTGCTTGGAACTGGGGGTTTTGGCTCAGTGTACAGGGGAACCCTATCAGATGGGATCAGTATTGCAGTAAAGGTATTCAACTTGCAAAAGGAAAGAGCATTCAGAAGCTTTGAGACTGAATGTGAATTTCTCCGCAATCTTCGTCACAGAAATCTTGTCAGGGTCATTAGCAGTTGCAGCACCCCAGATTTTAAAGCTTTAGTAGTTGAGCTTATGCCCAATTGGAATCTTGAGACATGGTTATATGCTCCTAACTACCATCTAGATATGCTCCAAAGGTTGAATATACTGACAGATGTTGCGCAAGCACTAGAATATCTCCATTATGGCTGCACCAAACCTGTGGTTCACTGTGATCTGAAGCCCAGCAATGTTCTGTTAGATCAGAACATGGTTGCCCATGTTGGTGACTTCGGCATTGCAAAACTTTTAGGTGAAGGTGACTCGATGACTCAAACCATGACTCTAGCCACCATTGGTTACATGGCACCAGGTGAGATTCCAAGTGACTTTATTATCAAAATCAGTCTTTTGGTTTTCAAAGTTATGTAGTCATATTTGTAGTGATGAATGGAAATTGAAATGCAGAGTATGGAACTGAAGGAATAGTAAGCGTGAGATGTGATATCTATAGTTTTGGAATTATTGTAATAGAAACCTTTACAAGAAGGAAGCCGACAGATGAAATGTTCGGTGGCGAAATGAGTTTAAAGGAGTGGGTTAGACAATTCTTGCCTAAGGCGATAACTGAAGTTGTAGACGCTGATTTGCTCAGAAGAGACGAGGAACAGTTCGCCGCCAAGACAGACTGTTTAATATCTCTTTTAGAGTTGGCCTTGGCATGTTGTGCAGATTTACCAGAAGAAAGGATGGATATAAGGGACGTAGTTGCTACTCTCAAAAAGATTAAGGCCAAATCACCAGAAAAAAGAGGCGAGAAGCGTCGGAAAGGCTGATTTTCTTTTACCAGGAGTTTATTGTGTTTACTTGAATCGCTAGCGCTGCGTTTTCACCTAGAGACATCACTGATAACAACAGGTTTGTGTATTATTCAGTTCCATACACCATTAAAAGAGCTCTTCAAGAAGGTCTAAGGGTGCGTGGCATACATTACATAACATGGATGTGCTAAGCCACAATCTAGGCGGACCATGTAACAAGTTTCTTTCTTAAAGAGAGACATCTTAGTTGAATAAGGTTTCAGTTATGACTGGCTGACCTCTTTGGGCTTTGGAAAATGTACATTAATCTTGATAGCCTTGTTGCCTGTGTTGTGTTCTTAATAATCAGTGTCTGACATTTTCCTTTTCTTTTTCTCTCAATCGCATGTTCCATTAGGACAAAAGCTGGTCGTTTCAAACTTAACTTATATGTAAAAACTAAAAGACAAAAGGTTTGCTCAAATGAGGCAGTTGTTAAAAATAACAAAGCTTGGTAGAAAGCTTTGGTTTTGAGGGGCTTTAGGCACTAGACCAAGGCTTAGAAAAGGAGGAGGGACGTTCAAGCTCTGGGAGGAGCAAGAACTAAGGAGAACTTAGAGAAAAAGGAGTGGAAGAAGAAGCTCTCTTTCCTTGTTTTGAACTTCCGTCTTTTCCTGTAATTACACATCTTCAAATTGTTCTCCTTTTGTACAAGTCACTTTCCCCAGAGGTTTAATTAGAGATTTTCATGACAACTACAGCTGTGGAAGGTTTTTAGCAGCATATCAGAAGGGGTTTATCTTTATTTGTAGAATTTTGGGGTATTTTTTCGAGACTTATGTAGTTATGTTGACCTCAGACTTGAGATAATGACGGGTTGTTGTTAAAATAGACTTTCTACAAATCATTAATATTCTCTCTTTCGCCTACATGGTACTGATTGAGGATACTATTTTAATGACAGATATTTGAGGGCTTTTATACTAAATTTGGAAGGTACAATTTCAGCATGTCTTCCTTGAAGAGAATCAGTGAACCTACAACTTGGCGACTCTTGCAGTTTTATTAAGTCCAGATCTTCATATCCTACAGAAGCCTCCTTTGAGCGTCCAAAAGCTTGTCCATAGATATGAGCGTTGTATTTCAGAGCATCCTGTTAATCTTGTTTTTTTTTTCCCCTTTGTAAGCAACAAAAATGTGATGCTTTATTTTTATGCATTTGGGCCCTTACGTTAGGCTTGATACAATGTAAATGGTTGGGCTCACATTTTATAAAATACTTGGGCTCATATTTTTACAAATTGATTAAATTAATCTATAAGTCTTTCGACTATAGCTCTTCGTCTTTATTATTTTCTAAGGTCATTCTAGATGATCTTGATTTTATCAATTGTTTCGTGATCTCAAAATATTTATCTTCTATTTTTGCTGCAGTTCTTAATTTTTGTTCCAAGAATAAAATTGGTTCACTTTATTTTAATGAAAGAAAATTTTGGGCTAACTGTTTTTCTTTAGCCACTTGATGTGTGCTCTATTTCCTTACAAAACTTTGTCCCACCACTTCACCTTGAATTTTATCACCAGTACTGGAATCTCCAACTACAGTCATATTTCATGTTTAGACCCATACGAAAATTGACAATTTTATCCAAACCATGAAAAAATCTGACGAAGACGTGAATACGTCGGGATAGCGGCGGCTCTCTTTTTGTACCAAATAATATTTTATTTATTTGATGAATATGATAGTTTCCCTGAACGTTCTTAAATATAAATTTTGATATTTAAAAAATTGTTTTTATAAGCTATAAAGCTCAGTTGGTTTTGAAGGGGCAGATTTGTGACAAGATACAAGGTTCGAATTCTACAATTTGTAGTGTGGGAGCAACATTCTTGAGTCTCTAGTGAGCTTTGAGGGTGAACTTCTTGTAAATCTGTGGGTTATTCACTTCCCTTCTAGCGAGCCGCTGAGTACTTAATTTACATCCTTCCAATTACTTCGTCAAACTGGGGTGTGGGGGCCCTTTCGGTTGAGGATTAAACCTTTTTTGTGACAAAGAGCTGGCGGCAAACGTGATTGGTCAATTTGCCAAGGCATCTTCCTGCTTAATCATTCTGCCGCCGACACTATTTCGGGTCAATAATGACGCCCCACATAAAGCCCAAGTTGTGCTTGGAAGCTATCAAAAGATTCAGTGCTTCGCGTCCCTCTCTCTGTCTGTACTATCTTGACTTGAGCAAGTGGCAAAGAGAGACTAGTCAGCATCAACAACTCAATAAGTATTTATGCGCGAAGTATCGTCCACTCGTACCTTGGAAGTAAAACCAGCAAGAATCTCTCTCATCAGTTTTTTAGTTTTCTGGTGCCGACTTCGCAGCAATGGTGGAGTTCTCTACTCGCTGTTTACTTCTTCTTGGCTTGCTCTTCTTTGTCAGTTCTATAACATGTCAAGCCGGTCAATTGGATCCAGAAGAAGGTATGTAAGGACCTCTCATGGTGATGCTTAAATTCTTTCTTCATATCCATATCTCTAGGCATGCCTGTAACTAAAGTTTCTTACATGTGCTTTGAGCTAACAATTTATTATTTATATATTTTAAAATAAATACATAAAAATTAAGTACTTATTACAGAGAAGTATAATTATTTTGTATACAATTATGGATAAATTAAATAGTACATTTATTTAATGTCCCTTTTCAATTTTTTATATTTCTAATTCCTTACCTTAGTCTGCCATTTAACTATCGGAACAGGATTTTCTTATTTACTTTTACTCGAGGTTCGAGGTGCCTGTGGGTGTTGCTGTCGGTGACTTTAGACCAAATAAGAGTTTGTCATTTACGGGGCGATGGTCACTCTCTTTATAATGATTAAGATATATTATTTTGAATATTATGAAATTTTAGTAATTTATTAAATATATTACGACCTTCATTTTGTAATTCTATTTATCACAATCTTTTAAAAATATATTTATGTATTTCTGTTCCTCACGGGACTTACTGTACTCAGATAGGTCTTATCACTTTGAAATTTAGATATAAATTAAATTAATTTTTTTACTTAAGTTGAATTATTTTTATTCTAAATATTGATTTTAAAAAGAATAGCAATCCAACATTTGATTAGAATCAATGTTAAAAATACCGTACCGAACTTGATATCGGATCGGATTCTGGTATGGTGCCGTACCGGTACCATTTAATACTCGGTACCATTTCAGTAATTTTTTAGATTTATGAAATAATCCTTAAATTTTTTAAAAATTACAAATATAGTTTATTGTCATTTTATACAGTTGTAATGTATATTTTTAACCATGTCTCCAAAAATCATAATAATAAATAATAATCACAATTTTAATTTAAT
>JANIJH010000002.1:39140922-39157537 GCA_024520975.1 Erythroxylum areolatum | reverse complement strand
CGACACCTGATCTTGCACAAGACAACCACCACGTGAGAAATGCACATCACAATTATTATCTACCATTTGTCCAACAGTAAGTAAACTAGTAGGCAACTCAGGAGAAACAAATACATGACGAAAAGAAGAGCCAAGATCACTAATGGCAGTGATAGGAAAAGTACTTCCATTAGCAACCTGAATATTTTCCGTACCAGTATACTTATGAAGATTACTTAACAATTTGGGCATGCCAGTCATATGGTTAGATGCTCCAGAATCAACAAACCAAGGAAAGGAAGTAGTTGTACCTTGTCCTTGAAGACTAAGAGCAGAAAATGCAGAAATAATCATCTGTTGAACCATTTCTGGAGTAATAGTAGACTGATTGTTACTAGCAATTGCAGGGGTAGAACCAATATTGGTTGATTCCAGAACAGCTTGAAAAGCTTGGGTTCATTGGTTTTCAGGTCATGTAGGACATTCTTTGATAATATGGCCATCTTGTTTGCAGTAATTGCAAAACCTTTTATCACAATTGCGAGCAATATGCCCGAATTCCTTGTAACTATAGCACTGCAGTTGTTTCTTCCCACGATTTCTTCCTTGAGTAGCATAAGCAACATTAACCACTTCAGATGACCCTTTGAATGTCCCTAAAGTAGCTTGTGTAGCCAATCGTTGTTCCTCACGTAGCAATTCTCCAAGACATAAATCCAAAGAAGGCACGGGAGCTCTATTCAATAACCCAGCTCGAGCAACTTCAAATTCTGGTCTTAGTTTCATCAAAAACTGATCACGCATGCTTCCTTCATGAACAGCTTGAAGACTGCCTCAGATCTCTTTAGGTACCTTTGCATAAATAATACCAGAATATTCGCTCCATAGGTTAAGAAATCCAGAATAATGTTCTTTGATTGAGAGGTCACCTTGACAAAAGTTACTCATTTCAAGTTCTAGCTGAAATCTTCTTGCGTTATTATCTTGGTGGTATATGCGTTGAAGATGATTCCACATCACTTTAGCTGTACTGAAGGAGTGTAAATTATTCACCATATGAGCTTCAATGGATCCCAAAATCGAAGAGATAATGCGAGCATCCTTGGCCTCCCATTGACTAAATTCTGTGTCTTTTTCAGGGGCTGGAGAAGAGCCATCAATATGACCCCAAAGTTCCTTCCCTTTCAAAAACATTCTAAACTGAAATTCCCATGCTCCATAATTCTTTCCTGTAAATCTGATACCAAAAGGTTCTGCAGATGCCCTTCCAAGATGTTCAGTAGACATTCTTCTAAAAGAAATGTTTTCAAAAACACAAATCTCAAAACAAAATTATTGGTCAGAATTGATCAACCCAAATCAAAACTAAAAAAATCAACTAATGATTTGAGAACCTAGCTCTGATACCACGTCAGTTTTTGTAAAAAGGCTGAATGCTTCTCCCAGAGGAGAATTTCCATTTAAATAAGTGTTTATGAACAATCTATTTTGGGTAACAAACTATCAATGCTAATATACTAATTACAGAATATCTATTTACCAATTACAGAATATCTACTTATGTTAAGAATATATATAGCTAATATATTAATTACTAATGGCAATATCTTCCACTGATAAAAAGCTCTTAAGTTCTATACTGGATGAAGCTTTGGCTACGTAGAACATGAAATTTAGCTGTTCTTCTACGGTTTTAGCATGGCAATTGGTGATTGACTTAGCATAATGTCATTGGTTGGTGATTATCAAAAAGGTCTCAGCATGGATATTTCCTTCTATTGGGAGAAGTTTCTTTGACAGTTTTAGAGCATGTTCTTCTGAAACCGGTCATTTTGACAAGCCTAAAGAGTGGAAAGGAAAAAAAACCACTGATTGAATTTACTAAAGGGAAAATAAATGTTGATCTTTCTACTTAGTTGAAAACATACTACATATTGATAGTATTGATCACAACAAACATTTGAAAAATAAAAAATTCATAAAAGGGGTTGAACTCACTGCTGTGCAGCGAAAATTTGGTGAGTATTGCAGCAGACGAGAGGAAAATAAATGTTGATCTTCTAATCTTAGGCTATCGCCTTTTGTTTTCTTACAAGTAAGACTCCTTTCTAACAAAAGTTTAATTTTGGCTGCAGTTGGAATCATGTGCTCATCCTTTCTTTAATGAACTCCGAGAACCTAATTGTCGACTACCGAATGGTCGACTCTTGCCACCTCTCTTCAACTTCAAGCAAGAAGTAAGACACATACTTTTGTAATCTAACTTGTATGTTAAAATGCATGTATCTGTTCATTAGTAGAATGGTGTTCATCTTACACTGTGTAAGTACTTGTAAATGTTGCAGCTGTATGCCAAAAGGTATGTTTTGGGTTCAGATCACCTGTTCCCAAAAGCCTGTGCCACTCTGTCCCATTTATTGGATGGATGGATCTCAATGGAACATAGTGACGCAGGTTTTTGGGAAGAGGTGATTTGTTCCCGTATGTTTCATTTGGATGATCGATCTATTGTCTCTAGTTTTATGGGTTCAGCATTTTCATTATATAACTGATTGGGGACGAGTTTTCTCTCATTCTTAACATAATTATGTTTTTGGATTGTAGTTACATGGAGCTTCTCCTGAGCTCAACAAGTTTATACCAGATCACGTGAGACAACAAATGGGTCTAACTTTTTGCATCTGGCTGGGACATAAAAGTAAGACAAGTAATGCAGGTTTGATCAATAATATGTGATTATATCTGTCAGTTGTTTGGTGATACAAAAGAACGGAAGAAGGAAAGGATAGAGGATGTCCTATTTATGTAGTTGATTCTTCATTGATTGAGGTCTGACTAGCAGCATTTCTAACTCAGCTAAACATACGGTATGAGACCGATGGAGAAGCTGTACAATATCTTGGAAAATTTTCTTCTCCATGTTTTTCTCCTCAATCCCTTCTTTTCTTTTTGAAAGGCCTTTTTTGTTTATGTACATGTTTCATAGTAAAGACAGCCTGAGGCGGACTTGATCTGATTGTAGCAAGTGAAAGGTAAAGGCTTGAGAAGTTATCTGCAGCTTGGTAAAAGGCTCCTTATAAAATGGCCTAAAGAAAAGTAGGGGGCATGTTGTCTGATGTTGGCTTTTGGCTTGTTGTTTCATATTGGTTTCTCATGACTTCTTGTGGAAGTTCTTTAAGAATTCATCACCCCCAGAAGTAATTGGATGATGTTCTCTTGTAGTATAACAACACCTATGCACCTTCCTGCTTATCATCGGGGTTCAGACATTTTTGCTCCATAACTCATTTCACTACTTCCAGGTCTGCACTAAATGGCTTATGTCTCAAAGATTAAGGGGTATGCTAGATCTAACATTTGATGATCCAGAAGCGTAAAGCTCTGCATGATCTAGCAGCTCTACTACACATATGCTAACTGCAGGTGATGGAACATTAAACAATCAAGCTACCAAGGTGCTTGGTGGCTTGTGCAGCTAGGAGGGTGTGATTAGATATGTATTGATGGGAGTCAAGTTTTAAATGAATATTGTCGGATAAATACCCATTTCCATAGTTTTGTTTCCTGAAAAATCCACATTTTAAAATCATTCGGCTTTGCAATTTCTTTTGCACTATTAGAAGTGCCTAACTCACCCCCAAAAGCTAGCTCAAGAGGGGGAGGTTTGCACATTATTATAAATTGTTGAATACTTTCATAGTTGTCCGATATGGGATTCCTGACATACCTTCCTCAGTCTAGAGTAGTATTAGACATCTGATGGACATATTGGGCAAAGGGACATAACCAGGTACCGTCCTAAACCATCGAGACAAATTGGCTCTGACACCATGTTAGAAGTGCCTAACTAACCCCCAAAAGCTAGCTCAAGAAGGAGAGGTTTACACATTATTATAAATTGTTGAATGCTTTCAATTTCATGATCCTGCTCCCATTCGACAATCGCCGCCTTCATCTTTGCGCCAAAGTACAAGACAGACGTCCCTGCCACAGTACCTAGCTGACTATCAGTGCATGGCTCTTCGCCGCACAAGTCCTCATCGCCTTTCTCATATGTTTTCTTATTCTCGTCTTTCCCCTAAACATTATGTTTTTGTAGCTGCTGTGGATCAGGATCATGAGCCTCATACCTATGAACAAGCAGTCCAGATTGTTGCTTGGAGACAAGCCATGCAGGCAGAACTCAATGCTCTCCAGCAGAATCGCACTTGGGAACTCGTTGACTTACCACCTGGGAAGCGAGCGATTGGTTGCAAGTGGGTTTTTTGTATTAAGTGAAAGGCTGACGGCTCTGTTGAACATTATAAGGCTCGACTTGTTGCTAAGGGTTATACCCAACGAGAAGGGGTTGATTTTCTAGACACCTTTAGTTCGGTTGCCAAGATGACGGCAATCTGATTACTCCTTGCCTTAGCTGCGGTCAAAGGGTGGTATCTTCATCAACTAGACATCAATAATGCATTCCTTCATGGTGATCTCGATGAAGAGGTATACGTGCAACTTCCTCAGGGTTATGCCAGCAATCACCACAAAGTTTGTCGCTTGGTTAAATCCCTTTATGGTTTACGTCAAGCAAGTCATCAATGGAACGTGAAACTAACTTCGGCCTTACTTCAATATGGATTCACGCAAGCCGCTTCTGATCAGACGTTGTTCATTAAAAATGACAATGATGGTTTCATGGCCCTTTTGGTGTATGTTGATGATATTGTTTTGGCTAGTGATTTTATATAGGCAATCTATAGCATTAAACAACATCTACATGATGCCTTTACCATTAAAGATCTTGGTGAGCTTAAATTTTTTCTTGGACTGGAAGTAGCCAGAACTACGGGAGGCATTAATATTTATCAAAAGAAGTACACTCTTGATTTGCTCAGGGCTACTGAATTTTTGGAGTCTAAACCTGTCTCTACGCCTATTCTACCAGAAACCAAGCTCTCCAAAGATGAGGATACACTGCTGGAGGATGTTACCTCATTTCGTATGTTAGTTGGTAAACTTCAGTATTTGACTACAACCTCACCTGACATTTCTTTTGTTGTTCATCAGTTGGCGCAATTCTTTGATTCTTGTACGTCGACTCACTTGGCTGCTGCACACAGGGTTCTTCGTTATTTAAAAGGTTCCATTAGGCAAGGCCTTTTCTTTCCTTCTGATAGTGCTCTTCATCTCACAGCCTTCTCTGATTCTAATTGGGGTAATTGTCGAGACACGCGACGCTCTCTTACTGTTACTTATTTCTTAAAAAATAAAAAAACAAAACACTGTCAGTCGGAGTTCTTCGGAGGCTGAGTATCGCGCGCTGGCTACGACAACTTGCGAGGTGCAATGGTTACATCATCTTTTTGGTGAACTACAATTGTCTCCCACTGTTCCAACGCCAATGTTTTGTAACAACCAATCTGCTTTATATTTGGCACACAACCCTGTTTTCCATGAATGTACTAAACATATTGACATCGATTGTCATGTGGCTCTGGAAAAGCTTCAAACTGGTGTCATCGTTTTAGTTCCAATTTCTTCCAAGAATCAACTTGTTGATTGCTTCACTAAAGGGCTTTCGTCATCCAATTTTATCGATTCTTTTCACAAACTGGGAGTACATAATATCTACTCTCCAGTTTGAGAGGGGTGTTAGAATTATATATGTTGTTGTTAGTTATCTGTTAATTATCAGTTCAATTAGTTTTTTATATGTATAAATACTTTTCATTTGAATGAAATAAGACAGACTTTGATTCTCTCTCAATCTAATTTTCTGATATGGTATCAGAGCAAAAGTTTCCGCTCCTCTGAGTTTTTCTGGGTTTGTTATACGACATCCAGATTTTTCTTGTTGTTCCATTCTTTACCTTTAAGAAACGTTATCGTTTCTTTCTTTGTTTTCTTTCATCCCCTTTCTTTACGATCATCGTGTTACTATGACCAACTTCAATGCTTGGAATACCAATCACTCCTCTGGTTCGACGTCCAAACCAGAGGATAATCCATCCAGTCCATATTTTCTTCATGTTAATGAGAATCCGACTTTGGTTCTTGTATCTTTGGTTCTCACAGGACCAAATTACCGCCAATGGCAACGAGCCATAAAATGGCTTTACTTTCCAAGAATAAACTTAGTTTTGTTGATGGCTCTATTTTGTAGCCTCTGCACACTAATCCGTTGTTCTTCCCTTGGGAGAGATGTAATAATCTAGTTATCTCCTAGCTTATTCACTCTGTTTCCCTTCCATTGCACAGTTGATCATCTGGTTAGATTCAGCTTATGATATATGGATTTATCTCAAGGCAAGATTTGGTCAAAGTAACTCTTTTTGGATCTGTGATCTTCAACTAGAAATTTATACTTGTCAACAAGGTAGTTTGTTAGTTCATGAATATTTTACTAAACTCAAAATCTTGTGGGATGATTTACAAATCTTGCTTCCTCTCCCATCTTGCTCTTGTACTCCTCAGTGCTCTTGTGGGCTGTCTAAGAATATTAGAGATTTTCATGAGCATGATCAAGTCATGGTTTTCATTAAAGGTTTAACTGAGTCATATTCGATTGTGAAGTCCCAAATCTTGTTAATGGATCCTTTGCCTTCTTTGAATAAAGTATTTTCTTTGGTTCTTCAGCAAGAACGACCTTTAGTTCCATAAGACCGTTCTTTGGTTCCTGATATTAATACTTTAGCTGTTAAAGGCGTTAATGGTACTGGACCTAAAAAGCACTTCAACAGTTCGGCTCCGCCTATTTGTATTCACTATGGAAAGGAAGGGCACACCATCGACAGATGTTATAAGAAACACAGTTATCCCCCAAATATGAAGTCTTCCAAGAAATTTACTAGTCACCTTTATGCTAATGCTATTGATTTTGATTCTCCTACTCAAGCTGCAGATCATCACCCTTCTGTCCTTATAGAGGAACCAGGTTCTAGTTTTCAATTTACTAAAGATCAATATGATCAAATATTACAATTGCTTCAGGGTCTTTCTACCTCTCATCATGTGAATTCAGTGACCTTACCGCCTTCCATTTAGCCAGCTTCTACTTTCGATTTGTTTCTTCACATGATGCATTAATTTATCCTATCTCTTTAAATATTTCTTCTTTTCATAATCTTCAGAGCAACAAATGGATTGTGGATACCAGGGCTACCGATCATATCGTATGTTCTTTATTTTTTCCATTCTTTTAAATCCGTTTCTAATGTTTATGTCACTCTTCCTAACAAATGTAAAGTACGAGTTACTCATGTGGGTACTGTTCATTTAAATAGTAATCTGCATCTTTTTAATGTTTTATGCGTCCCTAAATTTACTTTTAATCTCATTTCTGTTGGTAAGTTGGTCCGTGATATCTCTTGTTGTTTAATTGTTTCACCTTCTCATTGTGTTATTCAGAGTACCCAGCTATGGAGGATGATTGGGGTTGCTAAGCATTCTCATGGATTATACAGATTCAATTCCAGTGCAATTTTGCATGCTTCGCCTGTCGTTGTTGCTAACTCTGTTGTTTGTAATAAAGAAACTACTTTACTTTGGCATGCTAGGCTAGGCCATGTTCCTTTTTCTCATTTATGTCCAATCATCCCTTCTTCTCTTTCTCTTCATGACCCCTGTGATGTTTATCACATGTCCAGGTAAAAACGCTTGCCTTTTCCGATCAGTACTTCTGTTAGCACTGCTGTGTTTGATCTGATACACATTGATATCTGGGGGGACAATTATGCTCCCCCACTTTTAAAGGCCATCGATATTTTCTTACTCTTGTTGATGATGTTAGTAGATTTACTTGGGTATTTTTAATGCAACACAAATCAGAGGCTAGGACAATTATGATAAATTTTGTCTCTTATGTTTCTACTCAATTCCATTCCACTGTTAAATGTATCAGAAGTGATAATGGCCAATAGTTCAATGTTCCAGATTTTTTTAACTCCAAAGGTATTATTCATCAATGATCTTGCGTTAATACTCCTCAGCAGAATAGTATTGTGGAATGCAAACATCAACATATTCTCAATGTTGCACGAGCTTTACGTTTTCATGCAAAGTTACCTATTTCCTTCTAGGGTGAGTGTGTATTGCTTGCTATTTACTTAATTAATCGTATTCCAACCCCTGTTCTTCATATCTCCTCACCTTTTGAAGCATTAGACTCTAAACCACCTACTTACACTAATTTACGTATTTTTGGTTGTCTTACTTTTGCCTCCAATCATTCTAACGTTCGCCATAAATTTGATTCTCGTAGTGTTAAATCTGCTTTTTTTTTTTAATTTTCTCTTGGTGTTAAGGGTTACAAACTTTATAATCTCACTACTCACAAGATATTTATTTCACGGGATGTTTCTTTTTATGAGCATATCTTTCCTTTCTCCACACTAACTTCTGATATGCAGAAATCTAATGGCTCCAACTCTATTGATTTAATTCTCCGTTTCTCCTCGCTTCAGTCGACCTATGATCGACTTCCTCCTGTTCTTGATGTATCCACCCTACCAATTTTAGACGTCTCTGTCCTTTTGTCCAATATATCCATCAGATGTCCAGTCCTACTCTAGACTGAAAGGGTATGTCAGGAATTTCACATCAAACAATTATGAAAACATTCAACAATTTATAATAATGTATAAATGGCTCCCTCTTGAACTAACTTTTGGGAATAAGTTAGGGACTTATAACATATGCACAGTATACTCGTGTGATGGTAACTTGGTACTCGCACTGTATATGCAAAGTCTAATATGCGGAGTGTCCACTACTTGACAAAATTATTGGATGGGTCTTTTGTTCGAAATTGGCGAAGTAGTGGAAGGAGCAAAAGTTGTCGGGGTTTCAACTGTCAAAGCAACGGCGGCATGTTTGAGAGCCCTTTTGTTTTTCTTCATCTAAGAAATGAAAAGGCTCAACATCACAAAGCGTTACTCGCTCCTATTCCTTGGATTCACCTAGCCAATTACTTCAGACAAATGATTGAGATTGTTATTAAGAGAAACGGCGACCATCTCTGTCATGTCCGAATCTGGAGATTTTTCCAGACCAGGACTCTCCTTCGCATCTCTTCCCTCCCTTGCAAGAAAATATTAACAAATGTACGAAGAAAGTGAAGTCTTGTCTTTTCTTCACAAGTTCAAGAGATAGTTGAGGCAAAAATTATTCGACTGAAAAACGTTTTCTTTCATTGTTTTTAACATGGGTGTCCAGTTCTTCGTGCAATCTGTCTTTTACTGCTATGGGGATAATGATTGACCAGATTTATTTTCCTAATCAACAGAAAAAGAAAATTGTCATGCATGTTGGACTAGATCGTTACTCGGCTTTCAATTAACAGTTCCCGAGACAATGAAAGATTCCAAAGAAAAATTTAGGGACTCGAGAAGTCCAAGTTAAATCTTATACTAAGACCTTCTTGAAGTTCTAATGACCATCTTATACTACTAAGACCTTCTTGAAGTTCTAATGACTCCAGCTCTACTGTCAGACTTTGGACTGCCCTCAAGACAGAAAACCAAACTAAGATCTACATGGAAAGCGTGTTGGCTGTTTTACTTATCTTTTGGTTCATTTGGGGGCATCTCTCTCGAGCCTCTGATACACTTCTATCTCCAAAAGGTGTCAACTTTGAAGGTGAATCTAGCGATACAAATTTCCGTCTTTCTATTAACTTGGAACGATTGGTTCTCTCAATATTTTCTGGGTGTTCACTGATGATTTTCCTCTTTATTTTTCTTGATGCATATTGAAATCAGTGGCAGCATTGATGGCTGTCAAGAGAGAAATGAGAGATGGGTTGCGTGTAATGGATGCCTGGGATATTAACTCTGTCGATCCTTGCACTTGGAACATGGTGGGCTGCTCCGTCGAAGGTTATGTCATTTCTCTGTAAGTAAAGTGGAAAACAGTATTAGTCTTGTTTGATTTTAAAGAAAATGCGGTTATTTTTCTTTGAACTTGGTAAGTTTTGGGTAATAGGCAAAATGAAATTTCTTATTTAATTGTTGTTGTTGTTGCTGCACTTACTGCTGCTACCAGTGAAATGCAAAGTATGAGTCTATCAGGTACCCTGTCGCCGAGTATTGGGAATTTAACTCACCTGAGGACAATGTGAGAGCTCCAGATAACTTTCTTTGTTCAAATTTTTTGCAAGTTTGCATCCTATAACTTCCTAATACCTACTGACAAATGACAATACTTTTTGAAGCACATTCATACAATGATGTGGGTTATTGTTTTTTCTCAAATTATTTTACTTCATTGCTTGAGGAAAATTAAAGAACTTGGAGTATTATTTAACTTTCTTCTGCATCAACTGATCAATTGTTATGCTTGTACTTTTAGGCTCTTGCAGAACAATGAGTTGTCGGGCACAATCCCAACTGAGGTTGGGAAGCTCTTAGAACTTCAAACGCTTGACCTTTCTGGTAACCAGTTTGTTGGAGAAATTCCAAGCTCTCTGGGGTTTCTGGACCATCTAAGTTACTTGTGAGTGAGGTTCTCGTTAGTTCTGATGTTTTCTAGCTACAATGATTCATAGTGATGTGTTAAGGTTTTCAGGAGGCTCAGTCGAAACAAGTTATCTGGACAGATACCTGGTCTTGTTGCCAATCTTACTGGACTTTCATTTTTGTATGCATCTCTTCACATGTCAACTTCATTTCTTTGGGTGATAGTCTAGAGTTGTTACTTTTTTCTTGCCGTTGCTATGCAGGGATTTATCATTTAACAATCTGAGTGGCTCCACGCCAAGAATACTTGCTAAAGGTTACAGGTACATTTATCTGATTTATTACTCTGGATTCAGCTTATAATAAGCTTAGTCTATATCAACCTTTGTGTTTTACTTCTAAATTGTGCGTTCTGACATGTCTTGATGAACAAAAACATGGATAATTATGTTGGAAATTTCGTAGTGAATGTGATATCAGTAACAAATGGGAATGGTTATTTGATTTTTAATTGATAATTGATAGCAATGACTTCAGAGATGACTTGAAGAATATTCACTTCTTAAATACTACCCATTTTTCCAGATAAAAGTACTGAACTTTTAAAATAATTCCCTGATATTCTGCTTCAGCGATTTCAATCTGCATATGTCTATTTCTTTGCAGCATAACAGGGAACACCTTTCTTTGTATTTCCTCACTCTCACAGGTTTGCGCAGATGCTTCAGAACCAGTTAATGGTAATTGCACTAAATTGTTCAAACACTTCTGCTGGCTTTGTGTGTTCACAACATTAACTTGAAATGCGTGTGTATTCAATTCAGAGACAGTATCACCACAGAGTGACAGCAGTCACCATCATTGGGTGCTTTATGTTTCCTTAGGTATCAGTTTCACATTTGTGATCTCTGTAGTGCTGCTTCTTTTCTGGGTGCATTGGTATAGATCTCATTTAAACCTTACATCATATGGTAAATCCCCAACCTTATGTACTAATTGTCTGGCTAACTTTCTTAAACTGTCAAAAAAATTTGGAGTTTTGGGATGAATGTGATGAAAGATTAATGACCAATATCCTTTGCAGTTCAGCAAGATTATGAATTTGATATTGGTCATGTGAAGAGGTTCTCATTTCGTGAACTGCAAATTGCTACAAGCAACTTTAGTCCAAAAAATATCCTAGGTCAAGGAGGATATGGGGTGGTTTATAAAGGATGTCTTCCAAATAAGACATTAGTTGCAGTTAAAAGGCTAAGAGATCCAAATTGTACTGGAGAAGTGCAGTTTCAAACAGAAGTTGAGATGATTGGCTTGGCTTTGCATCGAAACCTGTTACGTTTATATGGTTTCTGCTTGACACCTGACGAGAGATTACTTGTTTATCCGTATATGCCAAATGGTAGTGTTGCTGACCGTCTAAGAGGTTTGTCTCATCTTTTCGTTTTTGACTATATCTCTCTTGTTCATATTCAATTCACTATTATTGCTAAATAGAGTACATTGTATGTGTCCTATTCGGATATTTATTGAGGTTTGGTCAGATGTTCTCACAATAAAGGGTTTTGAGTGATAAGCACTTGACATATAGTCAAACTTATGTTCATGGCTTGGTCTTTATACTAATCTTGGACCTCAAAACTCGTTTTTCAACGTTCTCTTCTCCTTCAATCTCAATGGGGTGAAAAGAAAATCGACACATTTCTGAAGATGTTTCCTTCTTTATGTGTAACCAACAGTCCTTATTGGTCAATTTTCTTCACCAGAAACTTGCCAAGAAAGACCATCCTTAGATTGGACTAGACGGATACGCATTGCCCTTGGAGCAGCACGTGGACTTCTGTATTTACATGAACAGTGCAATCCAAAAATAATTCACAGGGATGTCAAAGCAGCAAATATCTTACTTGATGAATGTTTTGAAGCTGTGGTTGGAGATTTTGGTCTTGCCAAGCTTTTAGATCAAAGAGATTCACATGTTACAACTGCGGTTCGGGGTACTGTGGGTCACATTGCACCAGAGTATCTTTCAACTGGCCAGTCCTCTGAGAAAACAGATGTCTTTGGATTTGGCATACTGCTTTTGGAACTTATAACTGGGCAAAAGACACTAAATGCTGGAAATGGTCAGGTCCAGAAGGGAATGATTCTCGACTGGGTAAGTTCTTCCATCTGTAATGATCCAATGGTCACTGGTTTTGTATTTTACAAATTTGTGAATGCTTATATCAACCCTGTAATAACTAATGACGGATTAGGACCTGTTATTTGTTTCATAATTGTGCGCTGGATACCAATTTGCCATTTGAGTTTTGCAGGTTAGGACTTTGTATGAGGAGAAGAGATTGGAAGTGCTGGTAGATAGAGATCTTAAGGGATGTTTTGAAGCGCTAGAGTTGGAAAAAACAGTGGAGTTGGCTCTGCAATGTACTCAGTCGCATCCTAACCTACGTCCTAAGATGTCAGAAGTTATGAAGGTTTTGGAAGGTCTTGTTGGGCAGTTAGGAACGGAGGAATCACAAGGTGCATCCAACGTTTATGAGGCAAGGGCTTGCAGTTTCTCAAGACGTTACAGCGACATCTATGGAGAGTCTTCATTCATCATTGAAGCGATGGAGCTTTCGGGACCTCGATGACCATATACATTTTTCCTGTGTCTCAAACTCTCAATTCAACTGTATAGACTATAGAGTTGTTCATTTGGTAGGAATCAAATATTTGACCTTTGTGGAGATTCAGCGGTCCTTTTTGTAGGAAAAATTGAGTGGAATGTCTGGTGGAAAAGCGTTGTGAAGCTGAGACAAATTCGTAACGTTTTGTCTCACTGGAAAATCTTTTTTCGTACATTATGATTTGTTGAATGTTTTCTTAATGATACTTTGAACAACAAATGAAATCTATGTTGACAATTTGTGTGTTTCACATGGAAACGTGGATAAAGTTAATAACTATATGATTACGCAATAAACTGCAGATCAAAGTGGCATAACCATCATTGGCGATTCTCCTACTCGTCTACCATTTGAATGGTGAGAAGTTCACCTGCCATTTGCCCGGAAGCACTACTCAACACATGTACAACCTGGCTAACACAACACTCATTCGTGTAGTCCTTGGTTTTCTCTAGGATTTGGCTTTTATTTTGTTGTTGGTTTTTTCTTAGGCATATTTTATAATCCCTGTATCTACAAATGTGCAGATGCTTCAGAGTAGCATTGAACGTGAAGATGACGACCACAAACTCCCTAATATCCTCATACAATTGTTATCCCCAGTTCCTTAAAGCCCTTTTAACCGTGCAAACGAAAGTTAGGAAACGCCAATTAGCTAGCAGGTTATCATCAACTTGTTTGTATTATGTAATTAATGCAAAAGCAAAACAAACATCATGGGCTATGAAGAGGGGGTAAGTGGTTAATGATATGCAATGTTTTTGCCTTTAACATGTCTTGTCCTTTTTGCGATGCCAGTAATAGCTTAGACATATATGAGCAACCTCGGATGGAAATTTTATGGACTCATAGGAGTTTTAGGTACGATGATAGGAATGATAGTGTGACTACTTTATTAGATCTTGTGGTAGCATTTGAGTTGGTGATAGTCAATTCTTTTTTTAGGAAAAATAAGTTCTTAGTGACGTTTAAGAGTAGAACCACAAAAACTGAAATTGACTACTTCCTTGTAAGGCAGAGCGACCGACCTAGTTGTAAGGATTACAAAATGATACCTAACACTTACCTGTCACCTTGGTATAGATTATTGGTTTTGGATCTTATAATTAAGGATTTGAAAATGAAGAGAAGTCATAGGAGGTGTACTAAAGTCGGATGGGAGAATAAGAAAAGGGATAAAATAGAACAACTTAAGCCTTTCCAAAATTGTGGTGAACTACTTAAAGCCTCTGATGTCAATGCTCGTGGTGGAGACTCAATGCAGTTTCATTCCTAGTCGACATATCATGGATAATATTATAATACCCTAGGAGGTCATACATACAATGCGGAAGAAAAAAGGGAAGACTGCCTATCTCACTATTAAGGTGGATTTTGAGAAAGCCTATGATCGACTTCGTTGGGAATTTATCCTGAGCACCTTGCAGCATCTTGGGTTACCGGAGGAGCTTATCCACATCATCATGAAGAGTGTGACTACCGTTACCATGCAAGTTGCTTAGCAGGGCAGTTTGACTTCCCCTTTTAACTCCTCCCGAGGTCTTTGTCAAGAAGACCCGCTTTCGCCTTACCTTTTTGTTCTGTGCATGGAATGCCTGAGTCATAACATTTCCCAGGCAGTGGCTCATGGTTCCTGAAAGCCGGTTCAGCTGAACGCTAATGGCCCTCCCATCTCCTATTTGTTCTTTGCTGATGATCTGATCCTTTTCGCCGAAGCTACGAAAACGTAAGCTCATTTAATTTCCAACACGCTAGAGGCATTTTGTGCAGCTTCGGGGCATCAAGTTAATGCTGCCAAGACTAGAATTTTCTTCTCCCAGAATGTTGCTCCGACTATTGCACGCAGGATTACCCAACGTTTACGCATTACCAATACAAGGAATCTCGGAAGGTACTTAGGTGTTCCCCTGATTCATGAGTGTATCACACGGAGTACATACCAGTATATTTTGGATACAGCCCAATAGAAACTTTGCGGTTGGAAGGCCAAGTCCCTTTCGCTAGCAGGGCGGATGATGCTAGCCCAATCAGTACTTGTCGCCCTTCCGCTTTACTCTATACAAACTATACGCCTACTAAGGCAGCTCTGTGATGAACTGGAACGTATCATGCACTAATTTATTTGGAGGGCTTCAGCTGAGCACTGGCCCATGCATCTCGTCATATGGGAAGACATCTGTAAGCCCAAGAAAGACGGGGGTCTTGGCCTCAAACACATTCGGATTTCGAATGACCCTCTTTTGGCGAAGCTGGGTTGGACCTTAATCATTCGCCCCACCGCCTTGTGGGTCAGGCTACTGCACGCTAAATATCGTTTGCCGCTCGACCATATCCCCCTAACTATTGATAAGACAGGGGCTTCCACTACTTTGAGAGGTATAGCAGCTACTTGGCCTTGCGTGAAGGCTTAAAGTGGGATTTGGGGTTAGGGCAGAAAATAATATTCTGGCTAGACAATTGGTTGTCGGACTGGGGATCCCTAGCCTCTCTAGTGCGTGCCCCCGTCCCGGACCATATGCTTTATGCCACAGTGTCGGACTATCTTACCACTAAGGGCAATTGGCAATGGCATCTACTCCATCAGTATCTCCCCTCCGTAGTTTGCCTCGAGCTGGCCGCTTCCCTTACTACCCTGGCACATACTAAGGAGGATACTATCCTGTGGGGACCAACTACAAATGGGCGCTTTACGAGGCATCCGTGTATGATCTTATTGTGGGTCACCACTCGACCAATGGTAGCTATGTAGCACCCCACTCCCGCAATGACTCGAACCCGATATCGATGGTGATATCCGAGTCCGTACCCCACGAGAATGGCGTGCTAAAGTACTTAACACATTCAGAAATCGGTATAAAATTCTTTTTTGAAATATGCTAAAGCACTCAATCATTCGAAAATAGGTACACATTTTTTTTCAAAACCACAAACATATATGCGAAAATCGACACTCACATTGGGCCTACATTCATGCATAACTAATTTCAATAAACACAATTTATACAAAAAGTTGCGGAATATACAATTCAATACAAAATGAAAAAACACAAATGCAGACGCGAACTGATCCCGACCCCTATCCTTCACTGAATGCTGTAAGCATACTCCCGTTGGCCTAACGGGATATTCTTCTGATCCTGAAAAATAATTGCAAATTTTGAGTGAGTTTTGCGAACTCAATAAGAGACCATCATCGATGGCTCACCCAATCACATAAACCATAATTCACATAACACATATATCACACATTTCACATTATTTCACACTTCCCATTCACTTTAACACTTCGTATTCATTACACATAATCATTCATATTATGCATTTGCAATGCACATGAGACTCACTTTTCATTTATTACTTTGTTGTGACTGAGTGCCTAAACTGTCCCATATAGGGCTCATTGATAACTGTCCCTTATCTACTTGGGAGATACAGGGCTTATTAAACGTTGAGTCTGAGGCTCTGAATCACTTGTGAGCTCGAGGCTCGTTTTCACTCGTTGAGCTTTAAGCTCTATTCGTTGGCTAC
>JANIJH010000002.1:39074150-39085062 GCA_024520975.1 Erythroxylum areolatum | reverse complement strand
CAAATGGTAAGACCTGTGTAAGTGTAACTAGGTTAAATGTAGTTAGGGGAAAACCATGCTAAATCAAGTGTGTCTAGAAATGTAGAGAGTAGCACTTGAGTGATCCAATAAGTAAAACTTATCTATCATATATCTGTCAATCCAAAGGTTTAAGTAGTAGTTAAGAGGTTGCCTTTCAACTTTAACTTAGAGGATGACTCGTTGGGAATGAAGACATATTGAGTCTGCATGTATCAATTGAATCCAACTCATTATTTCTTAATTCTGAGTGCATATTTTCTTAAGTGTTTTATCAAGATGGGCTCTTCTCCTTCAAGAATTTGACCTTGAGATTCGTGACAAAAAGGGAGCTGAGAACTGGGTCAAGGATCACCTCTCGAGGCTCACTGTAGATCAGAAGGAACCCCTTCAACAAGAACCACCAATTAATGACTCCTTTAGTGATGAGCATTTTTTGTTGCGCACAACTTAATTGCACGGGCTGTGAAGCTGCTTCTACCTCTGTTGCACACAACTTAATTGCACGGGCTGTGCGGCTGCTTCTGCCTGTGCAGATTTACCAAAATTGTGTTGTTCACTATAAAAAATTGTTGCAGTAACATTACTAGCTCCATGGTATGCTGACTATGTGAATTATCTTGTTTTAGGAGTCTTACCACCTGAATTTATTTTCCAGGAGAAGAAGAAATTATTTTCAGAGCTCAAGCATTATATATAGGAAGAGTCTTTTCTTTTTAAGCATTGTGGTGATGGAGTGATCCGAAAATGTTTACCAAGTGAAGAAGTAGGAGCTGTCTTGATTCACTGTCATGCATCACCCTATGGAGGCCATTTTAGTTCTAAAAAGACAGCAGTAAAGGTCCTCCAAGCGGGGTTCCATTGGCCTATACTTTTCAAGGATGCAAGAAATTTTATACAAGTATATGACAAATACCAAGATATTTTATACAAGCATATGACAAATACCAAAGAACTGGAAATATCTCTAGGAAACATGAGATGCCCCTTAAAGGAATTTTAAAGGTAGAACTTTTTGGACGTTTGGGGGATTGATTTCATGGAGCCACTACCATCTTCTCTTAGCCACAAATATATTCTTGTAGGGGTCGACTATGTCTCCAAATGGGTGAAAGCAATCGCTGCACTAACTTGTGATGCTAAGGTGGTCATTAAATTCCATAAGAGGAATATTTTCACCAAATTTGGCACTCCTCGGGCAATTATTAGTGATAGGGGAAGTCATTTTATCAACAGCTCATTCGCCAACCTTTTGAAGAAATATAGGGTATACCATAAGTTAGCATTAGCCTACCACCCTTAATCTAATGGCCACGCCAAAATTTCAAATAGGGAGATTAAGAGCATCTTGGAGAAAACAGTAAACACCTTAAGAAAAGATTGGTCTTTTGAGGTTAGATGATGCTCTCTGGGCTTATAGAACAGCGTACAAGACTCCAATCGGGACTACTCCATTCAGACTAGTGTATCGGAAATCATGCCACCTTCCAATCGAGCTAGAACACAAAGCATACTAGGCTATTCATAAGCTTAATTTGGACTTCAAAGTAGCCAGAGATAGGCGTTTACTTCAGTTGAATGAGTTAGAGGAGCTTCGATTAGATGCTTATGAGAATGCCCCAATCTACAAAGAAAGAACGAAGAGATGGCATGACCAACATATTACCAAAAGAGAGTTAAAGGAAGGAGACTTGGTCTTGCTATTTAATTCACGACTTAAGCTATTTCATAGAAAGTTGAAGTCGAGGCGGTCAGGACCGTTCAAGATTGTTAAGGTTTATACTCACAGTGTGGTAGAAATTGAGGATCCCAAAATTGGAGTATTTAAGGTTAATCGGTAGAGGTTAAAGCCTTATGTGGTTGGATTTCCAATAGAAAAGGGGGTCTTTCAATCCCTCTCCATCCTTGACCCTTGAGCAAACATTTGGCAGAGTCAAGCTGAGGACTTTAAATTATTGCTTCTTCGGAGGCAACCCAAGTTTCTCACTTTAGTTGTTTTTATTTTATTTACCCAAAATTAACATTCCTCTTTGTTTTAATTGTAGGAAATTGGACCTTACAAGCAAATTTTGATGAGAGGAATTACACTTCTGAAGAAAATGATCCAAGCTTATTACAGGGAAGTTCTTTGTGCCTCTTTACTCATGACTTAGCATATTATTGAATTTTGGGGTTGTTGGTGTTTGAGTTTGATCTGCAGTATTTCTATATTCTGGGCATTATGCATGACCATGCATCACCCTGCATAGCCTATACATGCGACAGACTACTAACATTCTTTTTGTCCTTAACTGTCCATATACATGCTTACTTACCTACTTCAAATTGTACCTGTGCATCTTGACATTGAGGACAATATCCTATTTGAGTTTGGGGTACCATTACTTTTCTTTTTTTACAAACCTTTATATAGTCATTTTTCTTGCATAGTTAAATTTCCAAATCAAACCTTTGCAAATGAGAGCTTTAAAAAGGAAAACCTCATTGAGAAATTTTGATCTTTAAGGGTTTTGATTTTGGCCTCACTTTTGGAAAATTGAGAATTACTTGGGACCTAATTTTACCTTTAGAAGGTTTGTGGATAGATTGTTCCGGACTAGTGCTCGGTTTCCAATTGTTTAATCGTACTCATATTCTTTGATTTGAGTTTTCCCTTCCATCCCATTTGAGTTTTGATTATCTATAAAATTTTTAGGTAAGTTGGAACCTAGTGAGGTCTCGCCAATCCTAGAACAGGTTCTCTAGGCCTATTGAGGTGAAATGTGAGCACATATTTGATAAGGAAGTGATCAAGGCAAATTTCTTTGAATTATGAACCACAGTCCAACTTTGGCTTAAAATAACCTTATATTCCCCTTGGAACCAAGTTGAGCCTAAGTAAAATCCCTATTTCTTTGGCACCCTCATTTAATCAAGCCATAAGCCAAGCATTCCTTAGTTTTCTTGTGGAAATGATTATTTAGGAGTAAGATATGTAGGGGTTAAAAAAAACAGAAAAACGAAAAAAAAGAGCAAGTAAGTGAGGATTTTGTGGGTATTCTGTATTTTTAGTTTCTTTAAGGGATAATGTTGGACCTTGGAAATTTTTCTTTAAGTAAGCAAGATTTAAAATGGTTTTGAGGTTTAGATAGATTAAATTTTCAGAGTTATGATTATGTTAAGGTTAGTAGGATTTGTTGAATGGGTAAGTGAAATTAAAGTGTTAATGTAATAAGGATGTTCAAGGACATTTTTGGGAAATCACTTAAGTATAAAAGAACATATGCTTATAAGGAAGGGTAGGATGGACTTTTTGGGCTCATTAAGGGTAGAAATGGAAAAAGAATATGTTGTTTTGCTTGTTAAAAGGAGAAAAACATGAATTGAAGAGGGAGAAGAGTGAGAAACGAAATTAAGAGAGAGGAAGAGAGGTTTCGGTGAAAGAAGGAAAGAAGAGAAATCAAGCTTGTTAAGGTAGGTTAACCATCTTTTCTTCTTGCTTTATTAAAGAAATGGGTTGTGTTAAGGATGAAAGAGTTAAAGAAAAAGAAATGAGGCTTGTGTAGAGAGTGAAAGGCTTGTGTTAGAAGAAGATGGATTATGAGAACCCAAATGATTTTAAGGTTTCTAAACTAGGTTCTAGGTTTTCTAACCTAGATGGACTATAGGTAGATTAGATTTGAGTTTAATTTGTGTTTGTTGAACTTTGTGATTTTTTTGGAGTTTATGAATTTTATTAGAATGTTGTTTTGAATGAAACCTTGGTTGTTTTAAGAAACCAAGGAAATCCTACCCAAGAGTAAAGGGAAAGGCAAGCTTGACTTGGATTTTTACAAACTAATTAGGTGGGTAATGTATTTATAGTTATTGTATAATTGGGCAAATTCTTGCCTATGTATGTGTGTGTTAATTTGCTTGAAATTGATTTGCGAGAAATTGAAATAAATGTGAATGTTTGGAAATGCCTGATGCATTGTGATTATGTTATTCCTTGAAAAAGGTTATAACATTTTGCGTTAGATAAAAAGAAGAAAAAGCATGATAGTATAAGCATATGATTGAATTGAGCACAAATTGGATGTGATTGGGCAAGAGAGGAATTCGTTTCATTAGTCAAGTACACGTTGACCCATAGCCTTCTCCCGGCTGCCCTCTTGAGGCCATAAGATCCTGAGAATTTGGACTCGTTTTGTTCACAGAGTAAACTTCGGTTTCTCTGTTTCGTTCCACAGAACTCTCGAGTCATTTGTTTGTGCATTGTATTTTAAATTTTCAAGTATGATGCATAGTTGAGTGTTATGTTTAATGGCTGAAGTTTATGATGCATGTTATAAGTTTGAGTTAAATTGATCAAATGCTTTAATTACGAGAATAAATTATGAATGCTCGAATTGTTAGATATACATGTACATATGCTTGAATATATGGTCAATTGCCTATGGCTATAAATATATTAGCTACTAAGCTATATAGCTCACCCTACTATTCTCTCATCAAGTGCAGAATAAGAAGGTTAGCAATCTTTGCAAGGCATTGGAAACTCTAAGATATTAAAAACTTTTGTAACTAAGTTAATTCGATCAGTTTCGGACAGCTTCATAAGCATATTAAACATTAAGCCTTTGTTTATAATGTTAATATGTAATTAAAGTTATGTATGAGCTTCTGGTGATTTGGTAAATGAGTTTAGAACTAAAAAGTTCCCCAGGTGCATGTGCATGTTTCTTTTATCGTTGTACATTGTAAAATCTAGGTCTTTCCTAGGTGTAAAAATTGTGTTCAGATTTTAGGAGAAAATCTGGACTAATTTAGGTAGAATTAAACAAAGTTGTCTACTAGAAAATTGTAGGTCCTTCTTTTATCTTTCCAATGGTATATAGTTTGAAATTTTTGGACATCTGAGTTGAAAGTTATGATTCTTATATGGGAAGATATTCAAGAGTAAAGTCATATCATCTGAGATGACGTCATATCGTCTATGATGACGTCATATCATCTGTGAAGACATATCGTCTGTGATGATGTCACATCATCTGTGATGACGTCATATCTTCTGTGAAGACATATCGTCTATGATGATTTCATATCGTCTGTGATGATGTCATATCTTCTTAGGTTGACTTTCTGCTTCATCTTACATTGACTAGAACATTTTCTAATCCAAATTTGACCCTCTAAATGACAAAATCCGTCCTTGAGTTATTCATAAAAGTTGTAGATCTTGGAGTGCTCTTTCAAATCATCTAAATAGCACCTTAATCGAAGTTCTCTCGAGAAAGTTATGATAAGTTTCCCAATTCATCTCACCCTTCGTCTAGTTTCATCTAACCTTATCGTCTTACCTCACTTTTGACCCTATAGACGATAGAATTTGTCTTTAAGGTCTTAATAAAAGTTGTATATCTTAAAATTAACTTTCTAACCATCTAAATAATATCTTAATCTGATATCTCTAGAAAAAGTTATGACACTTTTTCCAATTAATCTCACCCTTCATCTTAGGTTGACTTTCCGTTTCATCTTATGTTAACCATAACATCTTCTAGTCCAAATTTGACCTCTAGACGATAGAATTTGTCTTTAAAGTCTTCATAAAATTTGTATATATTGAAGTCCACTTTTAATTCATCTAAAGAACACCTTAATTCGAGTTCTCTAGAGAAAGTTATGACCATTTTTCCAATTCATCTTACCCTTCATCTTAGATTGACTTTCTATTTCATCTTACGTTGACCAGAATATCTTTTGATCCAAATTTGACCCTCTAGATGACCGAATTGGTCTTCAAAGTCTTCATAAAAGTTGTAGATCTTGAAATCCTCTTTCGAACCATTCAAATAAAACCTTAATCCGATATCAATAGAGAAAGTTATGCTAAATGTCACAAAACAGCTTTAGTATGGTTGAGGGCAAGTACTATTTCCGTCAATGACTTCGAATGTTGGGCTTCAAAAACGGGATCCAGCATTGTTTGCACCGAATATTGGGCTCCAAAGGCGGGATCCAGCATTGTTTGATATTAGAGTTTAGGTTTTTCCTAGGCTTAGAATGCATAGTAGGATGAATTGTTATGCTATGTGATTACTTGTTGCATTGTAAATTGATTGAATTGTATTAAATAACATACATGTAGGGGTTAGGATTTTAAAATGAAATGTTAGCTAATAGTTTCCTATTTCTTGAATAATTGTTTTCAATTCTTTTGAATTGTTATTACCCTTTTTCTTCGTCTAAATCGAGTTTAAACCCCAACAACCCCATTACAATCCAAATTTTAATGGGTTATTGCAATTATGAAAATTTCAATTGTTAAGTGCTCTTTAATCTGTTCTGAACGGTCTTCTTAATTTTATTTAGGGACAAGCAAGAGTTTGAGTTTGGAGACATTTGTTGAATGCATTTTTTCGTTGGAACGAGTGACATTTTTCCCCTTAGTTGTTGCATTAGTTATTAGGTTTTATATATATTTTACCTACTAATTTGTTTAGTTCCTTTGAATCTGCATTTATAGAAGTTTCTGTTTAATTTATAAATAAAAAATGACAATGAATAGGATTTTGGTTGAAAAAAGACAGCTAAAATTTTGTTAGGAATGCACAAATTAGGAGGGTTGTCTGCTGCTAGCTAGGGAGTGGTCCAAAATGCAAGCAAAAAGAGGAGAAAATGGTAGCAGCCAAGGAGCAGTCCAAAACGGCAAGTAGAAAAGGGGAAAACGCAGTACAGGAGAGTGAAAAAGAAAAGGCTAGATGAAATAAACCAGGGAGGAGCCAGCTACGTAGGGGGCTAGGTTTTAATTTGGGAGGTTTGAATTTCTGGGTGGAGGCTGATGCACCATCAGTGGAGGCTGACGCACCATCAGGGAAGGCACCAGCTTGAGGACACGACGCACACGCAGAGACGCGGAAACTCCAAGGCTTGACGCGAGGAGACCTGACGCACGAAGAAGGCTGGCACGCAAGAACGCAGACGCAGAGAGGAGGACGCAGGGGCGCACACGCAGAGACAAGGAGAAAAGCACAATTTTGGGTTTTCTCTAGACAACAGAAACAGCAAGGAAGGGGGATTGAGTATTGAGGAGAACGCAGAACAGATTCCAACCCATACGTCCTCTGTTCTACGTTTGGTTTCTCTCTTCTATTCTACATTTGGTTTCTCTCTTTCTATGTTGTTTGCTGACTTTGATTTCTGTAGTCTTCATCCTACCATGAGTGATTCCTCGAAACTTCAATGTTGAGATTGAAGCTTTTAACTAAGTTTTTTGTGGATTGAATATCAGTTTGATTTATGAGTATGAGTTTTTTGGTTTTGTTTTTTCTGTTTTGGAATTAACCTCGCATGTATTGTATTTGACTAACTGGCATTTCAATAGGTGAGAATTGATAACGGAACTTCAAAATAGGAAAGTTATAAATTTTAAATTTAGACATAGATTGAATGTATGAGAGAAAGCTCAGGTTAGCAAAGTACTTAATAGGTTATGCTTGATTGTTAAGCTACGATAGTAAATTAGGATTATTGTATAATACTTTTTTGATACCTTGGAAAATAATTTAAGAAATCTTAGGCTCAACCTCCTGTCAATTAGAATTCGTCTCATAAATTGATCCAAGTAAAGTTTACTGAAAATATTAAAAGTGAGATTCTCCTTGAAGCTTACCAAATTTCATTCGGATTAACTCCTAAAGATATTCGCATTTTTATTTAGCATTCGTTTTATTTACTTTTGATAGTTAAATTTTTTAATTTAAATCCCCGTTCTTATACAACTGGTTAGTTCAAATAATTGAGTAATCCAAACTTAATAGTTACGTAATTACTTCCTATGGAACGATGTTATTATTATACTACGAAATCCGTGAACTTGCTGAATACCATCCCTATCCTAGTCTACACGTTCGAAGATTGGAGCTCCATCAAATCAAAATTTCAGATACAGATGCCGTTTTTCAAGGTGGCATTGCTTTAACGTGAAATTATCGATTGTCCTCAAAGACAATAAGTATTATATTGGGACCTAACCCTATGATCAAATATTTTTAGGCGAGCCATTCTGAAACAGTTTCGTCGCTTTTGGAATATAGAAAACGTGCAATTTACGTTATGAATACTGTACAGTTCAATGCAATTGCAATGCTCAGAACCCAAAAGCTTCCAAACTCTTGTCAGTCTCTTGTCCTAGATCTAGAATTTTTTTCTCCCTAATAATATTTTTTGGGAGTTGATGAGGTCTTCAGAGGTTTGGAACTCATCTTTGTCAAGAGTTACTTCCTTTTGTTTACACGCATTGTTGAAGGTGGCATGGATTGATTAGTTTAGCGCCCTTCTACTTTATAGGATTGTGTCCTTTTATGTGTTTTCTTTCAGTTCAGGTATGACTTTCTATTTTTTTAATCGATTATTCTCTACTTGGATCTTCTATGTGTTAATTCTATAACAAAGTATCTTATGCACACATTTCTCTAGTACATAATGGGACAAAGAAGATGAGGTGCCCTTCTTTATGAAGCTCAAATGGTTTTTAGATGTCTGTTTTACTTTTCACGTTGATCACTGGATCTTCTTGATCTCTTAAATCATTTAATAGCATCATCGGTTTTGTATAATTGGACGTATTTTTCAATTTTGCATCTGCTGTACGAATGACCCTAAACTCACCCTTCCCAGATCCATACCTTACGGATGTATGATTACATGACAGCTATTTTTTCTGATCCGAAATTAATTATTTTAATGAATCCGTGAGTTCAGGTGGCCATAAAGAACAAACTGCGCCTTTGATATGTGATGCTATCTATTTACAATTAGATTGAGATCTTCATTTTTAGTTTGATCGTGTGCAAAGCGGGTTATAATATTTAATTCATATTGCGTCAGACTTTAAAGTCGCATCTTTGACCGATGTAAAGTATGATGCATTATGAATTAATAATATAAAAAGTACATATTTTCTCATGTTATATCAACAAAGTAAACGTTTTCAATTGATATAATTTTTTAATGCTTTTTCAATGAGCTACGAGGGGAACGAACTTAGTGATAAAAAGTTATTACTTAATTATTTCAATGGATTTGCTCACTTTCACTCACAAATTTTCATATATTAAATTGAATGCTCTCTAAAAGCATGTTTCAAATAGAGTATTAAATTTTAAATATTTTACAGCACAATTATTTATTTTTAAGTGTAATTAATCTTTCCTTATTTATAAAATTGTCAACTAAAAATATATTTTAAGTCTCAACATTTACAACAAAATGTTGAATAGACCCTAACATTTTGAAGTGTTCAAATTGAACCTTAATATTTTCAAAATATTCAAAACAGAACTTAAGAGGATGAAAATTTAATGAGATTATTTTTATATCAATCAAGCATAATGTTAATACTTATGTGATATTATTTTTATATTTAAAAAAAGTGAGTCACAATTTCATATGACTCTCATTATTTAAATACTTTTTGCCCCGCTAAAATTGTCAGATCTTAGATGAGAACTTGCGTTTTGTTATTCTCAAAGAAATCCTGAATTTAGCCTAAAACTAGTTGTCAACCCCGTGCTTTGCACGGGTTGTTACAAAGTAAATAATGAATTTTAACTATAGAATTGAAAGGCAAACACAAGTACAAAATCTACATATTGCATGTCATAAAATAAGATTATGATAAAATAGGAATCTTACTAACAAAATGAGTCCCAAAACATGAGAGTCATATTTGTAATATCTCATTACCCATGTTAAGATTAAAATAGTAAATGTGAGAGATTACTGAGAAATTAAGAAATACATTTCATGCTCATGCATTACATGATATGCTCATACACGGAAATATTGAATCTTTGCGCATAAAAATAATTGTACATGCATTCATTGATATTCCGGATATAACTGTTTATAAATGTGAGTATATAGAGAAATGTTGGCCCCCAAAATTTTCTTCTTGATGAATAAGTATGATTTACATTAATTATGAACTCTTTTATGAAATTTTGTGGAAATTAATTATTATGTTGATGTTAGAAAGATTATATGATATAGGTTGGTTGAATTAAAATGTAAAGGTTATAAGAATGTTCAAGGGGTATTTTTGGCAAAACACTTAAGGTTAAAAGAGCATAAGCCTATAAGGAAGGATAACAGGGGCCTTTTGGGCTCATTAAGGGTAGAAATGGAATAAAGAAATGTAGTCTTACTTTTAAGAAGGGGAAAAACGTGAATTTAAGAGAAAAAAAGAGAGAATGTTATGAAGAAGAGAGAGAAATATGAAGAGAAGAAGAAGAGAGAGAAAGAAGAGAAAACAAGCTACGATTTCAATTTTCTTAACCTTTAAGAGAGATTTTGAGGTTGTTCAAAAAGGAAAAAAGGATGAGGAAGAAAAGAGTTTCTATTTGAGCCGAAGATTTCTTCATTCGGTGAAGAATCAAGGTAAAATTGTTTTGAATCTTTTGCATTTTTTGGAAGGTTTTAGTTCATGGAGTTAAAAAATGCATGGGTTTAAGTATTTTAAAACCAAATTTTAGTGATTGTGCTTTGTGGGATTTTTCAATTTGATTGAGATTTGAGAGTTTAATGAAGTCATTTTGGTAGCTGAATAGTTATGCTTAGGACATTCCAAGTTTTGCATAGTGCAAATTTTCAAGTCTTTCTTATGGGTAAATTTTGTGTTCTAACTTCAGGAGGAAAATTGGATTGATCTAGGCTAAATTAGACAAAGTTGCCTTCTAGAAAGATATAGCTTATCTTTCTAGCTTTCCAACCATATATAGTATGAAATTTTTAGAAATCAAAGTCGAAAGCTATGATCCTTATAAGTGGACACATCAGGAGTATAAACTGTATCATCTGGTGATGACGTATTGTCTGTTGATGACGTGTATCGTTTGGTGATGACGTATCATTTGGTGATGACATGTAT
>JANIJH010000002.1:39015635-39032223 GCA_024520975.1 Erythroxylum areolatum | reverse complement strand
ATTTTCAAGCACACAAATCACATTTTTCATATCAATTACATTTATTAACAAATATATCGGGAAATGTCATGAATGCACGTACAGTCATTTACATGTGCAAAATTTACTATTCACTTGTATGTGTATGCATGAACATATCAAGGCAATTCTAAGCACTTATAAACTATTCCAAATTATTATTTTATCCTTCCCATCGGTGATGAGATGTTACGCAACACTTTCGTGACAATCTTATATACTTATAAACTCAGCTCTGATAGTTTTTCATAGAAGGACGAGTATCAACTGTCGAGCAGGCTAATTATCAACTTACTTAGATTGAAGACTCCGGATGTCACTTGGCACACAATTGTTTAGAAGGAAAGAAATTTGAGAAAACTTTAGGCCAATAATAAAATTGTGGGAACATTAATCACAGAAGTCATTAATGGACTCCGAAAGCTAATCTTTCCAAACAAACTTGCACGTACCGACAGATTATCTTCACTCCTTTGAATTTTCTAACCAATATATCCAATTTAATATCCGATTATAGGTAGTTCTCATTTGTAGTTTTTGAATATTACAGGTATACCCTTAAACATTTTTTGCTTTGTAACATTATTTTTTGTTAATAAAATATTCAATTTTTCAATAAAAAACAAAAAGGATGAATTGAATTATGTGTTTATAATTAACTAATTGTAAGGGAAAAATATGCATTATCATAACAAATATATAATTGATAAAATGATTTCTTTGGTATTGACGATCAATCATAGCCCTAATAGTAGATGCCACTATAAACTAATATTAGTTTCAATAATTTATTATCTGTAAAATTCAATTTGCTAGTTTTTATCACAAACTTTCATATTATCATCATCCTTATTTTATCAATCAGTTTGATACGTAACATTACAAAGTTAGAATTTTTCATATAGACTATTTCTCCTAATTCCAAAAGGGCGATATTGTCTTTCCACGGAACGTAACATCACACGAAACCCTAACCCTTACACATCATTTCTCTCGAGTACAAAAGCCTCCACTCTTTCGACAACACAACCCTCCAATTTTCCATCCCGCGACCATGGTTTAACCCCGTCCCTCAACTCTCTCCTGTACTGTATATGTTTGTTTGTACTGAATGTGAATGTATCTTTATGTTTCCTCAGGCTTCCGAGAAGAAGCTGTCCAACCCAATGAGAGAAATCAAAGTCCAGAAGCTTGTTCTCAACATCTCCGTCGGAGAAAGCGGAGATCGTCTCACTCGTGCCGCCAAGGTTTCGACTTTACTCATCTGCTTATTTGTTTCCTTCTTGGTTTTGTTTGTGTTGGATCTGATTTCGGTTTTGCTACTAGGTGCTGGAGCAACTCAGCGGTCAGAGCCCAGTCTTCTCCAAGGGTATGATTGCGATTTTCACTTTAAAATTGTTTCTATGTGGGTTTGTTTATTATTTGAATTTGAGCAGCTAGGTACACTGTGAGGTCCTTCGGTATTAGGCGTAATGAGAAGATAGCTTGTTACGTGACTGTGAGGGGTGAGAAGGCTATGCAGTTGCTGGAGAGTGGTTTGAAGGTTAAAGAGTACGAGCTCTTGAGGAGGAACTTTAGTGAAACTGGATGCTTTGGGTTTGGTATTCAGGAGCACATTGATCTCGGCATCAAGTGAGTCCTTTCAGACTTTGTTGTATACTACAATTTCTTATGTATTGGCTTGGATAGGAGTTTGTTATTGTGTTTTCAATGATAATGTTCAAATGATTTAATAGCAGTTCCTGACTTAAGTTCAACTAACAATTTGGGAAAACATGTTTGCGTCTGTTGTTAAATGCAAGTCAATAGAGTCTACTGCTAAGCATGGATGTTAAGAGTAGACAATGTTGTTTCTTTTTATATCTTTTGCCTCAAGTCTTTGTTATAGTTTGTTTTCATTTGACTATTGCTTAGTCAAGCACTGGTCTGTCAAACTTCTCAAGTTTGATAAACTTTTGCTGACAGTCTCCTATGTATCATGCCTTTGATTTCTCAACTGGTTTATTAGAGTTGAGATGGCCCCAAGTAAGATTGAGAACTGCTGCTAAAGATTTCTGTTACCTCTGTAGTGATTCCACGACCATATGGCAGTGTGCTTGGTTTTGTTTCAAGTGCAGATTCTTGGTATTTTTAAGATAATACTGGAGTGCACAAAGTTTAGAGATGGAACCTAATCATAATCATCCTTGGGAAATGCAGTTTATGTGACATTTTAATACTCCTCTTCATCAAAGTTTTTCTTGCTGTTATAAGGGTCCCCATACTTGTGTTTGATAGTTGTTATTATGACAATCAGATTATGGAACTGCCTTTAACATTTAAATCTCTTACCAGATATGACCCATCAACTGGTATCTATGGTATGGATTTCTATGTTGTTCTAGAGCGCCCAGGTTATCGTGTGGGTCGTCGCCGCAGATGCAAGTCCCGAGTTGGAATCCAGCACAGAGTAACAAAGGAGGATGCAATGAAGTGGTTCCAGGTCAAATACGAGGGAGTCATCCTTAATAAGGCCCAAAGTGGCCCATCTTAAATGTTTCCAGCTTGATTTAGTTAAAATTTTGTGAGTTATTGCTTGAGGAATGTCCTTCTCATTTGTTGGAAAAAGGGTTTTTTGAAGAGATCGTTTAATTTATTTCCCGCACTAGTACTTGAAAATGGATTTTTATTTAGTAGTACGATGGTTTTTAAACGTGTGTCCGTAGATATTTTAAGCAGTTTACTGGAATTTGCCCGTGCAATTTTGTCAAATATCGTGTGAATAAATACTAGCTGATCTTTTTAGCAGTCAAAGGACATACTTTATTTGAACAACCGGAAAATGATGTTTAATGTTTTCCTACAGGTCAACTAGCATAATATCATGATATTAATCTTGGTGTCGCCATACGCGTAACTTCATTTTCAGTAGGAGTTGGTAAATCACGTATCAATAGTGAAACTTTGTAGGGAAAGTTAACGTTTCTGCTTAACATGTGTTTCTTTAAAACACTTAGCTTGCTTTAAGGTCCCAATGAATATATATGTATATAAATGTCTGGCTTAGTCTAGGAAATATATATGACGACAATTGAATGTGAAGTTCCTCCTGGAAAACCAGTACAAAAGCAAAAAGAAAGAAAAAGAAATGGAAGATATCATAGAAAGCACCAACGTGCTTCTACTGGTCACTTGGTGTCCACCTCAAAAAGGAAGTGAAATCGCTTCAGGACCTTAACTGATTCCACAAGTTCAACTTTTTCCACCTTTGATGCACTAGTTCCTTCACCGGAGGCAGTTTCATTTCCTCTATGCTTGGCAAATTCAACTCCTGGCCCTCAACTCTCACGGTTGATACGTTATGGGTGAGCTCATAAGCCTTCCTCTAGGGGTTGATGTTAATGTTATTGTTGATTTCTCCACAGAATTAGAGGGAGGATGTGTTAGTTTTAAGTCCGTCGTTAAGAGCTGGGCTTCGTTTTGCATTTTTGCTTTTCCTCAACGCCTTTTTTCCTTCTTTGGCTTTATTCCCATCCTTCCTTGTAGTTATCGTCTGTTTATAACCTATTGACATTATCTATCTGTTTAATAAATATATTTTTATCTTTATTTATCTTATCAATTATATTTTATATTTTATATTTTATATTAATTTTTAAAAAATAATTATGATGTAATTAAAATCATAATGTAATTATAATTATGAAATCAAATTACATTTAGTTATTTTTTTAATGTCGTTCCTGAGTCTATTTCCATAAAGACAGAATATTTACATAACAATAAAACTAATACATTATATTTCTGTCACAAAGAAACTTGTTGATCTTATAAACTAAAAATGCATAGATAATTAAACAAACGAGTGAATGTTCATTAAAGAATGAGTTTACTAAACTGATCGACTAACAAAAATTTCGAATGAAATATTACTTATAAGTTTGTAAGTGTCTTCATTGTAATAGTTGTATAATTAATCTTAGAGATGATATTACCAAAATATTTTATATAAAAATTATTATATTTCGATCTCACTTCTTTCTTATTCTACTTAGAATAACTCAATCAATGATACTTAAGTATAGTATGGAATATAAAAAAATAGTTTAATAATCCAATAAAAGAATCATTACTATAAAATAATTATGAAAAAAATGTTATAGTATTGTTTACTAATAATTATTGTGAATTTTTTAGTTAGAGATTGAGATTTGAAAAGTATTAGTTTTAAATAAAAACAATAAGTCAATTACTAATTTACACAAGTGAACATGATTGAATTTTATATAGAGCTTATATTAATTTTATACTATATATCCTATTGAAGCTTTGAATGACAAAACGAATAAGTTATATATTATAACTACGAAGAGAATTGTTAGTTAAACCACTTTGATAGTTATAATATTTAGTAGTCATAATATATTACTAGATGATAATTTTGACATATATTTGATTTATTTAATTCTAATTATAAATTATAAGTTTATATACATTACTAATATATTAGGAACTAAATAAGTTACACGTAAGGAAATAAAAGAGAGAAAAATTGATGAGTTACATATTTGATCAACTCATAATTGACTCCTTCATTAAAGAACAAAAAGCTTTGCATAGACCCCAAATAAATTTGTCCTTAATCAATTTATTTCCTAATTATCATTCAAACTATTTACTATAGTATTTTATAAAAAAATAAAAAAGTATTATGTTGAACTCTTATTGAGATTATGGCCGATTTTTCTACATTTATGCCTCACCAAAATTACATATAAAAGAGTTAATAAAGCATATTCATTTATTAAAGAGAGACATGTTTTTCTAATTAAAGTGAAGAATCAAAGAATAACCAAATAGACATATCCAAAGAATTAAGAAAGAGGGATTTTTGCAAAAGGTTTTCTCCTTCAATTTTTCAAGAGCTAGAATATATGTTGAAGTTTAAAGTTTCTTTGATTCTCATTTTACTTGCACAAAAATAAAAGTAACAACTGATGAAAGACCTTAGCTTCGAATGCCACAGAAATGTTATGTACTTTTTTTTTCTAATTTTGATCATACCTTTTACTTCTAAAAATTTTAAATTCTATACAATCCCAACCATAGTAAAGATCAATTAAGAAAGTGTATCTATCATTTTTATATTATAGTCTAGTGAACATGAGTTTCATCCTTATGAGAAATACAAATATTAGTACTGACTATGTTTCTACTGTCTAGTCTAATAAGAAAAATGATTCAATTAAAGAAAGGATTAACTAAATTAATCCAAAATAATGAACCAAAACAATGAATATGAAAAAAGCAATCAATTGAATAACAAGATCTAAAGATTCTAAATGAGTTAGCACTCTTTGTCTAATTTTCTCTATAATAGTTATGGAGTTCTCTCTACTTATTATGTAGATATCATTAGAGATCGGACAAAAATGATTGAGGTAAGCTAATTTTAGAAACGGTTCGAGAGAAACGATAAGACAATTATCAAGCTCACAATAAGATACAAATTAAGATTTATACTTTATTATATGTTATGTATTAATCATATTATAGAATTTAAGTGAACTTAACTTTGAGAAATCAAATACGAAATAATTTTCACAATTATTTTACTACGCGCAGGATCAAAACCCACTCCAATTTTCAATTAATGATCTCCGTCTTGCTAATCCAGTCATTATCCTATTTATGCAGTAGTATGCAATTATGGCGACTCATGAAACCACCAAACTCCTTTATCTTGATTGCTTTAACAATCAAGGAAAGAGTATTAATGTAACTGCCTAGGTTTGATTTATTAATTTTAGCTTCATTACGAGGAAATGGAAAAACCCAATGTTTAGAGAAATAAAAAAATAAGCCAATAATTTGGTTCACCCGTTAAGACTCGTGACCTTATGGACCCTGAAAAACCTTAACCACACAGTTGTCTCTTATTCATGCAACTAATCAAACCATCCTTTATATTTATATGGTTAACCTTGAACATTAAATCTATAAGGAGTTTCAAGCCATAATCTTATACAAGACTTAAAACAAGAGCTTAATTGCAAGTTATTTTTTAGTATTAATTAGATCAATATATAAAATGCCATTTATATCTACATATGATTGTTTGCTCAATATTTCCATTATATACAATTTAATATACTTCTTCAAGGTTTTTACGTTTAGATATAAAATAATAATATTGGATTTGATTAAATCAGATTTAGTTGATCAAACCTTAATTTTTTAATCACTATGATTAGATTCTCCTTATCTTTTTATAACTCTGGTTAGATATTGATGGAAGCGATACAAAAACTGATTGTAGGTCATCTGTACCTCATGAGAATGACAGCGTGATACATCAACAAATATACCAATTTTGTGTTAACTATTACTTCAAAGCATGTGGAAATTGTTTCCTTTACTTTAGGAATAATTGTTTCATTTTTAAGATATTATTAGTTTGTTGAATAAATCAGAACGTGGGCCATATTCCCACTATCTATTTTTCTGTTGCAATATTTTAGCTATTTTTTTATTTTGTGATGTATGCCTATTTATACATAAGTCTTTTTCACATTATGTGAATTAGCAAGGTGGCGGCCACTTTTGCCTTATTCTTCATTATTTAATTCAGCCAGTTAGATAAAGCTTTCCTTTTCACCAACAATTTTGGTATCAAAGCTTGTGTGAGAGATAGAGAGCATTGCAACTTATTTCCTTTTGTTTTTCTGTTCATCTTCCAGGTTTGATCATGAATAGGGCATTCATCCTTGGTGCATCGCAACTGATTTTTGCCTTAATTGTGAAATTTGTTCTTTCGCTAAACAGTGACCTCACTCATCTCTCATCCTTTAACCATAACTCATGGCAACTAATGGAGTCTCACCAACAACCTCAAGTGTTTCAATGACCTCCTAGCCTTTGAGTCCCATTTTTAATGGGGATAAATATGAGTTTTGGTCCATTAAGATGAAGCCCTCTTCTGATTTCAAGATTTATGGGATTTGGTTGAGGATGGATTTACAGTTAGGCACATATGCATAACGATTAAAGGAAAACAAAAAACGTGATACAAAAGCTCTTTTTTTTTCATTAATAAGCATTGCATGACAACCTCTTCTCCAGAATCACATCAGTAGCAACTTCTAAAGAGGCATAGTAGATTTTGAAGATTGAGTTTTAAGGCTCCGACAAGGTAATCTCTGTGAACTCCAATCTCTTCATCTTGAGTTTGAGAATCTTCGAATGCAAAAAAGTGAGTCTATATAGGATTACTTGTCTAGAGCTAGTTCTGTAGTTAAAACAATGAGGTCTTAGGTGGTAAAATTACTGATGAAATAGTATTTGCAAAAATTCTGAGAACTCTTACTCCTCGATTTAATTTTGTTGTTGCTTCAATTGAGGAGGCTCATGATATGTCTAAATATTCTTTTGATGAACTAATGAGTTCTCTGCAAGCTCATGAAGATAGGATGAATTAGTTCCAAGATAAGCATTAAAAACAAGCATTTCAAGTGAAGGGTGACTCTTTTAAAACCTCAAATTCCAATGGTAGAGGAAACAGTAGAGGCAGATTTTATGGCAAAGGCAGAGGTAGAGGTAGAGGGTGTGGTGGTGGTAGAGGGTTCAGTCAATCTAATGAACAGAAGCAATCAAATTTTTAGATAAGCTTAATTTAGTTCCATCATTATAAAAAAATTGGGCACAAAGAAGCAAACTATTGGGCAAAGCAGAGAGATGAGCAAAAGCAAGCTAGCTTTACAAAGATAGAAGAGGCAAAAACATTGTTTATGGCACAATCTTATGATACTGACATTCCTTTTGATGATATTTGGTTTGTTGATAGTAGGTGTTCCAGTCATATGACAAGTTCTCGATCATTGTTCAAGGAATTGGATTTATCACAAGAATCCAATGTTCGACTTGGAGATAACGCAATACTTCAAAGTGAAGGTAGAGGTATTATTGCTATTCATGTTAACTATGGTAAGATGAAACTAATCCATGATGTTTCGTATGTGCCTAATTTGAATCAAAATCTGTTAAGTGTGGGTTAATTAATAGAGAGTGGATTTAGAATTATTTTTTATGATGATTTTTGTGTTATACATGACAAAAAGTCTTTTCAAAAACTTGTTAAAATTAGGATGGCTAAAAATATAATGTTTCCACTTGATGTTTCTTTTATTGAGGAGAATGCCTTTGTTGCTAAATGATTTAATGGTTCTAATTTATGACATTACTACTATGGTCATTTTCATCTTAAAGGGTTGAAATTATTGCATGAGAAGGATATGGTTCTTGGGTTGCCAAACAATAATGCTATTAATTTTTGTAAATACAGTTTTTTCGAAAAACAAAGTAAAAATTCATTTCCCATGGGGAAATCTTAGGGAGCTTCTCAATGTCTTGAACTAGTGCATGCAGATTTGGGTAGGGCCAATGAATATTGAGTCTCAAAATGGGAGTCCGTATTTTTTGTTGTTTACTGATGATTATAGTAGAATGAGTTAGTTTATTTCTTGAAATTGAAATATGAGGTGTTTGAAAATTTCAAGAAATTTAAATCTTTAGTAGAGAAGCAAAGTGATTGTTGTATAAAGGTGTTGTGTATAAATAGAGGAGGTGAATTTTGTTTTGATGAATTTGCCATTTTTTTAGAAAAATGGTATTCACAGGGAGTCACTTCACCATATACACCTAAGCAAAATGACATTGCTAAATGAAAGAACTGAACTGTAGTAGAAATGACTAGAAGTATGATGAAGGCAAGAGAGCTTCCAAATCAGTTTTGGGCAGAAGCAGTGGTAACAACAATTTATCTCCTTAATTTGTCTCCCACAAAAGCAGTACCAAACATTACATCATATGAAGTATAGAGAGGTGTAAAGAAGGTAAGCCACTTAAACGTTTTTAGTGTGTAGCCTATGCTTTGGTCAAATCATATAGTCAAAACCTTGATGAAAAGTCTGAAAAATGTTTCTTTGTTGGCTATAGTCTACAATCCAAAGCTTATAGGATGCATAATCTAATTAATGGCAAGATAATTATTAGTAGAGCTACTATATTTAATGAAGAAGCTATGTGGAACTGGAGTAGCAAATAAAATGAAAAAATTGTTCCTTTGTCAATTAGTGTTGACGCAGCAACTTTAGAACCAGAACTAGCAGATTTAGAGTTGTCCTCACCTAGTGGTAGCGGCTCACAAACTCCTCATTCCACACCATCCAGTGCAAATAGAATTGCTTCTTCACCAGAAAGTTCACCCTCCAACTCTTCAAGTGAAATATCTCCTTGAAAGTTTCGATCTTTGAGAGAAATTTATGATTCTTATAACTTTGCTCTCTTTGTTTCGGATCCTATGTTCAATGCAGAGGCTAAAAAAGATGGCAAAATGTAATGATTGAAGAGATGAATTGTATCAAGAATAATGATACTTGGGAGTTAGTTCATCTTCCATAAGGCAAGAATGCATCTGGACTCAAGTGGGTGTATAGAACAAAGTATAATGTTGATGGAAGTGTATAGAAGCATAAGGCGTGGTTAGTGGCTAAAGGCTATACCTAATAGCAAGGTATTGATTTTAATGAAACATTCTCTTCTGTAGCTCGCTTTGAAATGGTGAGAACCTTTCTAGCTTTAAGTGCTCAACTTAAGCGACTTGTATTTTAATTTGACGTTAAATCAACCTTTTTAAATGATGAATTGCAAGAGGAAGTATTTGTTTCTCAACTAGAAGGCTATGTTGTTAATGGTGAGGAAAGAAAAGTCAATCGGTTAAACAAATCTTTATATGGTCTTAAACAAGTCCCACGTGCATGGTACCATAAAATTGACTCCTATTTTCATGAAAATGGTTTTAAAAGGAGTAATAATGAGCCTACCCTTTATTTGAAACAACATGTTGATAGTGACTTAGTGGTTTGCCTTTATGTTGAAGATATGATATATATGGGGTCTTATTGAATCAATTCTTGTTGATTTTAAGTCCAGTATGATGCAAAAATTTGAAATTTCAGACTTAGGATTATTACATTATTTTCTTGGTTTGGAAGTTAAACAAGGTTTGCATGATATTTTTATTTCCCAACAGAAGTATACAATGGATCTCCTCAAAAGGTTCAACATGTTGGGCTGCAAAATAACTTGTTCTCCTATGAATGTGAATAAAAAATTAACAGTAAATGATGATACTGGACCTGTGAATGCAAAGTATTATAGAAGCATAGTGGGTGGCTTGAATTATTTATCTCACATAAGGCCTGATATAACTCATTCTGTAGGTATAATTTCAAAATTTATGCATAAGCCCACTAAGCATCATCTTAGAGCTGTAAAGAGGATCATACGTTATGTTACAGGCATTACTAATTTTTGGATTTGGTACTCTAAAGTATCAAGTTTAAAATTATTTGGCTTTTTTGATAGTAATTGGGTAGATTGTATTGATGATAGAAGAAGCATTTCAGGATATTTTTTTTTCTTGGTTCAGGTGTTATTTCATAGAGCTCAAAGAAGTAAGATACAGTGACCTTATCTTCATCTGAGGCTGAATTTGTAGCAATAACTTGAGGAGCTTGTCAAGCTAGTTAGCTTAGAAGACTGTTAGTAGATCTTTTACAACCATAAATAGGTCCAACAGAAATCTTTAGTGACAACAAGGCAACCATTGCTATGACAAAAAATACAGCTTTTTATAGCAAATCGAAGCACATTGATATTCGACACTATTTCATTCATGATTTAGTTGTAAAGGGAGAAATTACTTTGAAATATTGCGATACAGATCTGCAAGTTGTAGATATTCTGCGTAAGTTAGTTTCTGTTGACAAAATTGAAGATTTCAGAATGCAAATAGAAGTGTGAAGCTTTAAAGCAAGAGGGAGTATTGAGTAATGCTTCAAAGCATGTGGAAACTGTTTCCTTTAATTTATGAATAATTGTTTCATTTTAAGGTATTATTAGTTTATTGAATAAGTCAAAATTTAGGCCATATTCCCACTATCTATTTCTCCATTGCAATATTTTAGCTTATTTTTGTTTTTCCAGTGTGTGATGTATGCCTATTTATACATAGGCTTTTTTCGCATTATATGAATAAGAAAACTTGAAGCCACTTTTGTCTTGTTATCACTTTTGTTTTATTATTCATTATTTAATTCATCCCTTTCAACAATTTGCTACTAGCATTATCACCTTCAATGTCATCATAGTCCGATGAATCTCTCTCAATTCCATCTCCTGAGGAAACTTCTTTTGATGGTGGCGATGACATTGACAATCCTTGCTTATCACATGGAGCAATCCCAAGTTTCAATTTTGATGACATTGTGTATGATTATAGCATAAGTTGTTATTAGCACCAACCTTAAAAATAATCGACTTCTTCATAAAACTTAGACTGAAAGGCAGAGCACTATGAAATTGTTGAAGAGTAATTTGAAGCTAATCTAGATATATGAATGTTTAATTTCATTGTTAGGACTTTAATTATGTTCATGTATTAGTTACATAATTAAATATTAGTTTATGTATGGTTTTGAGTTCATGTATGGTTTATTTATTTGGGTTCATTAATGGGTTCATGTATTTAAATATGAAGAGTCATTTTTATACCCATAGATACCTCTTTGTACTTGAACTAAACTGATTCAAGTGAAATATGTTCTCTTCTTCTAAACAATTCTCTCATCTCTAAACCTCCTTACTTCTTAACAAAGTGGTATCAGAGTCAAGTACTTCGAGAAATGGCAAATAATGGTGGAATTTACTCATTTCAATTCCCTCTCCTCACAAAAGAAAATTATGAAACATAACGTCTTCACATGAAAGCCGTGCTTAGCTCACAAGATGCTTGGGAGATTGTAGATAAAGGTTTTATGCAACCTCAAAGTGAAGCCGATTTGTCTCAAAATGAGAAGGATGTTTTGGCAGAAATTAGAAGAAGGATCAACATGGCCTTACCCTCATCAATCAATGTCTAAATGATTCAATGTTTGAAAAGGTAGCTGATACAACTGCTTTAAAGGAAGCATGGAAGATTTTGCAAAGTTCCTTTCAAGCAATTGATAAGGTAAAAAAGAGTCAACTCCAATCATTGTTAGGTGATTTTGAATCTTTGCACATGAAGGAATCCGAATCAATCTCGGATTATTGTTCATGAGTGAAGGCTATTATGAATCAAATGAAGAGATGTGGAGATCAAGTTGAAGATGTTCGAGTAGTAGAGAAGATTTTCATTCCTTAAACCCAAAGTTTGATTGTGTGGTTTGCATCATTGAAGAGTCCAAAGATCTAGACTCTAACACTTGAACAACTAGAGGGCTCTTTACAAGCTCACTAAGATAAGATCAAGAGGAGGCAAGAAGAACCTTTAGAGCAAGCACTTAAAGCAAGAGTTGTGTTAAAAGATGATGATTAAGAAAGCAATCAAAGAGGAAGAGGACGAGGACATGGTCGAGGTCGAGGTCGAGAATGAAGTTATGGAGGAAGAAGTAAAGGAGATTATAAATATGCCTACAATGATGGAAACAATCAATCATACAAAGGCCAACGAAAATCAAGAGGAAGAGGAAGCTAAGGTTACAATTTTAGACAAAATGAGAGGAGGTATGATAAGTCTAATATTGAATGCTACAATTGTCATAAATTTGGACATTTTTTTAGGAAATGTTATGCTATGACAAATCAAGTTGAGGAACAAGTCAATATTGTTAATAACAAGCAAGCAGACAAAGAGCCCACTTTATTGCTAACACTCAAAGATAATACAAGTGAGGATGAAAGTATATGGTTCTTAGATAATGCAGCAAGCAATCACATATGTGGAGATAAAGGCAAATTTATGGAACTTGATGAAAAGGTAGAAGGCAACGCTTCTTTTGGAGATTCGTCAAAGATCAAATTCATAGAAAAGGTACCTTTCTAATTTCTTCAAAAGATGGAAGCCATAGACTTATTACTGATATCTATTATTTGCCAAACTTGAAAACTAATATTTTAAGTTTGGGATACCTTCTTGAAAAAGGATATGAAATCCACATGAAAGATTGTTGTCTTTGGCTTAAAGATCAACACTCTCAATTGATTGCTAAGATGTTTATGTCGAAGAATAGAATGTTTATGATGAATATCAAGACAATTGAAGCAATATGTTTAAAGGTGGATGTGAAAGATGAAGCATGGCGTTGGCATATGAGATCATGGGATTGTGGCGCTCTACTTGCTGCCAATGAGGAAGGATGCTGCTGAAAAGAATAGAATGCTGCTTTGCTCTGTTGGATATGTCGAATCCTGTATAACAAGCGAGCTTTTTACCCTTAATCTTTCTCTATCCTACGCTATTCCCTGCGGTTGGAGTTGTAGTTGGAGAGTAGGTAATGTACGGTAGAGATCGGGGGTATTTGGCCCCCAAAAGGGATTGGGGTTTTAGATCCTTGGGAAATCCCTTTTATTAATACCCATATTAGAAACTTGAATTTTGGCGCACCTAATGCGTTGGGAGATGAATACATGGTGAAAGGAATGCCCTCTGTCAACCACCCACATCATTTATGTGAAGCATGTTTACTTGGTAAGCATTCAAGAAGGAGTTTTCCAAAAGAAGAGTGACAAGAGCAACTACACCAGTTCAACTTATTCATACTGACGTGTGTGGACCAATCAAGTCATTATCAATAGGTAAAAGTAGATACTTCTGACTTTTCATTGATGATTATAGTAGGAAAAATATAGGTTTATTTAAAGCAGAAATCAGAAGCATTTAAGAAGTTCAAGGCACTTGTGGAGAATAAAAGTGGCTATATAATTAAAGCCCTAAGGTTTGATAGAGGAGGAGAGTTCACATCTAAGTAATTTTTTGATTTCTATGAAATACATGGAATATGTCGTTTGTTAACGGTCTTAAGATTGCCCTAACAAAATGGAGTAGTTGAAAGGAAGAATAGAACAATTCTTAACATGGCTCGATGTATGTTGAAGGCCAAAAACATGCCTAAAGAATTTTGATCCGAAGTTATTTCTTGTGCAGTTTATTTGTCAAATTAGTCTCTAACAAGAAATGTCAAGGATCAAACTTCGTAACAAGCGTAGAATGGAATGAAGCCTAATGTTGCTCATCTAAGAATTTTTGGAAGCGTAGCATATGCTCATGTGCCAAAACAAGAAATATCCGAGCTTGAAAATTGAAGTGTTAAGCATGTATTCATTGACTATGAACAAAATTTCAAAGGCTACCGATTGTACAATCCAAGCAATGGAAGGATTATTGTGAGTAAAGATGTCGAATTTGATGAAGAAGCAATATGCATGGGGTTGAGAGACACAAGGAGAAAGCACTTACGATTTTTTCCCATACTTTGAAAATGAAGAGCAAGAAACCACAAAAATATTCAAGACATAGCTCCACTTGCTTCTCCAAATATACCTCATTCTTCTTCGACCATGCATGGAGAAAGTTCAAGTGATGGAGCACAAAAAATAAGGAGTATTTATGATATTTATGAACAAACAAAAGAAATCATTGATGTTGACGTAAGTAATTTCTTTTGTCTTCTTGTAGACAATTAACCTTTATATTTTAGTGAGGACGTGAAGGATAAAAGATGGAGGAAAGCCATAGAGGAGGAGATCAAGGCAATAGAAAAAAAAAAGGGAATTGTCAACTCTTCCTAAAGGTCATGAAGCCATTGAAGTCAAATAGGTCTACAAGATAAAAAAAATGCCAATGAAGATGTAGAGAAATATAAAACAAAGCTCGTTGCTAAAGGCTACAAGTAAAAAAAAATGAAGTGGAGCTTAAGTATATGAGAACTAATGGTTGAATTGCGGATATTTTTACGAAATCACTCAAATATGAAGTTTTTCAACATTTGAAAAAAAAACTTAAAGTATGAAAGAAAATTTCAAATTATTAAGAGGGATGTTGAAGAGTAACTTGAAAGTTGATCTAGATACATGAATGTTTAAAGTCTAGATACATGGATGTTCAAGTTCATTGTTATGAGTTTAATTATGTAACTATGTTCATGCATTAGTTACATAATTAAATATTGGTCCATGTATAGTTTTGAGTTCATGTATGGTTCATTTATTTGAATTCATTAATGAGTTCATGTACTTAGATATAAAGAGTCATTTTTATACTTATAAATACTTCTTTGTACTTGAACTAAATTGATTCAAGTGAAATACAACATTTTCTTCTAAGCAATTCTCTCCTCTTTAAACCTCTGCACTTTTTTAACAAAAACGCATTGTTCTCAAACACTATATAGGAACCAAGAATAGTTCCCTTAAGATCATTACCGGAAAAATCAATATGGGTAAGATTGAAATGGAGATATTTGGACAACGAGGAATGATCTCAATGGTGTAAACTCTTTACTTAAGGCTTTCCTTTACAAGAGATCTAGAGTTTGAGTCACGCAAAAGGAGGGAAAATGAGAAATTTTCCCTGTGGATGATCCTCTAGCCTCCTAAGGAAAGCTTCTTGTTCGGATCAATTGTGGATGCCTTGTTTCTAGTGGCAATATGGGAGTTGAAACTACTAGGGAATCCAAGGACTGCTAAAAACCTAATACTGAACAGGGCCAGTGATCAATCAGCAGTTGATCAATTAAGTATGTGACGAGTTCTTGTGTGCAGAAATATACAAGCTAAGTAAAAACCTGAGGGATTTTGGAGTTTCAGATTTACCTCTTCTAGAGCTCGTAGGATGGAATCTGATAGGCTTAAAATTAGTTCAGTTAAGCTGAGATTCCTAATTTAATTTTTTTAAAAAAGAAAGAGACGTCTGGTATGTAACCAGTGACATTGGCATTGGAAAAGGTGACAAACTTCAATTTATGCATAACAGTGACAGTAAAATCAGTGAGGTTGACAAATTGAGAGAGCCAGACACCAATGAGGTGCTTAAAAGAGTGAATGCAATTGAAGGAAATGAGAGATAGAGCCAGACTTGAAGGGAAGCGAATAAGAGCCACAGGACAATTGGTGAAGATAAGAGACTACAGGATGGAGAGAGACTTGAGAGCAGTGTAGGATAAGGAAAGGTCAGTGGAGTAGTTGGACAGGCGGAGAGAGATGAGAAAGTGAAATGGAGAGGAGTTGTCACAGACGGTAGCGTTGTGAGGAGAACGTTGAATACAAGGGTCTTATGAGGTGGGGACGTCTAGAGACTGGAGGGCGGTAAACTGTTTTGGGTCTAAGTTAGAGTGTACTGGAGAGGAGGGTCTGGTGATCGGAGTGGAAATGGGGCGGGTGACGGTGGGAAAGTAGGAGAGGGCTCATTTGCTGCCTCGACAGTGGTGCAAAGTGTTGAATTGTGTTGTTTTATGCAACCTGCTGTGGAGAAGCTTGCAATGATAGTGAAGGTGGGGAAGAAGAAGAAGCTGAAAGGAAAAACAAAAGAGTTCAAATATAGGTGGAAATTGGAGTTGATGATTCTAAGCATAATTCAACAATGTATGGATCAAACCAATGAAGATCAAGGTCAGATGAATGTGAATCCAATTCAGATGAAGGAAATTCGATACAAAAGGGAAGCTGAAGAGAAGATGGAAGCAGATATGCAAAAGGCCAAAAGTGCAGATTG
>JANIJH010000002.1:38948543-38967119 GCA_024520975.1 Erythroxylum areolatum | reverse complement strand
CTGTTTACCGGAGAGTCCTAGGCTGGACATTGCAGAGAGAATCATTTGCACCATTTCAGGTGTTATAGTTTGAGCAGAAGCAGGAACATTTTGTGTTGAAGAGGCTGTATCCACTAATCCACCAGCATTAGAAGATCTAACCGAGGCAGTAAATGATGTTTCAGATTTCCTGGGAGGTCGGACTAGGCATTCCTTGATAATATGGCCATCTTTTTGGCAATAGTTGCATAATTTTTTGGGACAATTTGAGGCATAATGACCAAATTCTTTGCAACAGAAACATTGAACAACCCTTAGATCCTTACCTCTTGGCTTCCTTTGAGCTGCATAAGCCATTGAAACTGATGTGGATCTTTGTTGTTCCATGGCTGCTTGAGTGACAATTCGTTGCTCCTCTCGTAGTAGATCGTTAAGGCATCCATCCAAGGTGGGAACCAGATCTTGGTTCATAAGATTGGACCTAGTACCCTCAAATTTAGATCTCAATTTCATGAGAAATTGATCCCTTTTAGCAGTTTCATGAACAGATTGGACAACAGTGAGACCTTCAGCAGGTAAGGTAGCATAGATTATATCAGTATATTCATCCCAAAGATTCATAAAGCTAGAGTAAAAATCAGAAATAGAGAGATTAGCCTAATGAATCATAGATAATTCATGTTCAAGTTGGAATCTACGAGCCGCGTTTTGCTAGCTGTAGATTTTCTTGAGGTAATTCCACATTTCAGCTGCAGTCTTGGAGGGTTGAAGATTCAAAACAATGTTGGGTTATACAGATCCCAGAATCCATGCCATAATTTGTGCATCCTTGACCTCCCACATAGCATATTCATCAGTACCTTGCTTGGGAGTAGGCTTACTGCCATCAACATGACCCTATAGGTCTCTTCCTTTGACATATATCTTGAAGTGGAATGCCCAGGCTGAGTAGTTTTTACCATTAAAAGAAATCAAGGACTCCCTATCTGAAGACTTGAGGCTGCTAAAGAACTAGGAACTAGGAACTGAAAAAAAAACTGGACTAGGAACGAGACACCAAAAGCTGGAAAAAATTGGACTAGGAGCCAATAACCAGAAGTTGAAAAAAAAAACTGGACATGACTATGTAGAAATAAAGGGCTTTGATACCATGTTAATGCAAAGAATTTTGTGTATGCTAAAAACTGTGTGTTATTAGAGAAGAGTTTATCTACATATATACACTAGGAGTCCTACCTAAATAAGGAATATACAAAGGAGGAGATTTATCAGCTCCTTTAATTTAGGTTTGACTATCTAAATAGGAAAGCATATAAAATACATTAATTACATTAACAAATAAGGTAACTAAAACTATCTAAATAAGAAAGCATATAAAATACATGAATAATATTAACAAATAAGGTAACTAAATCGGCAAGTTGGCAAATGATTGATTAACTGAATCTTCTGACAGTTTATGGGTGAGCTGTCGACTTGTCATGGATGTAATAACAAGTCACAACTATGACACAACACTCTCGTACCCATGAGAATGTTGTCATGACATATGCTATTCTTTATTCCTTTTGTAGTTTCTTGTCTTCTTCTTGCTCTAATCTTCTTCTTCGTGTTCCATGAAGACAAGTGAGTGTGATTCTTCAAAAAATGACCCAAATATAACATTTTCGACTCACTTTAGCTCCCCTACTTCCGAATTGTGCCTAAAATCAAATATAAACTAAAGTATCCTAAGCATTTTCATAGCAATAATCAGTAAGTGTTATGGAATAAATTCATAATCAATTAAGCACATATTAATTTCCCCCACACTTAGCTTTTGACCATCCTTGGATAAAACATCAAAATTAAGACTATAGAACTAAAAACATTTACTTAATTCCTATTTTCTGAGAATACATAATCATAAACAAAGATGAATGACTTTTAAAAACCATAGCAATAACTTAACATTCTATGCTTCTACTCATGATCAATCAACAAGCATCACCTTCAAAATCTTAGCAATCCAATGGTAGACTTGGACAAAATGTGTTTAAATAAGATATATTTAGAGGTACACTCAAATACCATTCATAATCATGATATTCCACAACTTTGCAAATCATTTCGTTTCTCCAGCACTAAGGGTCACATGCATAATCATAAATTAAAGGACTTTTCAAGGTTGTAATGTGGGCAATGGTTAAGGTGAGATATATTTGGATAATGTAGTGTAAAAGCCATCAAAGCTAGTTAAACAAGAAAAACACTTAATATACCATCAAGTGCAAAAACCAACATTCACTCACAATTGTGTACATCAAGTATGATAAGTGTAAAAACCATGTTTCTTAGCTAAAATTTAAGCTCTCACATCACAACCCACATCAAACATATATCACTCATAAAAGTTGATCATAAACAAGACTTTTCATCGATAGGGAGTAACCATTGAAAGCATCATCCATCTCATATCCAACATACTCAAGTAACCCATTCAATACAACTTTAGGAGAAAAAATGACTTATGAATAACTTTGCAACACATAGGCGTTTCCGCCTTGATACTTTTATTTAAACTTTTTTTCTTTTCCTTTTTTTCTCTTTTCCTTTTGCTTTGTTTTTAAAGAAGCTACATCAACATGAGAATTTCATTGATAATATATAAAATAACATCCCAATAATTATAGTCATCTCACACATATGCACACCCCTATACTTATACTCTTGTACATCCAAAATCAATAACAATCAATAAATGCTCCACTAACTTTAAGGATTAGGTAAGATATATTTTTAGGTTTAAAGCATGTAAAGTGGTTAGCACAAAAAGAAAAGGTAAATAAAACTCAAGGGGGCTTAAGAAAGGAAAATTCATATAAATGGGTAAGCTATTTGGCTAATGTAGCTTGTTCAAACAAAGAATGCCTAATCATTTCCATGTTAATCATGTGATAAAAATGTGGTCTTGAATAGAAAATCAAAGTAAAGTCAAGATGTATATGTCATAAAAGTTATACATAAACAAAAGACAATGAGACTAATATAGATATGTCAATTTAATAAGGCTCAAAATCTCACTAGCTTGAGTCTACCACTAGTCACAACTCTTCTAAAAATAATGCATATTGACCAATCACAAAAACAAAAGTAGATGTTAAAGTTGCCATGGATTTTTCTAGTCAATTCACACTTTAATCATGATTATATAATCTTATAAGTAATAAAAAAGAGAAATGTTTGATTGTTTGCTTATTCTCTCTCTCTCTTTGATTGAAAAATTTAAAACAAGTAAAAAACAACTACAAACACACATGCATATAAGAAATAAATGCGAAAATGTAAAGGAAAAAAAATAACTTTCCTTAGGTTGCCTCCCAAAAAGCACCTTTGTTTGGTGTCGCTGGCTTGACTCTATACTTTCCTCACGTAACAAAATTATGATCCTCGGGTATCACAGTTTAAGCTATCTCCTTATGAGGTTGTTCAGGATAAGGCCTTGGTTGATGATCATTCACATTTAGCATCGTCCCTATCCTCCGACTCTTCATCTCTACTGAGTCTATGTACTATGGAAAGATCTCAAATGTCTCTTCACCTTTTTCTTCTTCGTTCAATTTCTCTAACCTACTAGGTAAAGGTAGAGAGTTAGTCTTAAAAATAACTATGGACTCAGTATTCACTTTCGAGCTAAAAGATATATCATTTTTTGCTTTGAGCTCCTGTTCCACTTCTTCAACATAAACAATTCCTTAAGTAGTACACTCAAGATTCTCAAACTCCTCTTCACTCTGCAAGGTCTCCACACTAACGTCGTTTAGGTACATCTCGGGTTGAGACAGTTGCTTCTCTTCGCTTTGTGGTTTTAGGTGATTATTATCCTCCCATCTAGATATTGCTTCCTGCTGGAACCATTTCACTTCCTGCTAAAATTGCAAAGTGTTAACAATGATAATGTTAACTAATTCTTCCAAGGATGTACCTGAGTTTTCATGGCTCTCTCATTCTTGAAAGCTAGATCAAATTTGTCTTTCCTCCGGCTAGAATTATTATACTCCTTGATGAAACTGTTGTATATCCTATTGGAACTACCATATACCCTGTTGAAACTGCTGTATATTCTGTTAAAATTGAATATTATTAGTAGTCATAATATTAAGCAAGTCTTTCAGAGATGTGCCTAAGTCATGATAAGAAGTTTTTGATCTATGCTGGAATTGTCGGGCATCCTGCAAACTGTCATAGAAGTAATTCTATTGATTATCTTATTTATAACTAAAGTTAGGTTGATCAATCTATATATATATATTGATTATCTTATTCATAAATAAATTTAGGTTGATCAGTCTAAACTTGGTTATATGATTGGGAATGTGAGTTATAGAAAAAAATTAATTCTGTTTATATAAAATATATATATATATATATATATTTAACACAACACAAACAAATGTGAAATAATAAAGAAATAAATGCAAAAGAAACTAACTAAAAACAAATATTATAAAAAATAATTAAAATCAATAACAAAAACTAAAGCTCTACACTCCCCAACAACAGTGCCAAAATAAAATAAACTAGACCTACTACTACTATAATAGCTGTGAGTCTAAGACGATCCCACAAAGAATGTGTCTAAAGCTTTTGAAATAAAATTAAACGATGTTTAGGTTAGGGAGGTTGGTTTATCGAATAAGAAAATAAAATGAACTAAACTAGTAAAGACAAATTAAAGAAAACATGCAAAAATGATGAAAATGATGAATTTGTTTAGGACTCGGTTCTTTGGTTCAATCCCAGCCTACACTCAATTAGACATATTTTATTGAATTGTTGTTCTTATGCCTCTCCTAGCAACTAATCTAGTCTTTTATCTCCCTTCAAACTATTCTTGACTTTTTTGGACGATAATCCACATAAAGTTACTTGAGAGGCAGTAATTATTTTAATGGCTTGAGCATTGGAGAATTGTGGCTTGTTATCTAAGGACTATTTTGGAGACATTATTGGTTTTTATGTTGTTTTGCTATAGCCATCAAGGTGTGGTGGTGGTTGGTGGTTATATGTTGAAAGAGTTGGTGGATGATGGGGATTTAGTGAAAAAGAAGATAAAGTAAAGTCATCGACATTGAGGATAAGGGACTGAGAAAATTGCAATAAAATAATTAAGAGTTAAGTTAAAAGTGTAATTTGTCCACGTGTCTACTGTATCCTAAGAAAAAAGGAAGTTTGTTACAACTTATTCTACAATAACAATAACTTATAAAAGTCTCGCTGAAATGCGAGGTCGAGAAAGATCCAGTAGTACGAATTCTTACCCTATTAGGTCGAGAGGTTGTTTCGATGAACCCACATGCAATACAAAATAATGATAATATAAAAATATAAATAAATACTTATAAATAAAAATATAAATATACAATAAATAATATCGTACATATAGAACATGGTAGAGATTAACAATAATAAATAAAATAATTAAATAAATACACAAACTAGAAAAAGGCAAGTACAATAATAAATCAAACCAACCATGTCAAGAAAATAATTAGGCTAAGTAAAAAAATGTCTAGGCTAAATAACTAAAAAGTTAGCACTACTTTTTATAAAAAATATAGGCTAATTATAAAACAAAAAACTAGAAGGAAAATTTCTATAAACACCTAATTGAACGAGAATGATCTCTTTATAAGAGATCATTTATCCATATCCTAATATGCCAAAGTTTTCTATTACAGGTCGTATACTCATTAAGTTCCATCAGAGTCGTATTATTCTTAATCACTTCTCCCATTTTTTCTTAGACCTACTTTTTTTTCTCTTATAGTCTCTAAGTACTATTTTCTCGTACCTTCTTACTGGAGGTCAGGATGTTTCCTTTTAACATGTCTAAATCACCTATGCATTATCTCTCTTATTTTTTCATTAATACTAGTCACCTTTAATTTGTCTTTTACTATTATATTCTTAGTCTTATTTCTTCTAGTAAGGTTTATACATTTAACATAGCATCCTTATCTCCACCACCATTAGCTTATAATTATACACTTGTTTAATGAGTTAATACTCTGCCCCATATAGCATGTTCTGCCTAATTGCTAAGCGATAGAATTTATCTTTGAGCTAGAATGGTATCTTTTTCTCACATAAAACTCATGATGCACTTCTCCATTTAAGCTACCCTAATCTGATACGATTAATTATATCTTTATCGATTTCTTCATTATTTTAGATGATAGATCCTAGGTATTTAAAAAACTCTTTCTGTGGTATAAAATTTGATCCAATCTTTACCTCAACATTGGTAGTTACAATATGGTCCGAAAAGTTACACTCTAAGTTCTCAGTCTTAATCCTACTCAACTTAATGCCTTTTGACTTTAACGTATCCTTCCAACATTTTATCTTAACATTGACAACCATTTTGAACTCATCCACTAAGACAATATCATCAGCAAACAACATATACCAAAACACTTCCCTTTGAATATTCTTAATGAGCTCATCTATCACTATTGCGAACAAAAAATGGCTTAATGAGAAGCCTTGGTATAGCCAAAACCAATAGAAAATTTTTGAATCCCCTCTGATTGTCCTTACTCTAGTATTTACCTCTTTATACATATCGTTAATTACTTGTATATAAGTCATAAGAACTTCCTTAACCTCTTAAACACCTTTGTATGATTTCCCTAAATACCTTGTCAGATGTCTTCTCTGAATCAATAACAACCATGTCTATCGTTTGCTATAATATTTCACTAGTCTTCAGAGATGTAAAGCTTCTGCTTATCATTTTCTTAGTTTTAAATCAGTTACGTGACTTGACAGCCCTTAGTAGACGTATGGGTGAAGAGGAGCACATCATCTACAAACAAAAGGTGAGAGACCGAGGGGCCATTTCTAGATACCTTAATAGGCTTCCAATTATTTGAATCAACACGGCAAGATATGAGCAGAGAAAGCTTTTCCATACAGAGAATTAACAAGTAAGGCGATAGCGGGTCTCCCTGACGTAAACCACGCTTGGGGTAAAATGCGAGCAAGCGAGCTCCTTTTTCTCCAAAGGATAGATAACCAGGAATTAGTCACACACGACATAATAAGAGAGATAATGGGAGTGGGAAAACCAAAATTTGCTAGATTCTGATTAAGAAATCTCCAGTCAACTCTATCATAAGCTTTAGCCAAGTCAATCTTTAAGGCAAGATAACCATCCTTTTTTTTAGACTTTCGGATAGTGTGATCCACCTCCCTTGTTAGAATAATATGCTCCGCTGTAGATCTGTCTGGGATGAAAGCCCCTTACATAGGAAGAATAACATTCTCCAATAAAGGTTGAATGCGGTGAACAAGTACTTTCGTAAGAATCTTGTAACTGACATTGCATAAGCTAATGGGACGGAATTGAGACATAGAGATAGGTTGAGTCTCCTTAGGGATCAAAACCACTAAAGTTTCTGTCAGATTCTCCGGGCAAGCACTAGTGGAGAAGGAATTTCGCACCATTTCAAAGACACACTCACCAATGATATGCTAGTATTTTTTATAGAAAGCCAATTGGAAACCATCAGGGCTTGGAGCTTTGTAAGACTTCATAGTTTGAACAGCAGTAAATACCTCTGCCTTAGTAATAGGCCTTAATAAATCAGTAGCCTCCTCCTCCAAAATTAGAGGATGGTTGGAGATCGGAGGAAAAGGCATAACAATACCATCAGTAGAACATAATAACTTTTGAAAAAAAAGTCTATACCTCATTTTGAAGAGCTGATTCATCCATAATCCAATCCCCCTCATAATCCCGTAGACCCTCAATGTAATTGTTTTTGCGACGAGAAATGGTCGTGGCATGAAAGAATTTTGTATTGCAATCACCCAACTGCAGCCATTAAACACGAGATTTCTGAAACTAAAAGATCTCCTCCTGTCTGATGATATCAATATATTTTGATACAAGGCTATCCTCTAAAGAGATGAGATCAGTATTTTGAGTATATGCCAAAGCCTTTTGGATTCCGTCAAGCCAAGCAAGAACTCGCTTCTTCCTCTGGAATATGTTCCCAAATATAATCTTGTTAAAATTCGTAGCAGTGTCTTTCACATTATTCAAGGCCTCATGTAGAGAAGAATGATCCAAATTCCATGCACCGTGAACTGCATGCTTAAAGTTCCTATGGAGAGTCCAGGCATCTTGAAATCGAAAGGGTCGAGAATGTGCAGGAGGAATAAATCCATATAGCTTCAAGAGAATCAGGTTATGATCAGAAAGCGTACGAGGTAAATGGTGCACCAAGGCTTTTGAAAATAACGTTCTCCAAGCAGCATTACACAGGGCTCTATCCAGGTGTACGAATGTGGAGAAAACACCACTATTGCGCTTTCTATAGGTAAACGTAGGGCTCTTGAAACCAATATCCATAAGATTACAATCATCGTAATTCTTTCTGAGAAGTGCAACTCTACTCATAGAAAACTGACCACCTCTTTTCTCGACTGGGGATGCATAATCATTGAAATCCCCGATGAGGATCCAAGGGAGAGTGGTTATATGACTAATACACTTCATTTTCCTCTAAAAACAAGCACGTCCTAGCATATATGGACTCGCATTGCGGCGTCGTTTTAATCTCCATTTTACAGGGGACTTGGGGACGTACCTAGGAGTCCCTCTTCGTGGCTCCTACAGAAGGAGTGCATTTAATGCAGTCATTAATAAAATTAAGGCTCGTTTACAAGGTGGAAAGCACATCTTTTGAACAAAGGTGGCAGACTTAACTTAATTCGATCCACCTTTTCAACCATACCGTTGTATATAATGCAAACTTGTTGGTTTCCTACCTGCACTTGTGAATATATTGATAAAGCTTGTCGTCAATTCTTGTGGAAGTCCAATATTGGGAGAGGTATTCATTTGTTGAATTAGGAATCAATGTGAAGCCTGAAAGTTATGGGCGGTTTGAGCCTTCGAATGGCACATGATAATAATATTGCCATGGTCTCTCTCCAGGGATGCCAATAATCTTTGGTCAACTGTTCTTTGATGTAAGTATTTAAGGGATGCACATATTCTCCATTGCACGAGTCCTACTTCTGCATCCCCTAATTGGAAAGCAATCCAACAAGCTCTCCCTTATTTAAAAGATAGTTTTACTTGGAGAGTTGATCATGGTGGAAATATTGCTGCTTGGGATGATAGATGGGTAGGGGATTTCCCTCTCTGTAGACGAGTGCATTGCATTAATGCTAGAGACCGATGCCTATGGGTGAAGGATTTGATTGACATTAACGGTCAATGGGATATGTCCCTCCTCTACATGACAATGGAGGTGGGCTTGCTTCATAGTATCTACGCGGTTCCTATCTTTAAATCTGGTCTAGTCAGAGACACTTTAATTTAGGGGGAGAGCACTTCAGGAGCTTACTCGGCGAGGTATGATTATGAATTTATTACTCGCGTTCCTTTCCCTCCAGACCCTACAAAATTATAGTCTCACATTTGGCATGTACACATACCTCAGAAATTCATTTCTTCTTATGGCAAATTAGATGGCAGATTCTCCCAACTAATGTTTTGTGTTATGAACGTGGCTTGGCTTCTTCCCCCTTTTGTCCTCGTTGTGGACAGGATTGGGAGAGTAATATTCATGCATTAAGGGACTGACCTTTAGCAAGGTAGGTGTGGCATGTTATCTACAGCACACTGGATGTTTCCTTCTATAACTTGAATTGTGCAGCTTGGATTTCTAAGTATGTGCTTGCCCCCTCATGCTCTAGTGATGATGTTATTAAGTTCATGGTAGGAGAATGGATCATATGGGGCACTAGAAACATGACGATCTTTCAACATGAATCCATGTCTTTGGTTGGTATCCACCAATGGTTTTTGAAACATTTTGATGACTGTCATAAAGCTACACTCTGGATGATAAAATGGTAAATAAGCTGGATCGTTGGGTCTCTTGGGAGTTTCCTCTTACTGGTTATATTAAAGTCAGTGTTGATGGAAGTTTCTATGGAAATTCTAGAAAAGCAAGATTTGGTGGTCTAGCGAGGAATGAGTTTGGTCACTAGATCTTTGGTTTCTCAGGTTTCCTTGGTTGTGCTACCAATATGTTGGCAGAGCTTCAGACTATTTACCATGAAGTGTCTTTAGCATGGGAACGTGGATTCATAAAGATTTTGCTTGAATGGAACTCCCTAGAAGTCATCAACTTAGTTACCTAGGATTGCCATCAATCCTATCCTTATTTGACAATTGTTGAGGATATTACGTTTTATCTAAGGCAGGACTAAAACTGTTTAATTGCCCATATTATGAGAGAAGGCAACCAATGTGCTGATTATCTAGCAAAATTAGGCTCTTCATCTTCGCGCAACATTGGCATCTGTAGGAGATGCCTGTTTCGAATATTCGACAATTTCTACATAATGATGCTTTATCTGTGGTGGTCTTAAGGCCTTAGGCTTTCTTGCTGTTTATCCTCCTCACAAAAAAAAAAAAAAAAGTTAAGTGACATGTTAAATAGTTGTCAAGTCGACCTTATCATGTCAAATGGTTTTGATAAACTAATTTGTCATGTTAGTACCATTAATTATCAATAGACTATTATTTTTTAATTCAAATATTTTATTACTATTTTTATAAGTAAATATAGATTTTTTTTATTAAAATTAAAGTTCTAAACATTTTATTACTATTTTTAATAACTCTACTATTATTGCAAAACTAAATAAAATTCAACATTTTTATTATAATTTACATTACATAGTTAAACAACAAATTATGACAAGAATAATGAAAAATAAAAAAATCTTTTTTGGTATTCTTTCATAACTTAAATTGTGTTAAAATTTTTCCAGTGTAAAAACAAAAAAAAGTTTGTGAAGCTAAAATAAGTTTGTGAGGCTAAAATAGGTCTCCACTCAGGATTGGACGAACCCTGTAGATTGGACTATGGAACAGCCGTTGGTGGGGAAAAATCTCCTTTCCCTTCCAAGAATGCCACCTATTGAGTAATATATAAGTAATATGGTAATAATTTCAAATGGCAACTTAAAACGCCGTAAAACAGTAGGGACTAAATTGAAAATTTTATGAAGACTTAACAATATTTTTCCAGTTAATAATAATTTAAGATCGAGTAAGAGATTGGTTTCTTATCTGAAACGTAATAACTGGGGCAGAGAGAGATACAAATTCATGCCAGGGTCTATCACCCGAACTTTTGTCTATATTGCCAGGGTCTATCACCCAAACTTTTGTCTATATTAACATTAGAGTGAAGGAAAAGGTAAAAGGTTCATCCGATTATGCGGACAGTTATAATCACCAAATTGATGATCGCGCAGGAAGGATGTGGCATGTTCCCGTTTGAAACAAAAAGAAACGGCAACATATAACTTATGACCCCTCAACCTATAACCTAAATAGAGAAATAGTACATAACATCCCAAGCATGCTTCATGTTTCTGAGACGTCCAGCTGGTATTCCCAACAACGGCCACCATCTAGTCCTTGATCTAGAACCAACTTTCACAGAAGTCTTTCTTCTGCGTGAGATATGGCAGCTTTAATCTATGAGACGGAATAGACCTTCACAACTTTCGATGTATCACACACCACTAGGTTCTCTGACTCGCTTGGAGTTGTACAAAGCCAATTGATCTGCATCAGAAGTCCAAGATGAAAAGGATTCAACAATTGATGGAAAAGCAACCGAGATACGGAAACCAAACTTTTCACATTCCAATTTTACCTTTCTGCTTAAATTGATGTTGAGACGTAAAACATCATTTGTGCTTCCAGTCTGCCCTCCGTCAGGATATCTTGACCAATCCCAAATCTTCACTGACTTGTCATTCCCACCTGAAATTAGATACTTCCCTCTCTCCCCAAATAACGAAAATGCAACACAAGATACAGCAGCAGTATGACCACCCAAAGAGAAATCCAGATGAAAAATCTTTCTTCCATTTTGATTCTGAATTTCATCTCCCGCAGCTGAACTACAGCTTTTGGATGTTGATTGAGATCCTTTCCGTGCTCTTGTGGAACTTTTTGACCTAACAGCAGCAAGTTCTGATTCAATATCAATTACATCAACAATCCCATCGCCTCTAGCTACAACACATACTTTTTGTGACTTCTCCAACATATCAACATCTGGAATTGCTATGGCATGGACGAAAGCAGGATTCAAACACTGCGTGCTACTACATTTTGTTTCAAGCAAATCTGTAATGAAGGCAGAGAAGGACAATCTTAGCAGGTCAACAGGCAGATAATTGCTTAACTATTTTCCCAAATGTTACTTTTATATTACTTCCCTATCACCTTGACATACGTAAAAGAAATATTGTGATATCTCCTTTCTTACAGCATTTTCACATTCATTGTTTCCTATGTATCAAAATATACGATTCCAACATTTATGAGTTGAAAAATTAGTTACAAGAGGTTGTTCAAACCAGCTATATTTGTCCTTGATTGTTGGAGAATCACTTCTACAGATAAACTGATTATTTTTTACACATCAAAATTGACGATTTCTAACATTTAAAGTCACAAAAAGACAGAAGAGGTTTTCCAAACCAGCTGTACTTGGCCTTGGGTGTTGGTGAACCACTTTTACAGATAAAACTAGAAGATCAATAGATTACATAATTTCGGTAAACTTCAGCTGTTGGCCTGTGCAAGCTACCAATATTTAACTAAGCAAATTTATAAGAAATCAATACTTCAGGACTCTTGAATTGCAAATTAAAAGATAAACTTACCAAAATCCAAAATTTTGAGGACTCGCCCTTTAGAGAAGTCCCAGAGGACAAGTTTTGAGTCAAGACCTCCAGTAATGACTGCCGAAATCAATAGTAATAATGAAGTATATTTAGGTACAAGTTTGGATAGAAGCTAGAGTTACGTCAACATTTAGATACTAATATTTTGAGGTATTTGAAATTTCTCCAGTTTATCCAAGTCTATGAGAGATATATAGAGAGAAGATTTAAGTCAAAAGAATTACAACTGCTACAATTTTTGAGTACCTTCCCAAGGTTTCCAAGGAATAAATTGTAGACTGCTACATATCTACCTTATGGTTAAGTACGACACAAGGTCTCAAAAATTTAATAAAGCAAATAAGTGCAAACAAGAGAAAGAAAAAGAGAGTTATGAACTACAACCTTAATAGCTCCACAGCATGCAAGAAACAAGGCACAAATAGTGGAAAATTTGACTCCTGAAGTTCAGACAAACCAAAAAGGAACTTTGAATTTTGAGACCATGATAACAGGTGGAATTTGTAGAGAGACAAACACACATTCATAACTACAGGTAACATTTTTATTTCCAAAAATAAATAAATTCCAATAAATTTTGAGAATTGAATATCCTCCATAAATATTATGTCAAGATGACAACAAAAATCCAAGATTGTGAAAAGAAACAAGAAAGGGGCAAAAAGCACATATTCACCGAAATAATATTTTTAAAAGAAGAAATGAAAGCTAACAAATTATGGGTTTGTAAACAAGGATACACTTGTATGGCCAGCTCTCAGCGTTTTATAAAGGCAATGCTGGTGAATGTCAATAATCTGCAACACATAAATACCATTATCAACTGCCAAACAGTTGAAATAGTGATACGCAAAGGAAAAATATCTATAAGATGGTTATGTGTTGGAAAATAAACATGAACACACATATTGAAGAGAAAAGAGAACATGATATTTGGGGTGGTTTGGAAGTGTGCCATCGTCCACAGAGTCATTTTCTCTCACTACTTGAAATAAGAAAGAAAAACACAAATTATAAATATGCTCCTCTTGCTCCAATATGGAAACCTTTAGACTGTAATTTGACTGTACTTCAACACTCCATTTATGAAGCCCACCTTAACTTATATCTCAATGATAATTTTACTGTCTATTGAAATATGAGCCACAATTTAATACTGTGTATGTGTGACTTAGTGTGTAAAAGCAAAAGATTTGAGCAAGGAAAAGAGTGAAACTTTATAGTTTAGTCATGGTGCATAAAAAGGTAAAAAGGAATGGTATAAACTTTGAACAATTATCAAGGTACATGCAGTCCTTAATTTTTACTTTATGATACATAACAACTAAAAACATTTATTTCATAATCTTTAACTGTGGCTATTAAATGAGAGACAGAAGACGCCCTGGTAGCATGAGAATTTGATTCTAAAGTTATAGTCAAGACAATAAAGAACCCAAAATTCATTCCACCAGCCAACCACACTATCACTTTATTCACTCAAGCTTAATGTCCAGATTGAAATAAATGAGTTATATTTTCAGGTAATACATATTTGGTCAATCAAAAAGTAAAAGCAAAATTTCGGAGAAAGATATGGCATAAAATACCTTAATTTCCCCACTATCATCTGTAGAACCTAGAAAAGTTGCCTTAGAGCTGCAAGCAATCTGCATAAGAAAAAGAAAATTAACATGAATCTTTTTTCTTGAGAATATGATCCTTTCATTTCACATTTATCTTCCTTAACAGATGTTAAGTTACTTCCACTTATTCCTTGACTGAATCTCAATTCTAAAGGACAGGAAAAGAAAACATTGTTTGTGCCTTTCACATAACCATATTGTATGGCAATGAAATGTGTCCCCAATGATTCTTGCAAGATATTAGAAACAAGCAAAAATCATCCATATGGCAGACCAACATTAGTTATAGCAGAACAACCAGCATCATTGGAAGAATTAGAAAATAACCACAATCCTCTTCACCAGAAGAGTTGGAAAATACCAACATAACCGACAGTAGAAAAGCTTCGACTGATGGAGAAGCATACAAAACTTAGCCCATAAAAATTCAAGAACGGCCTACACAGTCTATTTTGGGAGAGCACAAAAATTTACCTGATTTATTTCTTCCTTATTATAGTTGTAGTTCTTCAATCCACTCCATGAGTAGGCAGGCTTCAAATACCAGAGAGACAATTACAAATAAGATGGAAACAAGAAGTGATAAGGAAATACCATCCAAACAAATGCAGTCATCGACAAAATGAAACAAAACTTACCATGTGCACATCAAAGCACTTGACTTCACTTCCGGAGGAAGCATAGACGATGTTTTCATTCCCTGAAACAATTCAACGATAGCACTGAGCACCAAACTGATCACAAGAATTTCACTTTTAGCACTTAATACACTGATCTATCTATTATTATTCAACGCTGGATGCATCAAGCATAAAGGTCTCTGAAAATAACTGAATACTACGCTGTTTATTAAACTATTATCACAGAAAACCTGGCTTGAAACACAAGGACGACACAGGCTGCTCCCCGACCTCCATGATAAGCTGCGCGTCTTTGCATCGCAAGTCAAACCAGCAAACGCAGCCGTCCTACTTGATTTTTGAATCAGTAAACAAACAAATGAAATCAATTTGATGATTTCAATCGAGCTGTAAATGGGTTAACTAGAAAGAAAATTAAGTATGTAGTAACTAGTAACTTAGTATGGATTAATTAAAGAAAGAATAAGTGATAACCTCGCCGGCGGTGGCGACGAGGCCGGGACGGTCACGAGAGGCAATGCAACAGGTGGCCGTGGCTTTGTGACCCCTCAATCGTCTCGGCTCTGCCATGACCAGTGAGAAACTGAAACCAATGGAAGGTATTCCGCTTCCAAAACGGGTCTAAGTTACCCAATTTTGATTCGCAAATTTTAAACAAGTATTTTAGTGACAGTTTGGCTGCCTTAGTAATTTTCACTTTTTGTTTTCTATTTTTAGTTTTTATTTTTAAAAATAAAAATAAAACTTATGAGTTATGACAATTAATATAAATTTAATTATATTTTTATTACTTAAATAATAGTAAAATTTAAAAATCTATTATATAATATTTATTAATAAATTATCAATAAAATAATTTTATTTATTAAAATAAATATTTTAATTTTAAAATTTTATTTATAAATCAATACTTATTTTAAATATATTTTAATTATTAAATCATATTTTTAAAAAAATTATATATTTTAAAGATATTTTAAATTTATTCATATTTATTAATAATTATTTATTTAATTTAATTACAAAAATTATATAAATTATTAAATAAAATTTAAATTATTCATAATTTTAATTATTTAAATATATAATATTAAATTATATTATTTATAATTCTTATTAATAATTAATACATTAAATAATTATATAATACAATTAATTGATAATAAATCAAATTATGGAAAAGAAACATAATCAAAAAATAAAAACTTATTTTTGTGATTTTATAAATTTTGAAAATTGAAAGAAACCAAAATCAGAATTTTAAAATATTTTTTATGAAAACAAAACTAAAAACTAAATAGAAATAAACAAGTGGTTAGTATTTTAATAGCGAAACTAGTAGGATAAAAATTTTAAGATTTAAAAAGTTAAAATAAAATTAGATCATTGGAAAGTTAGTTAAAGATTAAATAAAATTAAAATCTTTGAAATATGATTGAAAAACTGTATTCAGCTCTTATCTATCGAATAATTTGAAGTTTATTTAAAAAAAGATTATTAAATAAAAATTTAATTTATTTTAGTTTATAAAAAATTAATTAGTTTATAACAATTGATGAATTAATTTATTAATTAAATAATTTTTAACAATAAGAGTTACTAAAATAAATCAAACTAAAAAATTGAAAACTGAACTAAAAAATTAGATGATTCAAACTTTTCACAATTGAACTAACCGAATCGATTTAATTTTTAATCATTAATATTTTTTTAACTATTTTAAAAAATAAAAATCAATTTATAGCTTTTTTCGGGTTAGATAGGATAATAGCCATATACTGATGGTAGCTATTCAAAATTAATAAAATAAAATTCCTTTAATTGGATTACGTAATTAATTTTTTATTTTTTAAGTAAAAATGAATAAGGCATTAAATATGATTGATTAAGGCAAGAAAATTCTTATAAAAATTTATATTTAATATGAAATTAAGATAAAATTTAAATTATTTTATTAAATTCAAGTTGAGTGTAAGATTCGAATTAATAATAATACTCACCTAAATGTTGACATATTTTCAAAAGCATTGCATAACAAGTATTATTAGAAAATATTGAAAAGCAACATTGGCAATAAGTAAGAAGTCAATGATTCTAATTTTCATCACTACATTTTAGTTTTAGAGAAATGATAAAAATAAAATTATTATATAAATATATAAAATTATATTATTTAAAATATACAAAAGAAGATTTTAAATTAATATATATTACTAATCAATATTTAAAGCTTTGAAAATAAAGGTTAATTTAGACTAATAAATAGTATAAATTCTAGATTAAAAAATCTAAATTCATTATTATTTTATAAAATTAAATATTCATTAACCTAACCAAAATATTAATTTTTATTTCATTAAAATGCCTTTTTAAGGACACTTTTAAAGAACTTTTTAAATAATTAAATTGATTTTTATAATATTAAAAATGTTAATGCATAAATTGTCCTTATTATAAATTAACATGACAAATGTTCTGCTATCTTAGATATTATCTAAAATTATGTCTCACTTTTTTTCTTATTGTCTTGCTAGACAAGATCATTAGATGTCATTCTTTTAGTAGTTAGTTGATTAACAAAAGTTAACTAAGCTGGCAAGAGAAAAATAAAGAAACTATTTTTCAAAAAAACTTTAAAAAATAACTATAAAAAATCAATTCTCATTATGCAAAAAGGGGTACAACTTTGTTTGTATTCAAAAATTATGAAAGATAGATAACTACTCATACTAACAAGTTAATCCAGCTCAACATGTTTGATATGAGTTATTACAAACTGTTATAACTAAATACCTACTCCAACACACATGTATGGCCTTATATGAAGATAACGATCGTTGAGATATGGTGGATACATGTTATGGATAAATGAAACTAGTTTTGAGTTGACTGTGTACTAAATGGCAATCAATCTTTATATACTTGGTTCTCGCATGGAGATTTGGATTAGCAATTATATGAGTTGCTGCTTGATTGTCACACCAAAGAGAAATAGGAAAAGGATAAGAAATCCAAAAATCTAAAAGAATGTAAAATATCCATTATAGCTCACACAAATTAGATGTCATGCTTCAACTTCTATTGAAGATCTTAAAATGGTACTCAACTTCTTTGTTTTCCATAAAATCAAGGAATTCCCTAAATAAATACAATAACTCATGAATGATCTTCTGGTGTCTAAGCAAGACGCCTAATAAGCATTACAAAATGTTGTAAGCTCAAATGTATCTTGAATGTTGTAAAATAAGCTTATACATGGTGATCTTTTCAATTGATGCAAAACATGCAATGTTGCATCCTAATTATATAGAGCATTAACAAAATATGAAAGTTGTTGCACAATATAAGTAAGGCCATGACGAGTTAAATTGAGATAGAGCAATCAACTAATTAGTCTTCTATAACAATTTGTGTTGGATGTCGCGGTATAACCCGCAAACACACGCCGGGGTATAACCCCCAAACACTTACGGGTGGGGTGTGGGGTCCAACATTAAAAGGCGCCTTTTAATGTTGGGTCCGTGTTTTGCGTACTCACCGGGTTTGGGTCC
>JANIJH010000002.1:38923133-38934057 GCA_024520975.1 Erythroxylum areolatum | reverse complement strand
CTTGAGCCGGAAGTCAAGTTGTATTGAAAAGTTCACACTGAACTAAAAAGTGTGTAGTAAAGTGTTTTGCCAAAATACTAAGTGGGAGCTTAGGTAGAGGATGTAGGTCTTAGCACCGAACCTTTATAAAAACAGTGTTTGCCTCTCTTCCTTACTCTTTGCATTTAAATTTGTTAAATTGTTTTGTGTGTATTAACTTCTGATTTTTGTAGAATTTTACGAAAAAGTTTCAAAGATCTATTCAACCCCCCTTCTAGATCTTTTTCAAAGGCCTCCCCTTGCTCCATTGTATAGTTATAATAAGTCTAAAAGTTTTGTTTTTCTTTTCATACTTTTTTATTAATTTATACCTTCAACAATTAAAAGATAGTTCACGTGTCAAACCGTTTTACCTTAGTTAATGATAATCACTAATAGAGACTAACATTAGGCAATGTTTTATATCATGTGAGAGCTCATGAATTAAAATGTTAAAATTAAAGTTTGAACTACTTTTGATAATTTGCTTAACAAGAAAGTACTTATGGAGTTAGACTTGGTTAGATTTTTCAATAAAAATTTAGAAATGAATTAGCCCTTAATAAATGAAGGATAGAGTATATTTTAAATTCAAAAATTTACTCAACTGTACAAAATTAGTATGAAGTGTAAAAAGGATTAATGAAATATTATAAATTTTAATGTATTACAAATAAAGTCTAAAAGTTAACTTTCATAACTTATACCATTAATTTCGTTGACACAGAGCACTGCATGGATAGAGTCATCGATTTTATATGCATATGAAAATTTTAATAAATAAATTAATACTTTTATCAAAGATTAAAAATTTAAAAATTAACTAATTATTCATTGATCAATGTTAAGAATAATTCTAAAAATTTAATTTTATTAAATATTTTGTTAATTAAAATTCTACATATCTTATGTCGTGAATGACAATAACTTACATCGCAATTCACAAAATTAAACAATGTCTATAATAAACTGAACATTTAAATATTTAATTAATATTTTTATACTTTTTAGTTGGATTATAGAATTGATTAAAAATTTAAATTTAATTTACTCATAAATAAGCTCTCCTTTAACAGAGTAAAAGGCTTTCCTTCTTACTTTATCATGTACTCTTTTACGGATTGTGTTTGAAAGGTAGATTTCCAAAAAAGAGATTCTGCTTTATAGCTATCATTACTAGATAACAGGCAAGATCAGAAACTTTACATGGCTTTTGACCTTCAACTTCTTCTCCATTGGCAAACACAGTAACGAGCATAGGAGCACATAGTTTGAAGATTGGGGTGTTGTTTTTTGCTGCTTGTTTTACGAATCAAAGGGTGAAAAGTCAAAAAGAGCGCGTTAGGAAATGCTGGGCATGTGAACTAAATTTGGCGATACTTGCAGAGGCGTAAAAAGCTCCACTTTGCAGTACCCTGTCCATTATTTTCAGCCGGTTTCCAGCAGACCACAAAGAGAGTGACTAATGTAGATGATGCAGAGGCCTTGTAACACCCCTCTTCACGGGGTTTAACTCTATTCGAGGAAAGGCTGTTTGATCAGAGGTGGGTGTTGTACTGCAAGTTTAGGGGGCAAAGAAAGAAACAAATCTTGTTGGTTGAGACCATAAGAAATTACGAACTATAATAATTCCTAATTAAAGTTTAGCTCATAGTAATAATATATATATATGTATATAATCCTTTATTGACAAAGTGGTGTTAGAAACTTCAGCCTTATTGTGTTCGATACGAATTTCTGCTAATCATTAGTAATTGATTTTTATGGTATATGTTATATATATAACGGAAGAGATGGGCATCCCATGATGTTCTCGTTTCTATATGTATAAAAATGTAACTGTGACTTCTAAAACTGAGATTTGGTTGGTGGCATGTTCCATTTGTAAGATCGATCATAATAAAAAAAAAGGAACTTTTGTCTAAGAAATCAAGGATCCCGGGTAACTTAAAACTCCTTCGGAATCTGTTTCAAATAGGATTTCAACTAACGGGTTTGTTAACTTCCTACCAAGTTTTTTGGGAGACTTTTAAATTAGAAATATTATCTTCAATCTAAGGAACGAAAAAGAGAAGGAACTAGCACATCCATGAAATGCAATCATCTTCATCTCAAAGCTTAAACAAAAGTAAATTAAGTTAGAACATCGAATTAAGTTAGACCAAAGGCTGTAACTCTAAAAGACATAATGCTTATCTAACACTACATGCAACAGCGTAAGCCCAGGACTTGAGGTGCTGCTTCATGGCCAATCCATCTTCCAAAGGCGGCATTTTTACTGGATAGACTCGACTCATCAGAAACCAAATATCCCCATCAAACCCCAACTTATGCTCTTCACGTGCCACCTTTCTCTTGCTTCTCGCCTTCCCTGATCTCCTCTCTAATTTATTCCCTTTTGGTTTTGGAACTCCGAGTTCCTGATGGAAGCTCCTTGGGTGTACAGGCTCGCCACATACACTGCACCTTGGGGTGACCAACTTGGCTTCTGTTGGCTCATATGGTTGGTTCTGATCATTTGGGTTGATGGGTTTGGCAGGTCTTTTATCTTCTTCTTGATCATGAACATTGCGGCCGTTGTGAGTTCTTGAGGACAACACGTTGGTGAACGACCAGAGAGAGTCGAGACTGTCTACAAGCTCAGAAGCATCCATGTGGAAAAGACGAGAGTAGCGAAGAAAACTAGAAGAGCACAAAATAGAAGTGCTTTCGAGTATTTATTCACGGAAAATGTTGGGAACAGTTGATCCTTGATCGAGTGGAAGGGTAGTTTTGTCCACCAGGGAAACTAAGCGGGCCATCTTTTAGAATTTCGTGGCCCGTTTGGAACACAATATTCCAACTGCTATGGAACTTTCCTGAAACTTAGGATATTTAAGATTAAATCTGTTGCGTAGTTTATTGATTTGAATTTGAGTAGATAATAGATATCATTCATCTCTATCATATATAATTGATATACATATCTTTATATAGATTAAACATTCGATTACCTACTTCCTTCAGCTGTTAAAATCTCAACAAATATTTTAGTTCTAGTTGGTCGTGTATTCGCGTAAATACTTTTTGGTAGACATAGCCTAATTTCTAAGAGTTCGTCTGATTTTACTCTTATTTTTATTGTAATTTTTAGTTTTGTTTACTATTTTTATTTATATTTTCAATAAAATTTTATTTGACTGATAAGTTTAATATAATTATAATTATTAATTAAATATTAGATAAAGTTTTCAGATAAATTAATTAAGTAAATAGTTTTATTTAATCTCTTGTAAATTATTAATAAATAATTAAACAAGTATAAAATTTTTAATACATATTTCAATCATTAAACTCAATTCTATTTGGAGATCATGTATTTTGATATATTTTAAATTTAAATAAAATATGTTCAAAATTAAATTAAATTAGTCATAGTTTTTATTAGTATTAATATTAAATACATTTTTAGCTGATGTTAAATTATGATAAAAATTAATATAAAAATAGTTCTTGTAATTTTTATATTCTACAAAAATTGGAAGAAATAAAATTAAAATAAAAATCAGAAATTCAAATAAGTAAGGTTTTTTTTTATTGAAGATGAAAACAAAAATAAAAAAGAAAAACCATAGTGAGAACAAATAAGCACTAATTGTTTTATTAATTTGTTTAATTTTGTCAAGTCAACAATAGAAATAACTGTATACAACGATGTAATGAAAATCTCACTAATACGTAAGATCGGGAGAAGTCTTACCCTTTAAGTACTTGAACAGCAAGATGAGTGTGGTTTCACAGAATATCAAAACGATGTAACAATTTTACTTCAAGTACTTGTTTCTATTTACAAACTACTGTGATCTCTTCTTTCCTCTCCTCCGGCTCTTATATATATACATTAAGATTGAAATTTCCCTCGAACACATTTATCCTCTCTTAGTAATAATAGATGATGTGAGAAAACATACCCTTTACCAATTGATGGTTACTTCTCCTTCCTCCCATTCTTAGTTAACATCAAATGATTCCCATGATCAAAAACTTGGTCAGCCTACAACTTCAGTAATTTTTAATTCTGAGCTTTGGCATGTTAGAAATTTCATTCGAGCTATCTCTCTCATCTGGCTTTAATTTCTTACAAGCACACATTAGTTATAAACCAAGAAACAACATGCCATCCAGTTGAAGGTCTCTCCAACTTAAACGAGGATCATAACTAACTCTAAATTTACGATTTACAGGGTGACATACAAACAACATCTCCAGGATGGAAAAATGAATTTTCATATAAAAACTCATAAAGAGAAAAGAAAGAACTTCTTTTATCGTTATCTAACAGTTGAAGCAACCGTATGAGCCCACCATTTAAGAGTGGCTTTCATGTCGATCTCGTTGCTGAAATCAGGAAGTCTCCAATTGACCAATGCGTCCTCATTCCTTCTCCTGTCCAAAACCTTCCAAGCCTCTGACAGATAAGGCCTAGCAATCGCAGATTCATTTCTAACACGACTCTTTTCTTCTTCATCTCTCTTCACTAGTCTTTGCAGTCCTGGAATTATTGAAACCAAACTTGATTTTGTATCTTCCTCTGAGAACACAAAACCCAAATCCATAAACCCTTTTAACTCCTCAAATTCCAACTCCGACAAGCTTTTGCTCATAGTCTTCTTCCCTCTTTTTTTCCTTGTATCATTCGTTTCTGAAGGACCGTGAACGCCAACTAGTTGTGTTGGTGTGCGTACTGAATTTTCTGCTTTCTCTTCTGTGGTTTCTTTTCCACATAAAATGGTCTGGAGGTCTGGCTTGCAAAGTACCGAGTTTGGGGAGTCACAAGAGTTAGAACTTGTTGTCGAGTATAATTTTTCGCTCAGTGATCGTGTTATGAACGTTAGAACTCTTGTAACTTCTAGTTTTTGAGCTTTTTCATGAACATGGCGATCTGGGTTCGCTTCAGAACTTACTGAGATTGATGAACTTGGAAGTTTCCTTAGAATCTCCTTCTCAAACCAGCATACATCATACAGCTCCATCACATCTGCAGCTTCCATTGATTGCGGCTACAGAAGAAGCTAGAAGTCAGACGTTCAGTGATTGGTGTGTGAGACGGAACTTCAAGAATTCAGAACATAATATATATATAGACTCACTTTCTTTCTAAACTGCCCCCTGGTGGTCCAAATATTACCCAAGAGATTCAAAATTCAATAATTGCGCACGTTTTGCATTGGAGTCGTATTATAGTAACTACGTTTTGCTTTTGTTTATTTTATCATTTGCCGAGTAAGTGAAAGTAAAGTAATTGGGACGCGTTTGGAAGGGCATCAAGTCGCTTTAGATGAAACAACAAGAAATAATTACTTATGGTGTGACATGGAATACTGCAGCGGATGATAGCAGACGGACTCTATTATCATCTTAAATGATTAAATCCAATCTACTGATCTTACAAAAACGGAGCATGGTATATAACGGTTTCTTCAGCCCTAACCTAGCCTTCAGAAAGCTTACGGTGATGGGCGTTGTACAACTCTTCATTAGAAATTTGGACAACAGTAAAATTTGTTTTGAATCTTATTGTTGTTGTTGTTAGATGATTAGGATTAGTATTAGTATATGGTGGTTCGATATAGAGTCAGCTAACACGAGTTGAACACACAGAATCCCTGTTTCCACGTGCTTCTCATGGTATTTAATCGGCCGCGTGGAAGGCTAGGGTTTCAACAGAAATAAGGAGTATTGGCAACTGTGAAACTATGAAGTAGTTAGGTGTTTAATTATTACATGCACATTAAACTACCCCAGACAATAAATAAAACGACTTACATAGTCCTTCGTTGCTTCATTGAAAAAGGTTTTAGGGGAAAAATAGATGGAGGAGTTATGGCTACGGTGTTCCTGAAATGAAATAATTCAAATGCATATGTGGTATATTTCGTCTGTGATGTAATATCCAACCACTTGTCTCATAATGTCCCAACCAGAGTCTGATACGTTCTTTCCCAACTCTAGCTACTTCATCAACCAATTATATGTTAGATATTCCTATTCCTAAATTTTTCTTCCGTTTTAATTTAGAGTTTGTGCATAAAGAAAGAAACCATATGGCATAGAGTCAATTACTCTTCACACTCATTATCAATATATGATAAACGGTATCTTTTATCCTTAATCAAGCCTTCTTTTAATGTAAATAGCAACGTTTATTATTATATCAATATTGTGAGTTCCGTACATAAATATCAGATGAATGTGTCACATTACTATAATGTTGATGTGTGATATTTATTTCAAATCAATTTATAGTAATATATTTATTTTATATGTATTATTGAATCTATCATAATAGAGATCACTCAAAGAATAGATAATTAAACCAATTTCTCAATAAATCTTTCTACTATAAATACTTTTTTTGAAGTTAAACTGAAATTGATTAAAGGAGACAAATTAATATTAGTGAATGTAACATTGCATGATTCATAATGTCACGTGTACTAATACAATATTAAATATATTATTATTGATTTAAAATATTAATGTGACACGATGCATTCACATAATATTTAAAAGACCCTGCCACAATGAGATCTGTGCGAACATACATTGATGTGACATATTAATATGTTTTATACGCATATTATGTTTTATATTTTCATTAATTCTATCAACGAAAATGATTTGATTGAGAAATTTATTAACGTTTGGAGGATTTAATTAAAATATGTTTTATACGTATATTATGTTTTATATTTTCATTAATTCTATTAACGAAAATGATTTGATTAAGAAATTTATTAACGTTTGGAGGATTTAATTCAAAATAAAAAAGATATTTGATTAAAAATATTATTTTCTCTATTAATTAACTTTAACAGAATATAAACCAAGTGAACACGTCTAGCAAATATCTACATAGGGTCCAAATCTCATTGCATATCTGTTTAGCTAATAATTTTCAAATTGAGTATTAGACAATTACCGAAAAAGAAAACAAGCCGTAACTCTAGAAAAGTAACAGAGAATAAGAGCTAACAACAGGAACCATTACGATAAATATGGCAGCGTTGGGCGTTAGACGGCTATTTATCAATGTCGGCAAAGTATGTTTGCTACCAGAGACATAAACAGTAACCTAATTAATTACTAGTCAAAGCTTGAAATTTCATTCTGCTTAATATAATATTTCGATTCACTCGTAATATTTTTAAATAATTCCGACGCAGATCATAAGTAATCTATCATATAGTTCTAGGGTGAGGTCACGTTAGTGGACCCTAGACATGTGCTCAACTGTGATAGGATATGCTAGCTACTCTGTACGACTCTATAATTATGTTGACTTTGGGTTTGATGATGTGTACAGGCTTGCATGTCGCTCCAAGTTTTGGTGCGGATCTCCTCGTCTATGATTGAATCAGCATGCACCTAGATAAGACGTGAGAAAACGGCTTTGAGCTGAATATTTGCAGTCCCCACTTTGACTTTGTATAACTTGGATATGAATTTTTTTTCTAAAGATGTAAGGAAGGCAGTAAACTCGAAACTTACATGAGTACAACAATTTCAGAACCTGGTTACATTTTGTGCAAAGTGAAACAAGTAATAACAGATGCTAAAGCAAGAACAGATTGGCTCTAATATTAAATTTCTGCATAAGCACTTGATGCAGGCAAGAAACATGTGACTCGTTCTATGTTTGCATTCTCATATCAGTAGAAGGAATTGACTTGATCATTGTGTAGTGGTGTGCTGGTGATGCTCAAAGTGATAAGGAAAGTTCTAGTTTACGGCTAGCTCTATACTCATATTTGTTTGAATTTCATTTGCAGTTATAACTTCTTTGATTCATGTCATACAAAAAGTTTGACTTTCGTCTTGGAAGATCCGTATCTCTTTCTTAATGTTGAATAGATGCCATAATCGTTGAATCGAAAACAAAAGCATATTAGACTTGGCTAAATGGTAGATTTCAAAAAAAAATTTCGAAATCAAAACGCAAAGTAAACATAATAACCAAATCGACATGTTTAATCCATACATGATACGGTATTAGGAAAACAAATAGCATAAGAACAAGATAAAAATTTTACCAACTCATTTGTTTAAATATGGCTAGAAGAAAAGACAAAAAACCAAAACAAGACACTTTCATTTTCGGTTATATGATGAAAGAAGGGAGAGAGGGTAACAAATGCATTACTTCCTTCTTTTAATCAAAATGAAAGAGAGGCTAATAAATAAGATATTCTCATTTTTTGTTATATGATGAAAGAAGGGGGAGAGAGAGCAAAAAATGCACTACTTCTTTCTTTAATCAAAAGAATGCTAAAAGGTTCATATGTTTTTCTACATTCCAACATTAAATGATAACCATTAAATCATTTAATGATAAGACCACTAAAACATTTAATGAGGATACCATTAAACCATTTAATGATGATGAAGCATGATAAAAACCTACCTTATATTTAGCAATTCAATGCTAAATGTGCAGCTGTCCATTTAGCTATATAAAATCGAAACCTACATCATTGTAGATTTTGATTTTGCCCTCCTTTTGTCTTTACAATTAATTTTTCAATTTAATTAATCTAATTAATCAAATCAAACTAAAATCTAACTCAATATTAAATATTCATTTAGACTTTTAATTAACAATTAATTAGTGTAAGCCCAACATTTAATCATAGGCTTAAAATCCAATTTAATTAACTCTTAATTAAATTATTCCGATATTATTATTTTGAATCTAATTCGATTCTTTTCTTAATTTGTTTATTTTCTTTCCAGTAACCTCTATTTATTTTTCTTACTTTGCTTGATAACCTTTCCTATAAGCCAAGTAGAGAATCTAATTGGACTTATATAATTCAAGCTCCGATAAGCTCGGAATTAATTTAATCTCATTAGAATTAATTCTAACTTATTAACCAAATGTTATTCCACTAAAGGCAATTAGTTGAACTCTTAAATTACTAAATGTTATGAGAACACATGTTTCAAATTAGATGTCCATTTGCAAACTCTATTATGAACCATATTATAATCATCCGCACAATAAAGGGTAAAATTATCATTTTGCCCTTATTTTGGTTTTTTTTTCTTCTAGATCTCCTGCTTCACTCTATATGGTGATTAACACACAAGATCTTATTTTAGTGTTAAGACTTGATAGGTAGCTAGTCGATCAAACTATTGACGTCAATTTAATCATCAATCTCCGTAAAACATCTAGAAGTGATGATATCACTATAAACTTTTTATTTGAGTGAATGTTCCCCGATACATGTTTCAATTAATAATTTCAACATGCAGACACTGGATTGATACTCTATAAAAATTCATTATGATCATATCAAGAATTATAATGAAACAAATATGAATTCACTACTCATCAAGATTGTAGTTCATAATAAACGAATGCTTAAGTGTACGTTTTAAGATTAAAAAAACAACATACTTTATTCTTTAAAAACATAAGTAATTTTAGATTCATTAATAGTGTTATTAACGATGGTCAACTACTTTCATGATATGAAACTCATCATTCTCTTAAAGTAAATTCCTTTACTTACATGGAAATAAATCGCAATACTATAGTCTAAACCACAATTAAGAGACCAACTTGATTATTCAACTATAAATCAATTAATTTTGATTTTAATAATATACATGTTTCCCATACATCTCCATGTATATGTATACTGCTTACAAAAAAATATTGGTACCTCATGACTAGTTATATAATGCTCTTACAAATAAAATGAAATTCTTTTATTTTATTAATAATAAATATTTTCCTTAAAAAAATAACTAAAAGAAGATTAAGTTATATGTAAATACACCTGCTTTCAGGGCACTATATTTACATAATTCCAACAATCTCCCACTTGCCCTAAAGTAAGTTTAACATATCCCTTATTCTCATCCCTTCTAGCTATCCCTCAAAACTCTTTTGAGACAGTGTCTATATAAATAAATCAGTAAGGTTTTGCTCTGTGAGAATCTTTACCATATTCACCTCACCACGTTATATTATCTCCCTTATGAGATGATACTTTCTCTCAATGTGTTTGGCAATTTTATGGTTCCGAAGTTCTTTAGAATTAGTCATTGCCCCACTATTATCACAATAAAGTGTAATGGCCTTTTCTGCCTTAGGAACTACCTCCAAATCATTTAGGAACTTGCGGAGCCAGACTGATTCTTTTACTGCTTCACAAGCAACAACATACTCAGCCTCTATGATCTAATCAACAACACAAGATTACTTAGCAATCCTCCAGACTATGGCTCCACCTCCTAAAGTAAATATCGAACCAGAAGTTAATTTCCTTAAATCAACTTTTGATTGGAAATCAGAATTTGTATATCCTGTCGGAATAAGGTTACTTTCAGAGTAAACAAGCATTAATTTCTTCGTCCTACAAAGATACTTCAGTATGTACTTAACTGGAGTCTAATGCTCCATTTCTGGATTGGACTGAAATCTACTTACCAGTCCCACTGCATAATAGATATTCGGTCTAGTGCAAAGCATAGTATATATTAAACTTCTAACTGAGGAAGCGTATGGAATGTGTTCGACCTCCTCTTAGGTCTTAGGTGTGTGCTCCTTTGAAAGTTTGATTGTAACATCCCATCACCTATGGAAAGGGTATATTGGTAAATTGGGACGGCTAGTAGGTTAAAGTGCATAAATGACATGAGCATTCATTTAGCCTCTAATTTTAGAGGAATGAGATATTCTACATATGCACATATATGTACATGCATTTCTGACATTCCTTGTTAGGCCCCGAATTTTTTTTATGATGTCATTAAGCATGAATTGTGATAATTATGTATTTATGGCTTAGTTTGATTAAATTGGGCATAATATTGGATAATTGAGTTTAAGATGTGATTAAATATGGTTAAATAA
>JANIJH010000002.1:38874019-38892313 GCA_024520975.1 Erythroxylum areolatum | reverse complement strand
ATGGTTTTAAAATTTAGTGACTTTCGATTATGTTAGATGATGCCATGTATAATTTGGTTTTGCTTTTGCTCTAACATACCATTATCATAGGATATGTACTTAAATATGCTTGAATGTTTGGGTATGTATCATGTGATAGTGGGATGTTGCAACTAATTTACTTCTTATGGAAAGAAAGGAATACCAAAATTTTGTAAAATGAGACTAAGGCACAAGAACAAATATTGCAAAACATAATGACCATAGTAGAAAATCTCATAAGGAATGAATGTTAGATGGCTAATCAATTTTAAAAGCACAGGAAAGTTAAACTCAGTTAGGTCCCTCTAGGTTCTTAACTTTACTAAAGGTGTAAAGGTAACAAATGCAAGGATCAATTAGAAATTAGAACCAATGTAAATTGAATTGGTTGAACATTAGAACATGGGTTAGTTGTAGAATACTATTTAGTTGATATTCTACAACAATCATTTTTATATCTCTCACGATACTAATACAATCATCTTTAACTTTTAAAAAATTGGTAATTTTTTTAACCTAAATGTTTTCAAAAGAATTTAAGTTTACATTAATGTTATAAAAAAATGTTTAGATAACAAAATGACAAATAGACTTCCATATAGGTAATGTCAAAATTATATATACTAATATTTTTATTATTTTATATCCATCCTACATTATCACTAGGCATTCCACTGACAGTATGAACCCACTTGATTATATCCATCTATTCCAATCCAAAAATCATGACCCTTATATTCCTTGCTTCTCCTCTCCTCTAAAGACTATGGCAAGTCTCCTACACTAGCATAATTGTTTTTTTACTTCAAAATTTCTATGAAGGTTGAACTGATGCATGTGTAAAATTTTTAGGTAATGAGTGTTTTCCTAGAATTTGCAAAATAGATTATTTTGGAAGTATAAGGATGATATAATAGTAGTTAATGGATTGAATTTTAAAGGGAAGAAAAGGGAACTTCATTGTCATTGCATAAACCAAGTAAGATGATGCATTTCTTTGAGACTATAGACCAGGAAAATTAGTTTGGATTTTGCACTAATAGTGCTTTGATTTAGGTGGAGACACTTATACAACTATAAAGCAAAAATTACAAGTTTCAGAAGGAGCATATGTGGTACAATTTGAGAAATATAGTAAAGAGATTACAAACATTGTATGATTATTCCTTTGGCCCTAATTAGGAACTACCTATGAACTGTATTAACAATATCAAAAGAGTTCCTAAAGATAACATTATATCATTGATTTCCAATACTAAAGTGAAATATTTATTTCCATTTATGAAGATAGAAGAAGTTGAATCAATTGAGTAATCAAAGGATGAAGAAAATAAGAAAAATAGATGGTATAAAAAACTTAAGAGAGATCTAAGAAAATTCAAATGAAGAACCAAAAACAAAGAGGAATCAATCACCTAAATATGTAACAAATTGTTATAATATTTCTTGAAACATTAGCATTTTAATGAATTATATGCTTAATCATTATATAACCATTTACATGTGGGACATAATGTATCAATCCTTTCATAATCAAGAGAAAATTTATCTTAGACTTTAAAGAAAACATCTTAATATTAAAAGAATATTTAAGAAACTTATAAAAAAATACTAAATGAACTTTTTGTCAAAGAAAAGAGTTTTTAATCTTTGAAAAAACTTCGAGATTTAAAAAAATTAAGTTAGATTACTTTGTATATGAATAGATATTATTTGGCATTATATATAAGTTAGATTTGTTCGTTGATTGGACAATGTACATTTATTACACTATTTATTTACAAAATGCATTCTTCATTCGGCTAGTCAAATGGTTTTGACCAACTAGCCGATGGTGAGTTTAGAAAGCTATCGAAAGGAGAATTTTTGTCTAGTTAGAGGCCCAACTAATCGATACCCCAGCTAAAAATATGTGCATAATTGAAGGTAGGTAACTAGCTAATTGACTAGAAACTAAAAATTGTAACATCTGGTTTATGTGTCTAACAACTATTTGAGTTGATCTTGAGTATAAATAGACCACGATTGTGCCGTGGGAAGAAGATTCAATAAATTAGAGATTTGCTAAAAGCCTTGAGATTTTAAAGAGTGTATGTATCATTCTATAACATATATTAAACCCTAGTTCATTAGTATTAGCAAGAAAGAGATGTTTCAATTTGTATATGACTGTGCAATTGTTGCAATTGAGAAATTATTGATGAACACATTATGGGATTCCTCTTGATATTGAGCAAGAATTGTAAATGATTTCTTTTCACCCATGATTTTAAAAATGTAATATAAAAGGGTTGTATTCAATTATCAAAAAGAAGATTGTAAATTCTCAAGTAAAGTTTAAGGAGTGGACATAAGTCAATGATTATTTGGGCGAATTACTATAAATTAAATTTGTATCTCTTCCGGTATTCTCTTTAATTATTATTATGATTGTTTTATAATTAGTATTAATTAAATATTTATAAATTATTCATTAAAATTTTCAGATAAGTCAAATTATAAAAGCATACAATTTGTCGCCCTCCTCTTGTATGCTATCCAAAAATGAAAATAAGTGATCAATTTAGTTATTATCTTACAGACTAAATTACATTTTAAATCTTCATCTTTACTTAATTTTACAATATTAATTACAAATACTAAAAATATCAATCAATTGTCTAAACATCTAATTTGGTATAAAAATAGTCCACTATTAACTCCATCTTTAACAAAGGTTTTGTCTTTATGTTTTCTTTGAAAAAGTTCCGTTTTTTATCATCTCACTAATTAGTCAGTTTAAGTTTGTCAAAAAGATGTTATACGAAGAGTTTCTATCCACTTATCAGGAAATAAAAGAGTAGATTATCAAACAGAATTCAAGGAATTTACGTAATCAATAATTATTTCCCAGAATCACTATACATTGATTTTATCTGTTTTCTTACTTTTTCATTATTTTAATAATTGTTTTATAATTAAATTGATTAAACTGTCATAAAATATTTGCTAAAATAAATATTTGTTTATACAATTTATCTTATATGTCATCAGAAAATTGCTATAAGTGATCAATTGGTATATCTTAAATTAGTTAGTTATACATAAATAAATGAATCAACGAACATAAACCTGAGTAATTAAACATATACTACTATTTGAAAAGTGTAAAGAAAACGTTGGAATATGAGCTTACTTAATTATACATGACATTGCAAAAAGCGGCAAAGGGATCACTAATCGAGAAACGGACAGATTTCTGCATCTTCATACTTGCAGATATAGCCGTTAAGTACATGAAATTATGTTTTTTTTCTTAATAGTTTAATGAATCGTTGTAAAATAGATTAATTATCATTTTTTTACAATTTTTTTTGCTTTTTAATGTTATCCATTAATTTGTCAATTTTTATAAACTAATTAATTTTTATTTAATAGTCTTATTTTTAATTAATTTTTAAATTAAAAATATTTTTATTTAATTATATTTTAAAATTTTTAATTTTATTTTATCTTTAATTAATTTTATAATAATTTAATATTAATTAAAATTTTTAAATTTCATTTATTTAATTTTCGGTTGAATTTTTAAAATATTAATCGTCACTATTTTGTCGTACATCATCCATGGCATACTGTCATGGTAATGGATAAGGGCTCGTCAAGACGATGAATAACGGGTGCATATATGAGGTGCTCCGCACGTGTTAGATTTTGGTTGGTCAATGAGACAAATTTTGTATGGTAGACCTTTTGCCATTTGCAGCAGATATACGAATCAATCAATTATCATTTTTTTACTATAATCTGGTATAAAAGTTGTTTTACATCATAATATATTATATATTAAGCAAATGAAATTATTGAGAAAATAGAAATTGAATTAGATTTCATAAAGCAGAGAAGCAATAGATCATTGGAGTAAATTAATGTGGAAAAATGGCAACTCAAGTCATCAGGCAAAGTTGCTATTAGTGAAGTGAAAATTTTGAGCCTTTGCATTGATTAATAAAACCTGACAATTTGTAACTTAAAATATGTCCACTTGGTCGGTCCCCATCTGTACGCATCTCTATTCTCTAACCACTCCTAAAGTATGGATAGAATCTCTCTCTCTCTCTCCCTCCTCTGCTTGACGGGCTGATTATATTAGATTAGGTTATCTAATCTAAAAAGAAGCATGTGCAATTCAAGCACAGTTATTAAGGGAGCAATAACTAAGGCATTGGGAGGGATGCAACTTGTGGAATATTGTCCAGCTAACATTCATACGAAAAGTCAAAACTTTTATGCTGGGCTTTACTTGAATCACATCCAAATCAAGAATATCTGAAACTGCCTAAGAAAGAGTTGCATTTATAATTCGGTGTAGGAAATCAAAGAATGCCATTTCAATTACAACTCATTAAGTAGTCATCTGTAGAACACACCTTTTCCCCCTATTAACTCTCTGCCTACACCAATTTCTAACCGCATAGCTTACTGTGTCTTCCAAATTCGTGTGCATTGACAGCTTGTACAGGATTATGCATATTTCCAGCCGCCATTACCTTGATAACCATTTAGCGTTTGGCCAATTTTTTAATATCTAGCTATAACGATTTTTAATCAGGGACACAAGCAATTATTCATTAACATATTTTGCATCGATAATATGGCAATTCCACAAGGAGTGAGAGACTAAAACCAAAATCAAAAGCTTTCAATTCATACAATTTTAGATTATCTAATGATCAGTGGAAAGATATGTCAAATGCCATTACCTAAAAGTGATTAGGGTTAATTAGTTGCCATTAGTAAGGATAAAATTAATTAACTGAAATAATAATATCTATTTTCTGAGACAGGCATAATACCTTATTACAACAGGATCGCGACGGCCTTCAGAAATCAGAATTGGATTGTTATTACTTACTACACTGAAATCAAGGCAAAAAAAAAATTAAAAACAAATTATTAATAGAGATCTTTTTTCTAAAAAATATATGTTTTTCTTTTGGCGTGCGGTACACACCCTTGAATTTTATAACCCGCGTGATGACAATGCCACGTGTCAGCAGATCTGAACTTGCGGTCCCACTCCACGTTGGTGTCTGAACACCGATGAGCACTCCGGCAACTCCCCCAGATCAGCGAACAGCGACTCATCCTCCTCTCTCATTGGAGAAAACTCCGTATCCGCAGAGCTCCTCTCCTCCGAAAAAATGTGACTCGAGATAATTGTCCAAGACGTTGCTTCCATGTCTCCGAACCATGTGAATTCGTCGGTCGTAATAAGTGACTCGTCACCGAGATGAGCGAAGCTTTTCCCGGCTTCGGGTTCTGGGGTTTCAGGTTTGGACTCGGAGATTTGGGGTTTAGGACTGGCGACAGTCGTGGTGGGGGTTTTGGGGACGGAGGCCTGATGGTGGTGGCTTCTCGACGGTGGAGGCCAAGGGTGGTTGTGTTCGCAAGAGTAGCTGATCACAAGCTTTGTGGGGTCCACTCTACTTCTCTCTACTTGCTTTCTGGCTGGACAACCTTTTGAACTGCTACACCTGTAATATCCTCTGCAGTTCAGGCAAAACTGGACTTATTATGTCTACCCAATCCTACATGTTAATTTCGTCCATAATCGTTATAACTTAACATGGTTTTATTCGATGTTAACTGTTACCTGGGGTAAGGAGAACCTTTGATGGGTTTTTGGCCGTATTTTCTCCAAGCCCATGAATCGGAAGGTGGCGGAGCATTTTCACCCTTCATCCGTGCGCCGTCTAAGTCTTTGATCGGCACCGATATCACTTTTTTATGTGCGCCTCTCTTACTGTTCAATAGCGTTAACTAATTATGCATAAAGAACATTACTTTCAATGATTTTTAGCTTCAAAGACAACCTTTTTTTAGCTCGAATTATGGATTCTTTTAAAACCAAATATACTGTGATGTGAAATTGAAGAAAACACGTGAGTTGAGCGGGGATGTAATCATGGAAAAGTTACCTTCTTTTTGGGGAGAAAGTAGAAGCCATCTTGAAGTCGTTAACCAAGCTAGAAGGTGGTGAGTCTGGACCACTTTCTGGGTTACTTTCGTTCTCTTCTTGCTCACTGATTTGTAAGTCGTTAAACTTTCTATCCATTAATGAACACCAGGGCCTCCAAGACTAAGCGTATATTATATATAATGGATTCCCGGGATAGTTATAAACGCTTTGATTGATGGAAGAAGCTACAAACCAAGATGAAGATGGATGTGAAGGGAAGATAAAGAAAGAGAGAATAAGAGAGTAAAAGAATGCGGTATTAGTTGGTGGTGTGAGGAGAGGGAGAAGAAATGTGGGGAAGGTAGAGAAGAAAACAGAGTGGTCCTTTAAAAATTGGCCGCCATGATGACAGATGAGCTTTTGGGAATTAGTTTATAGGGTACGTGCAAGCTAATGTGTATAATCCCAAACATCTTTCTTAACCTATTGTCATTAGAAAACGACTTCTTGCTCTTCTTTTTTTTTTTTTTCTTTTAACTCATTGTTTGATTATTTCAACCACACTGATTGTAAGTTCTCACTAAACAGCTCATCTAGTTGCCCCCTTAGTTACTCTCTCTTCTTTATTATCTGCTTTTGTTTAGGTTTCTGAACTTAATGTATCATGTACTAAACCATGATTAGCTTCGACTTGCTGTAAAAACAAGGTGACCAAGGATTAACATGTTATGGTGAGGAATGTTTTAGTTCTAAGATATCAACATCGTTTTTTTTTTTTTAATGATGGTTTGCTTTTAGAGAAATCATTTGTTTTTAATTTAAAAAAATTTAGAATTAAAGAAATAGAAGGTTCACATGCCAAGCCATATTCATGTAGACTTTATATATTAGACTTACAGACTTATTTTTTCAAATATAACTCTAATAACTCGACTTATTCTTAGAAGTTAAGACCCAACATATAATACTTAAGATGTACATCCTGTGTTATTTACCGATTAAAAAATAAAAAGAACGTGTAAGAGGCATAAAAATATTTTCTCTTAACTAGTAAGTATAAAAAATATAAATATGCCACTAACTAGTGTTCTACTTAAACATGCATGTCATGTACTGTGTTAAAAAAAATTGTGAAGATATATTCACAAAAATTCACTTAATCACTCAAAACAAAAGGCACCCACAAAATTTCATTCATGTAATCAACCTTAGGTTCATGTCCTTATGACAGTGCTTGGCTAACATTTATACATTGGTTACTTTAACTTAGTACTGTTTGGTGCAGTCAAAGCCTTCGTAAATGTCTTCATTGAATCAAACGATATCCTAACATATAATGTAATTCTAGCTTTAAAGTCTCTTTTAGCAATCAAAATTTGGCATCTAGGTTTTGTTCTTTTATCATTTTTGAGCACTCATGTTCACTTTCGAGTTCATATAAGCCAACATACATTGACTCAACTTCCATATCTACACTAGTTGACTCATTTTAACCAAATAGGTTGGTGTGAGTAGTTTAACACTCTCATCCCTTAATCAGAGGTCTCGAGTTCGAGTCATGGGAATGGAAAAATCTGTTTGGCCAGTACTTTATCCTTTACGGGCTGATCCGGTATGAACGGGGATTAGTCTGGGAGTTGATGACTTAAATGCGCCTTCTCATGAGTTGAGACTCTTCTAGGACACCTCGTGGGCTTACATAAAAAAAAAAAAAACTAGTTGACTCATTTTAATTACTACATAACTTGTGTCTCTAGCTTAACATATTGCTATTCCCATATAAAAGTTTATTCCCATCTTAATTTATGCATCTACCTTGTGATCAACAAATAATAATGCCTTTATCATACTGGAGGAGAAAGAGATACAATATAAACCTATATGATTCTTCAATTATATGCTTCTTTATTTTTATTACTACCTTAGCTCATCTTTCATTATTTTAGATCTAATTTAATGTTGATAATTGCATGCTATTTATTCATATTGTAAATAACATTTAGCTCTCTAATGTTTTCATTATCTCGATTAAAGGAAAAATCAAATAAACATTTCATAATCTCTTATTCTTTTTTTATGTAATTACAGAAAATACTATTAACGACAATATCAAATAATGAAGACACACTTTTAGGTAGTTATATGAGAAGTCATGATTCTATTACACTTGACCTTTTATATTAAGGCATTATTTTGATTCCAACTGTTATTTTGTGTTGTTTTGGTTCTATAATCACATTAAATACTTAGAAGTCATTACATGAAACCTTTTATTAAAATAACATCCTATATATGTACATATGGCTCGTCTTATACATATGTTAACTTTTTAATGTTAGATTAGAAGGTATCCCTTCACCATTTTTTTGTTGAAGCAAGACATAACACTTTTTGAGTAAGGGGAGGAACAACTAACAATAATAGTTATAAAGCCTTGTTTTTCCTGATTTTAGAATAATTTAGATAAATAAATCAAAAACAAATAAATGGTATAATTGTAATCTTATATAAATGATTGTTACATAAATAACAATATGTTAGTTTAAATATAAAACGAATCCTATTAAAACTAAAGTTATAAAAAATTTTGTAATTCATGAAATTTTAAAACATATAAATTTAAAAATCAAATAAAAATACATTATAATAAGTAAATGCCAAATGAATTTTTCATTTAAATCCATGTTCTTATTATTCCATAATTTATATAAATGTTTTAGATCATAAATAATTATTACATTTTTGTTTTTTAATGCATGTGCACGCGTGCGTGAGCACATGCTCTGATTATTCTATAATTCATATAAATATTTGAGATCATAAATAATAATCACGTTAATAATTCAGAGGAGACATCCTCCTACTACCCTTTTGACCCAAAAAAAAAAAAAAGCAACCAAACACAGTCGTAAATCCAAGAAATTCAATCAAGCAAATTTGATCCATGTTTTCATAAACTTTATCCAATTGATTCAAGAAATTAATCTAAGGCCTAAAAGTTTTCTAGAAACCAGAAAAGCAACATATGAAATTCTCAACTTCAAAAACATAACAGACAAACAACCACATTATCTAGAAGCAAATTTTCTTTTATTTGCAACTAAAAGCTAAGGGGGGCATGCGTGTTTTGTTTTTGAAGACCGAAACAGAAACACTTACTTTCCAGAAGTAGAACAAAGTGATGGGACAGGTGTAATTGATAATTAGTTTGCAGAAATAAATAAACATAGAGGAGTTATATTCTAGCTTTCAGAAACATAACACTAATATGTATATCATTAGCCTTCTAGAAAAATAAGAAAGGGAAATCATAGTTTTGTTTCATTAAACAAAACAACCCTAATTTTTAATGATGCCATAGTTAACATTAGGCAAATCATTCAAATAATTAAGTTTTAGCCTTAATCTTTTTCAAATGAATAACAACTAAGCAATTTTAATCAAATTATAGAATCAAAGTGGCTCTGATGCTACTCTTGAAAAATTGAAGCAGCAGGATTTGAGCACATATGTAGCAGAATAATTACAAAATCTTTTTATATTTGATTTTTTAAAAGTCAAGATCACTTAAATTTTATAAAATTATTAATATATAAATCATAATTTATACTTTATTTGAAAGCTTGATCATTTTTCTTGCATTTCCCTATAAACATTTCTGAAATCGGTTCATCTCATTCACCATAGTCACACAAGTGTTCAACCTCTAACAGTACATATAGAACATATTGAGAGAACTTTGAAATTATTGCAGAAAGGGTTAGCGAGGAGTACTAGCTCCTTTAGAGCTTAAGTCTATTTATAATAAGTTTTGAGTATTTTAATAATTTAATATAAATTAAATTAGTTTTTTAATTAAAAGTACAAATAATTCTAGTTAAATATTAACTATGCCCAAATAAGATAAAGAAACTTTAAGTTTCTTAAACTTTATTATCAAATTTAACTTAGTTAAAATATCTTTTCTCTCTTTAACTCGTTCTTTGTATATGACTTATTAGCTTCCCAAATATTTTGGCAATAAATATAAATCATAACCTTAAATATTATTTAAAATCAGAAAAATTAAACTCCTTTAATTTATCTTTAATTATATAATTAAATAATTTATATTTATAGATTAAGATTGGCACCTAGCAATGTATTGTTACAATTCAAATATTTAGAGATGTCAAAGTAGTTTTAAATAATTTTTTCGTGTATGATTTTTCATATAATTTAATCATTTCATCATATAATGTTTTGATTAGAGACAGAGCAAGAAATTTATGTATACTCTATTTGAATTCCAGCATGTTAGTTCTCCACCATTAGTAATTGATTCAATTAATGAAATTTGAAATTTATTTTCAAATTGTCATTCCACCTTAACCAAGAATTTCCTAAATCAATACTAATCGAGAATAATAGAATATTCTTTCTATTCACTTTAGGGTGAAGAATTCTATATTGATTATTAGTTATTTTCATAGAGTTTATGTTACATTCAATGACTATCGACTGAGCTACTTTTGATTAAAATAGGTCATAAATTGTATTAAAACTTGACAATCTCTATATGAGATAACTTTAGAAATATTAAGTGAAAGGATCACTTGTACATTTATCACAATGAGAGTTTCTATAGCCATATAAGTAATGTTCCTAACGAAATTCTTATACGAGGTTAGTTCAACGAACTTTTTCTCTATAATAAGCAACTATACATTTTTTAAGTACATCCATACTTTAGTGTATGGGATTAACTACTCCTTTCAAAAGGAAAATTTATAACAACTGCTAATCATTTTAGCTATATTAATATTCAGTCTTAATAGAACAATAACTAGGAATAATTTAAGGATAATATATAAGTACAATATAAATCTTATCATTATAATCTTATTATAATTTTATTTACAATGTACATTTATCTCATGGATTTTATCAGATACATCTAATATGTATAAGAAAAGAATGCTTTAAAATAATTATTTCACTAAACTAAAGCCAACTGATTGGCTGTAAAGCATAAACTGACACTATTGAGCTAGTTCCTATATTAAATCCTCATTTTTTGAACACGATTGAGCTAGTTCTTGGTACTTGCCTTAGGGAAAATTAGGATTATCTCAATCACCATTTCTCAACCAGTTCCTCACTACAAGTGAGCTGGAGATTGTGCGCCAACAATGACATTTATAATGCCTTGTATCTCAGTATAGTTACTGATCAAAATAGTCCTTGAGTCCTCTCAAGTCAGATCCCTTGAATAATATAGGTTAGCACTACCTTAGAAACATTCCAATCACCCCAATTCCTTTTTTTTTTTCCCCCTTCTACAACACCAACTAATTTTAATAGCAACATATATAATACATAGGTCCAGGATTATTGCCTAACTCTTAATAGTTATGGAATCCTCATAGTTATTATACAGAACATAAGCCCCTTGTACCTCCTTGTACTTCCTCACCTTATCTAGAGTATTTAACTTGCTCATAATAGCTATATATTGGACAAGAATGATTATGCTAGACAATTTTTGATAGTTTTATATATTAGACAATTATTTGTAAATTACTTAAATGACAAGGAGACTCAAATTTTTTTACTTTATTATATATAAAATAATTTGATGTACATATTCTAAACTTTAAAATTGTTTTCGTTAAAATATATCATTTATCAAAATTTGATAATTGATTCTTCTCTCTCTGTCTCTCTCTCTATAAATATGTGTGTGTGTGTGTATATATATATATATATATATATATACAACATCAACAATAACCCCAGCGTACAAGACTCCCCGTTTTGAGAGAGTTGGAGGAGGAACATCAATTGTACGTAATTTTCCTTTCACATTTTACAAAGAGACTGTTTCGATGACTCGAACTTGTGATCTTTTAGTCACAAAAAAGTAACCTTATTAATATATATATATACATATATAGAGATAAATGAGAACACCATACTTTATCCAATATCTGAGCACCATATATATATATATATATATATATATAAAAAGATAAATCAAAACAACTTATGAAAGTCAAATAAGACAAACCATACTTTATCCAATATGTAGGCACTATTTAATAATGAAGGTTATGATGGTTGCATTGATGACGCATGATCTAGGCTTGAATTATGTAAATAACTGATTTTGAGTAAACAAACCTATTGAATTTTTTCATTAAAAACATGGGTGTACTAGTAAACGGTTTGGTGTCAGATGCCATCTAGAGGCTTTGAGATAATCTGTAAAAATTGCTCAGATATTATAACTGCGATGCGAAACGTCTTGACTAAAATCCTTGATCTTTTGTCTCTCTCTCGCGTAGCGAAAGGGACTGAAGGAGCCAACTGGCCAATTTGCTGCATTGATTTTGAAAATATCAATGCAACGTTTTCTCTGTCAATATTCTAGAAGCGGAAGCAATGCGACTATGACAATTTGTCCATCACAGTATGATTGTAACAGTAGTTTAGACTATTCTTCTTTAAAACGAGCTGGGCGAGGCATTTAACAATCCATCTAGTCACAGCCAATTCACACCCATTTCTGACTTCCACTAACTACGGCGACTATCTTGAATAATTATTCTATGGGTGATAGAATATTGAATCCATTCAATAAGTTAATGAATTTTTAATTTTTTAGAAGTTCTAGTCTAGTGTTTATATTTTGATTTTATAGTTTTGTGTCATTAATTGAAATAAAGTTATAGAAAAGTAGCGGTACGGTACATTCAAACAAATAATATGCATAAGAACTGGCAAGTGATGTCTAGCATTTAAAGCCCCTGTGACCCCAGGAACGTAACTAGTTGTCTCCTTGCCACGTGGGATCAGAAGAAGTGTTATTTACGGTTGATCCGCTCGCTTTCCCAATTTTCCATTTACTTTCTTTTTTCAATCCTCTGAGCACGCCTAATAAGTTATGACCCAGCATTACGTGAGTGGGTTCGGTATATATATATATATATATATATATGTTTAGAATTTTCTACTATATTACTGTTATTTTCCTTTTTCAAGATCTTGAATCGGAGAAAAAGGAGGCGAGCTGGAACAGGTCAGATCTTTGCCGTATTTATCCGTAGTTTAATTGGATTGTGACCTTAAGCTATATATATACACCCCGAAGAATGACTTAGCTTTTCATCTTCATTTTTATACTGAAGAATGACGTTCAATTTTAAATTTGTCTTCCAATATAACATCATTAATTTGACCAATTGTCAGAAAAGAATAAAAAAGCATCAAATGAGTTGGTTCAAGTTGACCAAAAAGCTCTATATTGATTGAAAGTTAGCCAAATATGTTGTTGGCCAGTTTCTCCTTGATAAGGGTTTGTGCTCATGATACTGTGTGAAACAACAATGCCATTATCAGTTTTGAAGCATGAAATTAGTCGATTATTATTACTGGGAATAATGCTTGATATTATACTGGAGGGATTATTCTGTTTCTATTAAGTTGGCTTTCACATAATTGCTGAAGTATACAGAATATAGAAATACCTGTTAGATTATTTAATGGTCATTTGATTTATAGATTTAAGCCTCAAGAATAACACCCAAGATAATAATTATTGGGTATTAAATAATAGATTTCAAATAAATCAACGACTCTTTTCCTCTCTCCTTTCATTACCAAAAGACAAGTTGGTTGGTGGTGCTATATAAGTTTAAAAAACTTATTGAATAGTTATTCTGAATCATTGAAGAAACATGTTAAAGAAATAAGAAGAGAGAAAATCAACATCTTATGGAAAACAATCAAGGATACAGGTACGCCAAAATCATTCGATTCAATAAATGTCTAACAATTGGTATCAAAACACGGTGTTGCATAATTTGTGTTCTACCATGTATCGTTTATGTATGATTATATTTTCTGTTCGTTTTTGTTTTGTTCTATATTTGTAATGGCATTACTTTTTACACTATATTGCCATGAAAAATTGCATTGCCATGAATCACAGACATATTAACAGAAAAACCGCACATTTTGAAACTTTTCGGTTTGATGATTTTCGGATGTTAATAGCATTCTCACTGTTTAACCGAAACATAATGGTCATAAATGGATAGTTTAGATGAAGGGTAATACACAGCAGAGAGACTTGAAAATATAAAACCAAAAGTTTTCGATATGAAGAGAAACCAAACACAAGAGATACTCTTGGTGATGCTTGATATGGTTTTCGTATCCTTTGTGATTATTATATTGGCTAGAGATGCTCTGGGTAAGGTTGGTGATGCTTGATATGGTCCAAGTCTCATGTCATTTAGAGCTCGAATGAAGAAGATATAGCCAAAAAATCGAAGGATGTTTGTCAGCCTTCCAGTATTCCAAACTCGCGATCGTGCATGTGCACGATCGCGATTTTCTTCATCAACCCTTCAAAGTCACGATTGTGCTTGTCCACAATTGCGACTTTCACCGTAAAACCTTTAAAGTCGCTATTGTGCATTTAAAGGTTTAAAGGTGAAAGTTGCTATCGTGGAAATGCATAATAGCGACTTTCATGCGAAAGTCTGAATTTCCATAGTCACATATCCAACTTCAAACCTCCATAACTTTTGATTTAGAACTCAAAAAATTACAAACTTTATATCAATAAAAAGCTAAAAGAAAGATCTACAAATTTCACATGAAAATTTTGTCAAAATATTCTTAGATTAATACAGTTTAATAAAGGAAGTTTCATATCAACGTTAACTTTTCCAACTTCTTCATTCACTGTGCTTCTTCTTCCTCAATCTTCATTTTTACTTTTTCCAACTTAAATTCTTCTAATTTATTAATAATGCATTTCTATACTTCGTACACTTTTTAAACAAAATAGAATCAAACTTATACTCCAAAGCTTAAAAATCCGAAACTCATATTTACTACCGCTCTCTTTACTGTAGTTTTCCATTTCTTTACTCTCATTTCAATCTTCTTTAATTAACATATAGAACACTGAAACACATTCTTCTAACTTCATTTCATCTCAACAACACAAACAAATAAAAAATTCAAGGTTCACAGAAAACATAAAAAATCTGATTTGTCATGCATGAATTTCCATTTTCTGCACTTTATTTCTCTTTCTACTTTCATTTGATGCTTTTTTTTTCACACTTTCAATTCTTCAACAACTTAGCAATTTATCAACTCTATACCACAACTTCACTAACTCTTCATTTCATATCATTAAACTCACTTAAATTCATTTCCACAATAGATTAAAATAAAGACTACACACTAACACCAAAAATAGAGCATATTTGGATAACACTAATTCCTACACTTCCATTTTCTGTATTATACATTTTCAACAACTTCATTTCGTTATACACTTTGCATTTAAATACTTATCACTACGTCACTTATTCAAATTCACTTTTGTTAACACTTCATATATTTTTATTCATGAACAGTATATTAACCATATATGTAATCTTCTAAACCATAACAGAGACAAATATTTTTTCATCAACTTATGTAAATATTTATATATATCATAATCCAGAATCCATTCACTACAGTTGTAAACAATTCCTAATTCTCAAATTCACCATCTAAATTATTCATCATCGTAACCACAATTCTCAACAATATCACATTACATTTCAATTATACCCGGAGTGTCAATGAGTGTATGTACAGTCATTTTAAATGCGTGCAGAACATCCAAATTTATGTGCATGTATGCTAAAATATGCATGAGTATGAAAAAGACATTTTTCTTAATCTCTCATTGATCTCACATGTACCATACTTTTGGGTTCTAACTCTTAATATGAGGACGGGATGTTACGTACATTTCTCTCCCTTAATAAATTTTGTCCTCCAAATTCTTATATGACTATTCAAGGAGGCAAGGGTATGTTTCCTGCTATCCTCCTCTGTTTCCCATTTAACTTCAGTACGTCGAATAATTTCTTCCTGTTGACCATATCCAATGAAATCAATCAATCCTCTAATTATTTCTTCATATATCCCCCTATCTTAATTGTTTCCTCAATATTGTTTGGGTTACTCAAATCTTTTTTTCACTTGGTAAGTCGACAATACATTTATGTCAGATCATATCATTATTTTTTAATATACTCACATTTCACACATTATAATTATGAGGCATCTTATTGAGAATACAACTTATAAGTTACCAGTCCTATGCTCTCACTAACTTCATGTGAACTCATACAATTCAAGCTTAGTTTATCCTTTTTCCTTATCTGAGCACATCTTTATCTTAATCTAAGCACACCTTGGCAAGGTGCTACTCTTAGAAATATTTCATCTCTTGCCTAGTATTTCATATCTCTTTATTTTTTAATACACTTAACTCTTGGGTCTATCTCACTACATTTCATAACTTCAATGTTGTCCCACAAAATTCATTCACCTTTCTTGAGCCACTTAACTTTTATTATAAATTCATTTCACTCATCAACAATACCTTGAATCAATTCTGTCCTTTAACCTTTTTGTAAGGGCGAACGACTCTTTTTGTCATATAATGCCTCATACAGTATTCTAATGACATCACAATAATAATGATTGATATGCTTAAAGTCAATTAGAACTATACCTTGATCTTATATTCCTACGAACTCCAAAAATATATGCTTTAAACATATCTCCAACAGTTAGGACTGTTGGCAATTCAAACATTCAATTACTAGTTTCTACATCCTTAGCAATTAAGTACTATTTCGGCATATTCCTATTGGGATGTATAGCTTAGGTTGCTACTTACGCTTTCTTTAATAACATCTTTGCTCACTCATATTTATCGGGTACAATCTTTTTCATTTCAATCACAAAGCAACATTTTTCCTATTCGAACTCAAAATTCATATTCATTCTCAGTTCCTCATTAAGATTCACCATTTTTAAATCCTCAATTTGGGCTTTGTTAATCTTTTCCTGTGGGACTGATCTTAAATTTAATAGCTAATAATACTTTGATTTGCCCAAAATTCAACTCAACATTTTGTGTGCTCTTTATTGAACTTGGTTTGGTAACCTCGATATCTAAATTTGTGCTATTTCGTTATTGAATTTTTTGTTCAATACATCAAATTCCAACACTAGCTTTACTAGGAATTATCCATTTACACAATCAAAATCCTCAAGTCACTCTATTCATTGTCTGAGCCTTTCATTAAGCTCTTTCAAACTCCATAATTACCTCAAACTTTAATGATCTCTATGAATTTCGAAATGTTTATGTATATATGAAATGTCTCCACGCATATGAAATCACTTTATTATGTTGCATTGGATTTTATCCTAATCTCTGATGTGAAATCTCATTATTTACTATATAATCTCCAATTCCAAATAACATTCTTATCATTGGTGTTATATTTCATCAAAATTCTTTTTACATTCATCACTCATACGGTTGACACATTTTTCCTCAAACATTTTTGTCAAGGGAAAAGATTAGTAAAATCTCCTTAACAACTTTTGGTAGTGTCCAATATCCAGCTAATTTTGGATCTCTCATTACCTCTATTTTCTTAGGTCTCCCTCAAGTATTCAAAATGTTCCCTTTACTTTTTGAATACACTCAAAAAACCATTTATGATCATAGTTGTTATGTAACGCCGAACTTTCTGAGCTCTTTGGTGATTGTTCTGTATTTGGAGATACTACTATTTATTGATATATACATGGTTATATATGAGTTCAAAGATGAATTTGAATCCTTTTGGTACGTATGCGAATGATTTATAATGTTATATGCCCTTACATGAACTTAGAGTTCACCAAGAAGTGAAATCTTGGAGATTTATGACATATAAGCTTATAAGTGTGTAAAACTGAGTCCATTGGATGGATATGGCTATGGAGGCTAAGTTAAAAGTGTTATAATGCCTTAGAGGTGATTAGACATGATTTATAGACTTATTAGACATTTAGAAAGCTTAATTGGAAAAGTTGATATATATAAGGGCTTATTTGCAAATTGTTAAAAGTCAAAGGACTTAAAAGTAATTTTTTAATTCTTGGAGCACCAATATGTAATTTTATAAAGTTAAGGGGCTTAGTTATTATTTGCAAAAGTCCAAGGACCAAAATAAAAATAAAAGTTTTGGTGATTCCCAAATTTTGGGCTTAATTATAAATTTAGGAAAGTTTGGAGGGTAAAATGGTAATTCACATAAGCTAAGCGCAAAATGGTAATTTCACCCCATTTGGTCAAAGAAGAGTCAATATTCTTAACCCTTCTTTCACTTATGGTCCTGCATCTCGTTACTTATGTAGCGCTCCCTTACCATAGGGTACACACCGGGACGCCCGCAGGTCATTCCGGTACATATCCTACGATAAGGGTG
>JANIJH010000002.1:38841631-38863329 GCA_024520975.1 Erythroxylum areolatum | reverse complement strand
CTGTCCACTAATAATCATGCTAAACAATAACAGAAACTTCCAAAAATCATAACTTCACGTTCCATGGTCCAAAAATTGCATACTATACATCAATGGAAAGATTAAAACATAATCTAACACTTTTGTGAAGAACTTAAAAGCAATTTCAAAGTCTAACTAGGTCAATTTATCAGTCAAAGTTTTTGCCAAACATGTTCCATCCGAAAACAACATCCAAACTTTCAAATTTCATATCTTTCAATTTCCACATCCACAAATAGCGTTTGATACATCATTGAAAAGCTCGGAAAATCTTATATGACTTTCATGTAGGCCACTTAACCCAATTCAAACTACATCAGTACAGAAATTGGCCTCACAACAGTACACACTAAAATTCCTTTAACTAACACTTTTAAAAACAAAGTAACATAGCCTTAACTTCGGAAAATCATAACTTTGAATCCCGATATCAAAAAATATCAAACTTTATAGCAACAGAAAGCTTTCAACATATTCTACAAGTTTCATGAAGATCAATTTCTTAAATTTTGCCTAAATCAAAAGGTCAAATCTCTATGACCAAAAAGTCAAACTTTTCTTAATTCTCCAAAATTTAACACTTTCACTAATTATTTCTTGCTTTTTAACTTCATTTCAATCAACTCATTCACTTTAACTTTCGTAACTCGTACAACTCTACTCAAATTTCAAAGTCATCAAAACCAATCAGTTATTTCTCATCAATTTTCTTTAAGCATAAATACATCTTTAACACAATACATATACTAACACACTCATTTAAGTTCATTTAATATTTCTAAATTCAACTCAAAGATCGGGGTCCAACAATGATTATACTATATCATATAAACCTTCAAATTTATCTCATATTCATACTTCTCATAAAGATTAACATAATACTTATTAAAACTCCAAAATCTTCCAAATCATGTGAAGCCTAATTCATCATGCAACCACGTAGGTCATTGTAGAGGTTGGAAGGTTTTGGTTTTCTTTTGGGCAAATGAAAGAAATAACACAGTGAGAGTGGTAGTGGATAGAAGAAAACAAGATTTTACTTTGGTGTAGATTTGATTAGAAACTCTGTGTTAAAGAAAAACTGGAGAAAGAAGCTTCGAGAAAGATGAAGATAAGAACAGTAACTTGTCTTTCAAGGTTAAGAAAACTTAACTTTAAAACTCGGACACTTCTTAGCCTCTTATCCAATTCCCCATATTAAAACTCGCCTAAGTATAATTTATACTTGGGTTTATAACTCAATAAAACCATTGAAATCAAAATTCATAACTCCTTGAATCACTTCCAGATTTTTCCAAAAAAAACTAAAATTTGGGTCTACTGTTCTATTTCTAAAACAATATACTATGCATAACTTCCATTTAGAAATTAAACATCTTAGAGACTGAATTACAATTTGAATTCTTCATATGATCTGTAGCACTATTTCTCTAATTTACTCCAAATTAAAAATAATCTCATTTGAAATCCTATAGGTCCGAATATAATTAAAATCCAGAAGTATGTTCAGTAAAATATTCCTATTCACACTGTTCCAATAGATTCCCTTAATTTCATTTAATCAACATTTTTCAAATCAATTCAAAATGCTTCAAAATTTTATGGAGAGACATAATAGTGTGTTAGGAATCTATTGCCTCAAGAATCAAGTCATTTGGAGATCTAAAGAAGGAGTTATTATAGAAAGAAGCAAGACTGCTTAGCTTGCAACTTCTCTCGGATGTAGAAACCATTAGGTAGCACTGTAGCATGAAGTGACAAATAAAGTTGTGAGTGTTAATTAATTGAAACTCATGGAGATGAGAGTGAGAGGTCACAAGCATGAGTAACTCACGGGTGTTAGTGTGAGAAGTCACTGGTGTGAGAAATACAGACAAAAATTGGGTTGAACTATTTAAGAGCACACTTACTCCACCCGTCCCATTTTTTACATTCAATATCTCTCAATTCATTTCAGATGGCTATGATTTTTGGTACAGAGGTACAGCAATGTCTTATGAGTCCAATGGTCTAAGTCTCATGTTATTTGGATGTCTGACGAAGAAGATATAGCCAAAAAACTGAAGGATGTTTGTCAGCCTCCAAGTATTCCCATGCACGATCGCTATTGTCATCATCAACCCTTCAAAGTGCTTGTGCACGATCGTGACTTTCACCTTAAAACCTTCAAAGTTGCTATCACATAAATTCATGCAAAAGTCTGAATTTCCTTAGTTACGTATCGAACTTCAAACCTCCATAACTTTTGATTTAGAACTCCAAAAAATTGCAAACTTTATATCAATAAAAAGCTAAACGAAAGATATACAACTTTCGTGATGACAAATTTGTCAAAATATTCCTAGATCAACACAGTTTAGTCAAGGAAGTTTCATATCAATGCTAACGTTTCTAACTTCTGATTTTCATTCACTGTGCTTCTTCTTCCTAAATCTTCATTTTTACTTTTTCCAACTTAAATTCTTCTAACTTATTAATAATGCATCTCTATACTCCATACACCTTTTAAACAAAATAGAATCAAATGTATACTCCAAAGCTTAAAAATCCAAAACTGATATTTACTACCTCTCTCTCTACTGTAGTTTTCCACTTCTTTACTCTCATTTCAATCTTCTTTAATTAACATATAGAACATTGAAACACATTCTTCTAGCTTCAGTTCAACTCAACAACACAAACAAATCAAAAATCCAAGGTTCACACAAAACATCAAAAATCTGATTTCTCATGCATGAATTTCCATTTTCTGCATTTTATTTCTCTTTCTACTTTCATCTAATGCACTTTTTTTTCCAATTTTTTCCACACTTTCAATTCTTCAAAAAATTAGCAATTTATCAACTCTATACCATAACCTCACTAACTCTTCATTTCATATCATTAAACTCGCTTAAATTCATATGCACAACGGATCAAAATTAAGACTACACACTAGCACTAAAAAAAGAGCATATTCGGATAACACTAATTCTTGCACTTTCATTTTTCTGTATTATGCATTTTCAACAACAACTTCATTTCATTATACACTTTACATTTAAATACTTAACACTACATTACTTATTCAAATTCACCTCTGTTAACACTTCATATATTTTCATGCATGGACAGTACATCAACCATATACGTAATCTTCTAAACAATAATAGAGACAAATGTTTCTTCATCAACTTACGTAAATTTTTATATATATCACAATCCAGAATCCATTCACTACAGTTGTAAACAATTCCTAGTTCTCAAATCCACCTTCTAAATTATTCATCACCGTAACCACAATTCTCAACAATACCACATTACGATTCAATTATATCCAAAGTGTCAATGAGTGCATATACAGTCATTTTAATTATGTTCAAAACATCCAAATTTACGTGCGTGTATGCTAAAATATGTATGAATATGAACAAGACATTTTTCTTAATCTCTCATTGATCTCACATGTACCATACTTTTGGGTTCTAACTCTTAATATGGGGATGGGATGTTATAGATAGGACTTTTTTTTCTCAAAGAGATCTTTTCTTAAAGAATCTGACAATTCTCTTTTTTTTTTCTTTTGTAAGGTTATTGATGTTGTCAATATTCTATCAACTTTGTATTGTGGAAATAAGACTTTTTCTGATTAAAACATCTTGTTGTTTCCTTACAGGCCTGTATGAATTGTGGTTTTTTTGACATCATAATCTTGAGGAATTTCTATTATTTATATAGTTTGTCGGGAGTAGCCAATGCTAGTTGGTATATCTCTCCTAGTGAGATTTTCATCATGTCACAGTGCAAAAATTTATCACTATTTGAAACTTTGGTTGGATTTCATCATGAAGAGAGGTAATAAACATATATCTAATATAACATTGTTGAACCATTTAAAATGTAATATTTCTTAGACATTTTCTAAAAATGCCTCTGAATATCTCTCTTATTTAAAGAACTACACTTCGTTTTGATGTATTTTTGATGACTTGCCCTATAAATTAATAGGAAATATCTAATAAATTCTTTATAGATCATTACTAACAGAGTTCTTACTTTAGGAAGCCTAGCAATCTAAAGCCTCCTATATTCTTTAAGACTTTGAAACCATTATTGCAAGTTTCCAGTCATTTTAAAAACAAACTCTATTAGTATTTCATTAAGGGTAACTTTTGGAATGGTCATTTATAGATCAATCCATAAACTAAATGTATGTAACTTATCTATCTATTTTGTGCATAGAAGATCATCAAATGTAAACTAAGGTCTTCAAGATGGTCGGATTATGGACTTCAAATGTTGTTGTAATGGTTCTGCTTATAAAGAACCTACATCTTCTACTTCAGGCTCTTCCTCCATTTGTTGTCGAAGAGCATTTAGAATGGCCATCAGGATATAGGATAGATGTGATAGATCATCTATCTAGTTTGTGTCATAGCTAGACCCAACATATTGTGAAGTTGAGTCAAAGACATTAGTAGGGTTCAAATGAGGATGGATTGGTTGAATAGTATCCATAAATCTGAGTTCTTCTTCAGTTCCTTTCATTTTGAGCTTGGAAAGGTTGTTCATTTGAAAGGGAAGGTTTTCTTTAGCTCTAGTATAAGATAGAGTTAGATTGTCTTTTAGCTTCCATTAAGTTTTTGGGGTTTAAGGTTTTTCTATAGAAGGTTTATCTGAATAACAGATATGATATTTTAAAGACCTTTCTATAGTCTGAGACCTTTGGATATGATGGACTAAGGTAAGAAGTGGGTTTAAAGGAAAAGACAGTAGGATATTCATCATAAACTTTGATTTATCTTTTGCTCTACCTGACTCTATTTTTCTTATTTTTCACAAATTTTGGATAACAATTTTCTTTCTTGATGGAAGTTTCTTGGTCTTGGCCTAGGATTTCTAATCCCAATCTAGAGCTTAGAGTCATCACCTTCATCCCTAAATTGTCTTTGCAATCAAAGACATTATTGGGTTCTACATTCATGCTTTCTTTTTACCATTTGAGTACAATAATCTTGTTCTTCAAAATCTATATTAAAAGTATCATCTTTCCATGATTTGCAATATAGATAACACATAGATGGATCCATGTCCTAAAGGGAATAGCCATTCAAGTGACTGATATAAGAATATGTCCTATCTACTTAGACAAAATTAATTAGAGGGTTGCCATTTGTTTCTTTATGGGAAAATGTCATAGAGATCATTAAGATTTTTTTTAGTAGAGCGAAGATTTTCTTGCCCAGACCTTTTATAAATTGATTCGATAGAGCCATCTTCAAGTTCTCTAAGGAGTGGTGGAGGAGTTATGTGATTAGAGTGGTGATGAGGGGAATGTAATTTCCTTTCATATCCACTATAGGGGTATGATTTCCTCTAACTCTCTCTGGGCAGTTTTCTGGAGATCTAAACAATAGTAGTATCTCCATGGGATTTGTCTACCATCATATATAAAACATCAATGATAAAGCTTAGTAAGTGCACAGCTTTTCCAGCACTATGTGATGAGGGGAATGTAATTTCCTTTCATATCCACTATAGGGGCATGATTTCCTCTAACTCTCTCTGGGTAGTTTTCTAGAGATTTAAATAATAATAGTATCTCCATGGGATTTGTCTACCATCATATATAAAAAACATCAATGATAAAGCTTAGTACGTGCACAGCTTTTCTAGCACTAAAAATTTTTCTATTCTTGACATTTTAAGGATATTTTTGGAACCAAATTAAGTGAGAAAATCCTAGAAAGAACCCTAGAAAACTCAAGAAGTACTTAAGGCAAAGAGAAACACCAAAAAAAAAAGGATGAACATCAACAAAGAGATCAAAGTGGAGAAATCAAGATCAACTCCAATTTTCCAGAATTTATAGATCAAGACGTAAAATTATTTTCTTTCTTTTCTCTTTCCATATTTCATTATCTTGGATGTAATTTTGATTATTGGTATGTTGAACATAATTATAGATTTCTAAACCATATTAGTGATTATTCTTGTAATATCTTAGTTTGATTATTAGACTGTGTAATGTGTTATACATGCATTTTATAGAGTATGCTCTATTTATGGTGTTCTAGAGTAATTTAAGCGTTTAAATATATTATTGATTTTATAATGGAGATCATGGATAGACCATAGATGGTTTTGGGCTCGATTGAAAATTTCTACTTTGAAATGCTACGAAATGAGTTTGAATGAGCTTTAAAAGCTCTGAAATCTGCTTTGGAGATTTATGTGACACTTTTGAGTGAAATCTGAACGATTTTGATGGCAACTAAAAAAATTACTGAATAATTTCAAAATATGATGAAAAGCTTCAAAATTAGGATTAGAGCCTCTAGGAACTGAAACGGGTCAAAACGGAGGTTATTTGAATAGAATTTGAGTAATCTAAAATTATTGGACTAAATTGTCCTTTTTGGAAAATTATGGGTATTGATGATTTTAAACCCATTCGAAATTTTTAAAAGCATCCAATAAATAAGTATTGACCCTAATTAGAGTATTTCATAGTCAATTTGATGATAAGATGGTTATGAAATATTTTCGAGATTTAATTCAGTTAGATGGTGAATTAAGACATTAAAGGGAAATTTGGTCTTTTGTACTCGTTAAGTGCAATTTGGTCTTTTTACATGATGTTAGTGGATTAATGAGATAGTAGAGATGACCAATGAGAAAATGACATGTGTGTGATGAGTCATCAGTGATGACAAATAAAAAGGTGACATGTGTAATCCATTAAATGTGTATAAAGGCAATATTTTGCTTAGATGTGACAATGAATGGAGAGCATCATTAAAGAGCCTAAAAATTAAAAGAAAATAAGAGAGAAGCAAGGTAGGTTCAGCCATTGAGGAGAGAAAGGAAGGAAGAGAGAGAAAAAGAAAAGAAAAGAAAAGAGAAAGGACAAGAGAGGTTCGGCTGTGGCGATAGATTAGTAATCCAAACCATTTTTCATGCTCTTCTACCTCTAATCAAGCATCCAATAAAGTTCTGTAGCCATTCAAGTGAAGAATAAGAAGAAAATGGGTTGGTAAGCTTAGTAATCTTGTTGAAAATTTTGATTTGATGGCTTATAGTTTGATTTGGTTTTGATGATGTAAATTGCACCCTTTTGATGAGATATCAAGGTTTTATTTCATTAGAAGCAATTGGGAGAAGAAAATCAAGTGAATCTAGTGTATGGAACCTTGGTCAAACTTGGTCAAAGGTGAGATCTATTGCCTAAAGTGTTTTATTTTGTCATTTGATGATTTAAGATTAATGAATGGCATTGGGAAGTTATTTTAATAATGAAATAATGAAAGAAAAACCGAGAAAATGATTGGATAAGTTTTTATCCATGGCTAAGGTTATTAATGTGGTATGATCGAAACTCCTACTTTGATGTTTTATGATGTTTATAGCATGATTTTGATGCTAATGAAGTAAAGAATGAAAAAGATTGATTTGGAATTGGTTTTGATTGAAATTCGGCCTAGAGTGCCTGATTTTGTAAAAAAATTGTTAATGATATTTTATGGCTTAAATGTGTGTATTAAAATGTCATGGAAGTGAATTTAGATTGGTTTTTAAGTGTTAGAAATCAAAGGGAATTGAATTGGAAGAGTTTAATATCAAATATGTTAATTTTAGCCTTAAAGACATTTTTGGTATAAACGCATGGTAATGATGTAATGACCATGTGAATGTGATTATGGATAGTATTTATGGTATTGGAATTATTAAATGACATGTTAAGTTATTATTTGGAGGAAATTTAGTATATAGAGTGTATATGGAAAGTAATGAAGTTGACATGTTTTATGGCGTATTTGATTTGAAAATGTGTTAAGGAGTTGAATGTATTCGTATTAGGTTTTTAGATCAAAAAATGAAGTCAATGAACAGTGTCGAAGTGGTGTAAAGGGAACTAGCAAGTTATGAGTGTATTTTAATTATTTTATATTACTAAATTCTTTGCAAAAGAATTGATGACAAGTGAGTGCACTCTAAATTGAGTTTATGTAAATGGTTTTCATTTGATCATGAAATGAATATTTATGTTGAGTTTTATACAAATGATATTTTACAAGTGAATATTGCTAGCATAATTGTATGCTTTAGCAATATGTGATTTTTAATTTGAAAGTTAAATTTTATATGATTAGGAATGACATTGAAATAATTCAATTATTAATCCTCCCATATTTGATTTAGAAAATAAGATGAGTCGTAAATATAAGAGTTGCTTTTGCCTATAGTACATCGCTAGGCTTTATACATGTTATTATATCGGTCTATTTATGGTGGTTAACTTATTACGAGTAAGTGATGCAGAATCAACTCTATAAATAATGATTAATCAATCACGGGTAAGCGATGTAGAACCAGCTCCGTAACTTGTTACAGTTAAGAGATACAAAACCAGCTCTATAATTGTAGATATATAGTGGTTAACCTATTATGGATAAGCGATATAGAACAAGCTCTATAACTAGTGGTTAACCGGTCGCAGGTAAGCGATGCAGAATCAGCTCCGTGATTTTAGACCTAACATACCATATGGTAAAGAAAGTAATGGTGGGCTACATTGAGTAGGAAAAGTCATGAAATAATAATGTCGTCACTATTTATTTTTAAAAGTAATTTGAGAGGCACCGTATGGTAACAATTCTAGTGGTTGACTTATTTTCAGAACAAAAGTTTTCAAAAAACTTATTGTCACCACTATTTATTGATTAAGGAAAATGGAAACTCTTATATTATGAGTTTAATTTCAGAAAGGCATTTTGAAATAGTAATTTCATAATAATGAAGTCGTGTTTTACTACATGTTATTGGATTACCAAATTTTATGATGCACAGTGAATTGTTATGGCAATTATTTTACCATGAGCTTTATGATTGTATGAGAATATTGCAATTATATTGTTATAAAAAGTTAACTTTTAGTAAACTGATTACACTCATTAAGCTCATTTAGCTCACCCTTATTTTTATGTTTTTAAACAAACCATCCCAGGTGTGGGTATAAGTATTATTGTAATTAGGACTCTACTGCAGGATTAGTTGTATCGTCTGGTGTTGATGTCTTTGTCTTATCTTTCTTATGTATAAGTTTACTTGAAATTGGCTTCGTTGCTTCTATATATGCCGTAAAGTATTTTTTTAAAGGGTTTAAAAGTGTGATCTTATAAACATCTTTAGGATTGTAAATCTCTTTTTCTTAATGAACTTCGAGGGCTTTGATCCTCAATGATGTTTTTAAAATGTTGAAAATTGTATGTTTGTGATTGCTTGTGATGTGGACCTAAGGTCCCATTTTAGAAGTTGAGAAGTATATGAAATACTATAAGTTTTTAAAAATGTGTTATACAGGTTTTTGAAAAATTGGGAAGGTTAAAATATAACCATTGTGCTGTCCAAATTTTTAGTAAAATGATTGAAAAAAAGGTTTTCCCACTATTTTCCATGTTTTTAACTTTTAAAGTATAAAAAGTTGTTAATGGTTGAATGACTTGGCTTTGCGGGAACCCTTCAGTTGAGTTAGATATTGATTGAAGGGCTACTTGGGGTTTCGGAAGGGGAACTCCGGGATGGGTCCTTTCAATTCTTGGACTATTTTTTAAACTTTATTCTTGTTCAATTCCATATATATTAATGCTTTGTGATATTTGTTATGCTTATAGTTGACAATAAATCGAGAGATTGAATTAAGTTATATGTGTTAAGGTGAAAAACGAGAGTTAATAAATTAATGGACCTACAAATAACATATTAATAAACAATTGAAAATAGATATTAATTATGAGTTAGTTATCCTTAGGTTGCTTCAAACCTAATTGAATAGTTAAGAGTAGTTTCATGAAATGAGAGATTGCAGTTCTATTATCTATTTCAATTAGGAATACTTGATTTGATCTTGAAAGAGGGTAATCAAAACGTTAGGATATCTAGGATCAAGTATAATTGAATTAACAAGATAAAGGGAAGACAAAACAATGATAGAATAACCCCTAAGTTTCCATTATTTATTAACTTTATTCTTATTGCTATCTTCACTTAATTAATTGTTTAGTTTTATTAGTTTATTTCAATTTCAGTTAATTTATTTTAATTCAATTCATTCAATCTTTTACTACCTTAGACATCAAGTTGTTAGGTAACTAATCAATCTTCGTTGGAACAATAGTTTTTTTTTAACTATAAGTTAAGATTTGTATACTCACACTATGAAAGTTTTTGTGTAAAACTACCAACAAGTTTTTAGCATCGTTGTCAAAGATTGAGTTTAACAATGTTATACAATTTGAATTCTTTTCATTTAAGTCACTATTTCTTTTATGTGATGGTAATTACATTAACATAAGAATCACAAAGAACAAATGATCAATTTGCAGAACTTTTCTTCCAACTTAGTGAAGGCATTACAACATAGATGGGAGTTACTTAAATTCATACCGTCTTTAATGGCTGAACTACCCAAATTATTCTTGGAATATCAATATAGGAAACAATGCAAGAGAACAAGGTCCTTCAATTTCCATTAAGACATGCTTGTATCCTTAGAGTCTAAGTTAAACAAGTTAATAGATGTGTTAAGCTCCAAGCTCGACAAAAATGAAAGTTAGGAGAGGATGGCAGCTAAATTTGATCAAATAATGAAGAACCACTCCTCTTCAATTTATAACTTGGAAGTTCAATTTGGGTTACTTTCCAATGCATTATTAATAAGGAATGCGGGGAGTCTTCCAAGTAACATGAAAGTACAATCGATATCCTTATTGTGTTGTCACATTTGTGGGCTAACCATTCCAATCATCAATTTCAAGCACTAGATTATATGTTGGAGAATCCAGATTGCATACAAAGCTGACATTAGAATACACCAGGTAAACATAATGATACTAAGTTAGATATAACATATAATTAAAACTTATTAATGCCTCAAAGTAAAGAGGAGACTAAGGTCGATGATATTAATAAAGTTATGACAACGCGTCATAACGCCAGTCAAAATAAAAAAACTAGAGTACTACTATAGTAGTGGTGAGTCTAGGTCAATCTCATAGAGAGTGTGTGTAAATTTGATAAAATGAAATTAATCAGTATTTAGGTTAAGGGGTTTTAGATTTTAAAAATAAGAAAATAAAATGAAACTAGACCAATAAAAACAAATTAAAGAAACTATTCAAACAATGATAAAAGTGAAAAATTCGATAGGGACCCCGTTTTTTGATTCAATATCGTCCTACACCCTAATTAAATATATTTCATTGATTTGTTATTCTCTAACCTCTAACCTCTCCTAGCAATTATCAATTGTAGATTAATAATTAACCTGAGTTTTTCCTTAGGTAGTGTGTAATCAAGATACGATTGTTATTTAAACCAAACTACTAAATAACATAGGATACAATCTCTAGATTTAATTAGGTAGTAGCATTACAAATTACAAAAACCAATTAATTAAGGCAACAATCAATACAATATGTTATTTAACCAAGGTTATGTTATCCCCAACGATTACGAATCATTAGTCACTACACATGAATTTCAACATAACAATTACACTTATATCAAAATTCTAGCATTGAGTTTACAAATAAACGATTTAATGAATGAATTAAAATCATTTTTTCACAATACCCAATGGGTTCATACACAAATAACCGAAAAAAAACAATAATATGATCATTGATACATAAAACCTAAATCCATATGCCCAGGATAACACAATCAATTCATTAAGAGAGAAAGAAACAACAAAAATATGAAAGGAATACTTAACCCAAGTCGTCAGCTTCGATGTCACCTCTAAACTAGCATCAGGATATTTAGCGCTTCATAGGTCTCTCCTTAAAAAATGCTTCATCCCCCTTTAATAACCTAGACGGAACCCCTAGTACCGCTTCCCTTTTGTTCTCTACTCTCTCCTCTACTATTCTGTGTTGATTTTCTAAATAAATTCATTTATTTCTTGGTCCATGTCTACTATTCACCTGTTCATTTAAAGTAGAGCATCCAGTCTACTGCCCAATCGTTTTGCTTCTAATTGCTCCTTGCTTCTGTGTTGTGTTTTGGCTTCTTCCATTGTCGTTTTGATATTTTCTTTTTCCAACTTATTTTTCCAGCTGCTATAGTTCCACTTCTTATGGGCTGAATTTGTTTTCTTCTTGTCTTTTAATTTTCTTGTTCTTGCTCCATAAAGACAAGTGAAAATTAATCTTAAAAAATTACCTAAATATTGTGCTTTCGATTCACTTGAACTTTTTTGCTTCTGAATTGTGCCTAAAATCACATATGAGTCAAAGTGAGTATCTTAAGCAATTTAATTTCATTAATCACTAAGTGTTATAGAATAATTATATAATCAATTACACACATATCAATTTCCCCCACACTTAGCTTTTGGCTGTCCTCGGGCAAAATATCAAAATTAAACTTGTAGACCCAAAAATATTTACTCAATTCTCACATGTTCCAGGAATATATAATCATAAGCAAAGATGAATGACTTTAAAAAATCATAGCAAGAAGTAAACATTCCAAGTTTTTACTCATGATTAATCAACATTTATCATCTTCAAAAATTAAGCAATCTAATGGAAGAATTGGAAAATGTGTTTAACTAAAATATATCCATAGTTACACTTAACACCATTCATAACCATGCCATTCCATAACTTTGCATATCATTTCATTTCTCCACCACTAATGTTCACATGCAAAATTATGGATCAAAGGACTTTTCAAGGTTGTAATGTAGGTAGATGTATTTGGGTCAAGTAACTTGAAAGACATTAAGCTAGTGAAACAAAGCAATACTTAATATGACATCAAGTGCACAAGTTAATACTCATCAAAAACTTGGTATCGTCAGCTATGACGAATGAAATATTTATATTTCACAACCCAAGTCATCTCTCACACACAAATCACATGAAGCATATACCAATCTAAAGGAATCACTCATACAATTGATGACAATACATTGAAAGCACAAAAAAGTTAACCTTCCAAGCCAACATCTACCTCATATTCAACATACTCCAATAACACATTCATTACAACTTTAGGAGGATGCGTTAATCATAAACAACTTTTCAACACATATGTAATTTCTCTTTGATACATTTATTTAAACTTTTTTCTTTTTCTTTTTCTTTTCTCTTTTCTTTCTTTCTTTTCCTTTCTTTTCTTTTCTCTTATAAAAATTAAAATATAATACATCAAGATGGGAATTTCAATAATAAGACATAAAATAACATCCCAACATTATAACCAACCCACACATATACATACCCCCACACTTAAAATTTTGTACATTAACAAACTCAACAATCACAAATGGTTCACTAGCTTTATAGCTTGGGTAGGACATTTGGTTAAGTATAAAGTATGTAATATGGTTGATACAAAAAGAAAGGCTAATAAGGCTCAAATGGGGCTTAAAAAAGGAAAAATCATGTTAATAGGGTAAGCTATTTGGCTAATGTGACTTATGAAATAAAGAATTCCTAATCATTTCTATGTTAATCCATGTGATAAAAATGTGGTCTCAAATAGAAAGTCAAAGCAAAGTCAGGATGTTCATGACATTAAGGTCACACATTATCAAAAGACAATAAGACTGATATGAATGTATCAGTCAAATGAGGCCCAAAATCTCACAGGCTTTGTCTACCACTAGTCACTACTCTTCTAAATATAATGCATATCAACTAATCATAAGTGTAAAAATACATGCCGAAGTTACTATGAAATTGTCTATTCAATTCACATTCTAATCATGACTATATAATCCCAGAAGCAACATAAAATGAGAAAAATGTTTGTTTGTTTGTTTTATTCTTTCTCTCATTTTGATTGAAAATTAAAACAAGTAAAACAAACAAATTAAAAAACAAACTATTGGGGTTAATTGAAGATTAAGAGATCTTCATCATTCCTTATTTTATTGACAGCCTTTTTTTAATAGAAAAGGGCATTGATAAAATCACTTGGATTTCTTAAATTGATAAACTATGCCCTTATTATTATCTCATAACCTATGGCTTATTCACAGGCTAGCAAACCATTATGGTAGAAGCAAGACGAAGCAAGCCACTAATTATCGACCCAAGATGATAATAAACATAAAGGGTATGTCGAACTAACTACATTAAACAAGTTCTACTCAAGAGGCAACCCAAGAATTAAGATAGGTGTCATATTTTAATTTTATTTTTATTTCATTTTGTTTCTAATGTGTTTTTAGTTAGCTCCTTTTGTGAATTTTTACATATGCGTTTATTAGTTTCTTATTTTTTAGAGTGATTTTGATTGATAAATATCATATTGGAAAGGTGTTAAAGGTTAGGTAACATATTCTAGAGGATACACAAGGAAAATGATGCAAAATATGTCAATTTTAGAGTGTTTTAGGCTACGCATGATCTTGTAAGGCGTGATGTAGGTTCTGTCACGATTTATGCATAATCGTGACAAATGCCCCTTTAACATAATGCACGATCATGAAAGATGCCTGAATGAACCCAAGTTTATTATATAATTGGTGACATTTTCATAGTTTTTATTGCACTCCTTGGCTCTTATTTTCAGGTTTTATGCTTAATTTGACTCTTGAGTGCTTGCCTTCACTTTATGTGGTTTGGGAGTAAAATTGTCACAAATAATTAGCAATTGTACTAAATTAATTTTTACAACAATTGATACTGCAAACTACCATCTGTTTATTGTCAGACACTCAAGAAGTAGAAGCAAGGAGTGAAGCAAGGAGTGAAGGCTAAAAATGATAGGTCAACAAGTCAACGCAACAGGAAAGTTCGCTGCAGCGAGAGGTGATGTTACGCCCCGGCAAAGTATGAAGAACTCAAGCAAAACTCTTCGGAATAATTTCACCACGGTGAACTCAACAGATTATTCAACAAACTTTTTGGAAAAATTTTACCGCAGCGAAGAAACCAAAAACTCCAAGCAAAAAATTTCAGGAAAAGTTCGCTGTGGCGAACTCATCTATCACCGTGGCAAACCGTCAATTACCTGAACCATTTTCGAAAGTTTTACCCACTATGCAACCCAATCCATAAACCCATTTTTGCAAAAAGACTTATTTTAGGCTATCAAAACAGCAGAAGGGGAGCCGACACGGAGAGAAAAAAGAAAACACACACTATATCCTTCGACTCCTCCACCATCAAATCACCATCTCCATGCAATACACGACCATTTTCTCTCATTTTCTACAGTTGGTAGCTACCATGGGATCTTTCGGTTGCTTCTCAGTCGCGAGGTTGCTTGGAGCTATGAGTGGCTAGGCATCTCTTCCCTCTTAAAGATGCAACGATGGCTTGAGTTCAATGGGCTTAAAAGGGGAGTAGCTTAATCTATGTTTGGCTATGATTTATGAATTCCTAGGTTTAGAAATTGTAATTTGTAGTTGAACATTCTTGATTAGAGTTTAATCAAGTGTTGGATATTCAATATGTTATTGGGATTTGTTGATGTAGAACTTGGAAATTAAATATATGAAGTCTCATATATGTCTATTTGTGATCTTCTTGACTCTCTTTTATCTGCCTAGTTGTGTTTGATATTGAGTTGAATCTAGATCCCAAAGTGACTTGTTGCATTGACTTACCTACTACACACACTAAGGGCATTCAACAAGGTCTTAAGAAATGGAGTTCATTGATTAAGACCTCGGACTTAAAGAGTTCTTTAAGGTTTACCCATTTGAAACTTAGTGATTTCTACTCCTATCAAAGATCAATTTCGAACTATGATAGCCAAAGCTCATTTTCAAGAGGATCCTATCACTATTTGAATGTTTGTTTTATTTTTCGATTTTTATTCCCAAAATTCAAAAGCACTTTTTACACATTTTCTTACAATTCATTTAATTTTGTTAAGATTTTCAAAGATCAAAACCCCCTTCCTTAACAATTTAGCTTGCATTTAATGACATATAGGTTAGCTTAGATCCATCTTTTAGGTTCCGATTAAGTGAGACGATCTAAGATTGCATTCTATATTGCAATCCTTGGAATTAAATTTTTTATTTGACCTTCAAGGGTAAGAACAAAAAGGCTCGAATCAAAATGGCGTCGTTGTCGGGGAACCAAGCAATTGGTTCTCTAGGTTAGTTATTGTCATTTTTGCTGCTAAGTGAGGCTAGGAACCTTTGTTTAGATTGCATTTTAGATACTTTAGTTTCACACTTGTCAATAGTATAGGATTTTATTTTCTTTCCTTAGCATAAAATTTTGAAAACACAAACAAATAGGATACCGAACTTTTTGCACTTTTCATACTTAGCATTTTTACACTCGCATAGTTTTGAACATTTCCTTTATTGCTTTTTCATACATACATACTTTATTTGCATACATACTCTCACATATACTGTCACACATCTATACACTTGTTTCCATCACATCTCACCTTTTATTTGACTTTGTGTGCTTGGAAGTAAATTTTGTTATATTTTATTTTCATTTGAATTGTTCCCATGCATGTCCCGGAAAGCTAAACTTTTTCCTTTCCAACCTGAAATTGAGAGACATTTGAGGAAGATTAGAAAGGAGAAGAAAGAAAAAGAGAGAAGTAAGGTAACTGTTGAAGAAAAGTCTAGTGAGCCAAGTAGTGAGGGCGATTCATTAGAAAGGGTGATAATGGCCGAAAACCCAACTTTCCTGCAAAACCCTAACTTTCATGCTAACCAAACTAGGAATGGTGATAATGGAGGAAATGGGGAGCATGAGCGAGTTGGGGAGAATAATGGGAATCAAAGAAGAAGGACCATTAGGGAAGCAACTACCTCTGATGTAAATTATGATCCATCTACTACTGCTTGTCCTAATTTTGACATGAATTTTGAAGTCAAAGGATTACTCATTAACTCTCTTCCTAAATTTCATGGCTTGACAGGAGAGGATCCCTACATGCATTTGCAATCTTTGTCTATGATCTGTCAGAGTATGAGACCAGTAGGAGCTTCCCTTGATCAAGTGCTATGGAAGGTTTTTCACTTGTCATTGGAGGGAAAAGCAAGGGAGTGGTACATGAGCCTCCCAAGGAATGTGGCGAATGCCGACCATAGTTGGGCCAATCGGAGGAAGGCCTTCTTGGAGAAATATTTTTCGGCCTCCGAAACTTCATCGATGAGGAAGGAGATCTATTCGTAACGTCAGAATTATGATGAGTCACTTTATGACTATTGGAACCGTTTCCAAGATCTATTGTCCAGATGCCCCCATCACCAGATACCGGATGAGCAGCTAGTGCATTATTTTTATGACGGGCTGAAAATTCAAGATAAAGGTATGTTGGATGCGGCATCAGGAGGTTCTTTAATTGATCTTATAGCTACAGAGGCATGGGATTTGATCAAGAAGATGGCTTTGAATCATCAACAGTATAGTGTTAGGGAAACCAGAGGAGTACATGAGTTGGGAGCTTCAATAGCCCAATCCAAAAGAATGGAGAGTTTGGAATCTAAAGTTAACCCTTTGGAGAGTAGAGTAACCTCACAGTTGTCCTTCATCACTGCAGAACTGAAGAACGTGAGTGTGCATTGCCGACATCTTCTATGGATCTTACTGTGCCTAGTTGTGATACTTATGGGTCAGTAATGCATATATCTAGTGTTTGCCCCAGTCGGTATGAAGAGGTTTCTACAGTGTATCAGAGTCGGACTAGTTAGAAATGGGACCCATATTCCAACACCTATAATGAAGGATGGAAGGCAAATCCTAGGTTCAGTTGGAGGAATGACGAAGGGAAGGGCACAAATAGATTTCAACAAAGAGGAGGAACTAGTACTTCCACTAACGAGTTCCCCATCCAACAACAAGCTCTGACTGTTCAACGAAAGGAGGACACAAACCAACTTCTGCATAATATGATGGCTTTGATGAAGGAAGAAAGGACTTCGAACAATAACCAGTTCAATGCAATAGCCAATCTCATTCAACAAGATTCCTCTAAGACTACTGCTCAGTTTAATACTCTAGACAAGAGATTGAAGCAATGGGAGATGAAAGCTGAGAATATCAATTCCTATGTCACCCAATTGTCTAACAACATGAGTGAGAATCAAGCAAGAAGTAATGGAGCTATCCCCTCAAATGCCGTTATGAACCCCAAAAGCTTGAATGCAATAGCTCTCCGCAGTGGGAAACAAGTGATGTTCGGAAATCAAAATGAGGGAGAAGATGAAGAGGAGATTAAGAGTGGAGAATTGTCTTCATCAACTGAGAGAGTTAAAAAGTCAGAAAGTTTTAAAGAAAGAGAACTCTTGACTAGAAAGGAGTTAAAACAATCGAGGAGTAAGGAAGATAATTCAGAGAACACTCAGGAATCAAGCAAGCAAGGAACCTAGGAAGCGACTGGCAAAAAGGTAAGTATAAAAGACCTTCCTTTTCCGAATTCTTATTTACTTAGCAAAAGGATGAATGATTTTAAACATAAGAAAGATGTCATTGACTTGTTTTGGAAAGTAGAAGTCAACATCCCTTTGCTTAATCTAGTGAAAAGGGTTCCTGCATATGCCAAATATCTTAAGGAATTGTGCACAAACAAAAGGAAGTTTAGACCTAAGCAAAGAGTACAAGTTAGTTCAAATGTGTCCGCACTTTTCAAACCCCAAATACCTGTTAAGTACCAAGACCCTTGGATCTTTCACCATTCCGGGCACAATAGGAAAAGTTACCATAGGAAGGGTCTTGTTAGATCTAGGGGCGACAATCAATGTGATGCCTAAGTTTGTCTATACAACATTAAGAGTTAAGAATCTAAAGCCTACATCTGTAGTGTTACAATTGGCTGATAAATCTCTTAGGCATCCAATGGGCATCATAGAGGACATCTTGGTCCAGGTAAAGGGTTTGGTCTTTCTAGCTAATTTATATGTACTTGACATGTCTTCTAAAGTTGTGTAGGACACTTCCTTGATTCTCAATAAACCCTTCTTAAGGACTGCTAGTACTATGATTAGCATGAAAGAAGGTACAATCACCATGGAGGTGGGAGATCAACAAGTGAGTTTTAACATGTATGAAGCTATGAAACACCCCTATGAGGATTATTCACTTTTAGGAGTTAAAATGGTTGATGTTGCTGTTATTGATACTTGCTCCAATGTTGAATTCAAAAAGGATTCGTTTGATTATGAGTTACACTCACTTGATTTTTCTAACTCATGTATGAATTTGACATCTTCTTTTGTTAGTAATAATCCCATTCGGGAAAGGCTTTCTGTTGATTTTTCAAGTGTTTTCGGCATCACGAAGACTGACATGGATGAGGAGATAGCTGAAGGAATTATACCTCAACAACAGTGTCCGATTGAGGGGAGGCAGAGTGAGTTAGCCCAGGCAGTTGCTACCATAGATCAACACGAGATGGGAAGTAAAGGTAGGTTGTAAAGCCAACTGCATGTAGCTGGAGCTATCATCGGTTGAAGGAAAGGTGAGTAATCATTTCTCTTTTGAACTCAATAAATTGATTCCTTCTGTCGTGCAACCTCCTGTGATTGAGTTGAAACCCCTGCCCTCTACTTTAAAACATGCCTTCCTTGAGTCTAATGAGCATTTACCTATTATAATTGCCAATGCCCTATCTCACAATGAGGAAAGAGACTCCATGCTATTTTGAAGGAACATAAGAGGGCTATAGGGTGGATTTTGGCGGATATACCTAAAATTTGCCCAGCGATTTGAACACATAGGATTTTGTTGAGTGAGGGTTCAAAGTCTATGAGGCAGTCCCAAAGGAGACTGAACCCACTTATCTTAGATGTAGTTAAAAAAGAAATCACAAAATTGTTGAGTGCTAGGATCATATAACTGATTTCTGATAGTGAGTGGGTCAGTCCAATACATATGGTGCCGAAAAAGAGTGGGATAACTGTGGTCAAAAATGATAGGGATGAGCTTATTCCCACTAGAGTGTAGAATTCGTGGCACGTGTGCGTAGATTGTAGACGATTAAATGACGCAACACGAAAGATCATTTCTCTCTACTTTTCATTGACCAGATGCTTGAAAGACTTGTCGGCAAATCACATTATTGTTTTCTAGATGGTTTCTCTAGGTATTTTCAAGTACCTATTGCACCAGAAGACCAAGATAAAACTACCTTTACATGTCCTTTTGGTACCTTTGCTTATCGAAGGATGCCTTTTGATTTATATAATGCCCTAGGAACTTTCAAGTGTTGTGTGATGGCTGTTTTCTGTGAATTTTTAGAGGAATGCATGGAAGTTTTCATGGACAATTACACAGTTTATGGTGATTCTTTCTATTCTTGCTTATCTAGTCTTGCACAAGTTTTAAAGAGATGAATTGAAAAGAATTTGATTTTTATCTTTGAAAAATATCATTTCATGGTCAATGAAGGTATAGTGCTAGGTCATTTGATTTTGAGACAAGGGGTTGAAGTTGATAAAGCTAAGATTGAGGTTATATCTTCATTGCCTTACCCTTCCTGTGTTAAAGATATAAGATCATTTTTAGGTCATCCAGAATTTTATAGGTGGTTCATAAAAGATTTCAGCAAAATTGCATTATCTCTTTCCAAGATTTTACAAAAAGATGCTAAGTTTGAGTTTGATGATTCTTGTAGAAATGCCTTTGACAAATTGAAATTGAAACTCATTTCCCCTCCCATTTTAGTTACTCCTGATTGGACCCTACCTTTTGAGCTTTCATGTGATGCTTCTAATTGTGTTGTAAGAGCTATGTTAGGTCAACGGGAGGAGAAACTAGCAAGAGTTATCACATATGCCTCGAAAACAGTGGATCCAACTCAAATCAACTATACAACAATTGAGAAGGAGCTGTTTGCAGTAGTTTTTGTTTTAGAAAAATTTAGACAATATCTGTTAAACTCACATGTAACCATTTTTACTGATCATGCAGTTGTTCGATATCTACTCAAGAAACCACAATCGAAGCCTAGATTGATACGATGGGCATTTCTTCTTCAAGAATTCGATATTGAGATAAAGGATCGAGCTGGAGTAGCAAACCATGTCACTGACCATTTGAGTAGGCTACTAGACGATACACATGGAGTGGACTTTTCTGAACTGACTTGCGACTCTGTTCCTGATTCAGTTTTATGTGCTTTAATTTTTAAAGAACCTTGGTATGCACATATAGTCAATTATCTCATGACTATCCTAACTCCTCCTTTTATGTCTAAGTCGCAGGCCCAAAAGCTAATGAGTGAAGCTCGGCATTACATTTGGGATTCTCTGTTAAGTCAAAATGGCTTTACTTAGATATGATTTTGATGTATAACAAAGTAAAAATAAAAAGAAGTTAGAAAAGTAGACGAAGAGTAAAACACAAATGCAGACGCAGACGCGGAAATAAAAAGCAGACGCAGACGCAGACGCAAAGTAAAACACAGACGCAGACGCTAAGAGAAACAGACTCAGAAGCTAGAAAAGCAGACGAAGACGCAAAAGTAAAAGCAGACGAAGACGCGAATTGAAATACAGACGCAGAATAAGAATAGAAAGTAGACGCAAGAGTCAGTTCGGGTTAGTTCCAGAACTCAACTGATTAACCGTTTCTTTCAATATTCAAGAAGCAAGATTCAAGAAACAAGAATCAAGAAACAAGATTAAAGAAGCAGTTGGAGACGAAGGCTATAAATACAAGTCGAAGTCGAAGATTGCAAAGTTAGTCAAAAAAGTTAGT
>JANIJH010000002.1:38794443-38819022 GCA_024520975.1 Erythroxylum areolatum | reverse complement strand
GTGTGAATTAACTTCTGATTTTATTGTAGAATTTTACAAAAAGCTTTAAAGATCTATTCAACCCCCCTTCTAGATCGCTTACATAGGCACTTTCTACTCTTTTTGCATGTGTATAACTATCTCTCTAACCACAAAAATGAATCTTTTACTTTAGGAATTTGTTTAGAATAGTATTCACCGTTAATGCTCTAGAGAAATGAGTTATCCCTAATTATTGATCAATATAAATTATGACTCATCCCACTAGCTAAACAAAATACATAGTGCTTCTCTGTACTTCATAAACTTTACAACCTGGTAAAAGATGACCTCATTCTAGACACCTAACCAAGCACGCCTCTTGCATACTTCTCTTGAATGGCCTCAGAATTAGGACATGGTTATGAAAGGTCTTAAAAATGTTCCTATATGACCTTAATAATTTTCTTATACAACATTTTCCTATTACACGTACCTCCCTTACGCCTTATCTTAGAGAATTTATCCCTAAAGAATCCATAACGTTGGAAATAGATTTTTGGAAGGATAGACTGATCCTATACTGACCTCTAGTTTATCTCTTAAAAGACCATCTTAGTCTCTTCCTCCACACCTCCAATATTCCTAAGATCTTGATGAAGATATGCCTAAATTCAATGAAGAAGACTATAAGTTTCTCTTCAAGAAATATGGAGGCATCACAAATGATAAAGATAATTTGTCTCCATCCCCTAAGTTTATCTAATGGAATAACAAGTAGGACTCGTTGTTAAAATAAAAGTTGATTTCCACTATGCATGATTGTAGTATTACGTGTTATTGTTTGAACCATACCATGTGACAGATGTTAATGGCTCTACTAAGCTAAATTATTATATTATCTATGATATAATGGGTGTTACTCTATTTGTAACCTCCCCTACTTATATAAGCAGACCATTGCCTTCAGTCAGAGGCAATGGGGAAAAAGAAATAACAATAATTATTCCTTAGTGGCTTCTTTTTAAAAATCCCTCTCTCGTAGATACTTGAGTCATCAATAGTCTTGCTTTTACAAAAGGATATGAGTATGCTCTGCACTTGCCTTTCTAATAAGATCATATGCATCAAAAAATATCAGATCATTAGATTCTACTAAGGTCATATTAAGAGATAACTCAAAATTGGTTATCTAAGAGATAGGTCTAGAGATATTTAGTACCCATCATAAGGAGTTTATTTTCTAGCTAGCATACTTGTGACCTGCACTGAGTTAATCTCTTAATATGGTTTCTATGACGAACTTTGTTTACTCAATGGAGACCAAAAGGCTATCCAACTCCATCTTATATCAATGAAGAAGAAAACAGTACCCCTTCAAAAGAACAATTGACATTGTCATCATCCTTAAACTGTCTTTGTACTTGAGGAAATTGTTAGGGTTTGTATTTATGCTTTCCTTTTACCCATTGATTATAATAATCCTCTGCTTCAAAATCTATATGATCCCATAGCCATCATGGCTACGCTATATCACCAAATTATTTATCGTTTGTAGAAACATGCTCTAGATCTACACTTCCCAAACTCTAGTAGTAATGAGTTCATCTTTAGTATGACCTTTGTGATACTAGAGCTATAGGTTGTTTATTATATTGGCTGTAAGCTTAATCACTTCCTACATTATTGGTCCTAAGGTTAAGGATTGGAAGACTAGTTAAGGTTGTTTAACCCTTGAGCATGATATAGTTCTAACAATACCCCGCACCAAAGAAAAGAGAAGGACTATTGATGATAAGAGTTATTAGGAAAATTTATAATCAACCATGAGTACATCTACAATATGTATGACATATCTTGTGCATCTTTTTTCCACACTTTCTCCTACCCAAAATCCTTCTTTTATAAAAATAAGCCTCTCTAATATGATCGAGAACCTTGTTGAAATAACTTATCTCCCTAAAGGTATAAGAATCCATGATAGATAGATATCATTGCTTAATCCTTATAGTCTTTACCACCAAACCTGATTTTTTTTTTACTAAGAATTTTAAGTCTTTAATCTCTACTAAGAGACCATGATCGAAAGAGAAGATTCAAAGTTACAAGTTAGACTAGTGTGGCCTTCCAAGTATTTCAATAGAACATTTTGTTACTCCAAAATTTCTATACAAACTAATACCTTTTTGGCAAGAAGAAGGGTATATTCATCTCCATATAAGGGTGGTAAAACTGATTTAAACTCTCTATGGTAGAAAAGGCATTCTAGTTACTACTCGAATATCCCTACGAGATACAACATGTATAGAATATCATAATGCTCTTATTAGTGCTCTCCTTGCCACCTTTAACAATGTAAATGTCATATTAATAATAGCACCTGACTTCAACATTAAAACACCATCTCTACCTAGTTGAAGGTCCAAATCTAGATTATAGGTACCGAATAAGATCTCACAACCATTATGGCTACACTACATCACCAGATTATTTATCGTTTGTATGTTCTAGATCTGCACTTTCCAAACTATACTGTTGACGCTTTATATATAGTGGTAGACAGATCCTATGGAGATACTACCATTATCAAAATACCCAGATAACTGCCCAGAGAAGAGCTAGAGGAAATCATGCCTCTAGGGTGTGTAGCTACTTATAAAAGGGAATTTCATTCCCCTCATTGCCACTTTATCCATATGATTACTCCAACACTCCTTAGAAGACTTAAAGATGGTTCTATCAAATCAATCTATAAAAGGACATGACAAGAAAATCCTTAATCTATTAGACAAATATTAATGATCTCTCCAGTATTTTGCCATAAAGAAACTAAAAACAACCCTCTAATTTACTTTGTCTGAGCATATGGCACATATTCTTATGTTAGCAATATAAATGGTCATTTTCTTTGGGATATGAGCCCATCTATGTATCGTCTAGATTATAGATGTTAGGAAGATGATACTTTAGATATATATTTTGAAGCTGAGGATTATTATAACTAAAGGGCAAAAGTAAAGCATAAATGCTGAGCCTAACATCATCCTTAAGTACAATGGTGGTTTAGGCATGATGACTAGGACTCTAAGCCTTAGATTGGCATAAAAAAGACCAATAACTTTCCATCAACTTCTAGAAGAATGAAGATATAGCCATATTCTAACTTCATCTCAACATGATCCGGACATCTAGACTATTCTTTTAAAAAAAATTGGGACTAGTTTACTATTTGATGATGCAACCATCAAAGCAGTATGATAAAGAATTCCCTCATTTAGAAAGAAAGACAAATGATGCCATTAGGAAGACAACTTGTATATTTTTGGATACTTACATAAATAACCTTATAAGGCACTTACTTATGTCTCCTACCAAAAAAGTACTAAATTGGTAAACTGAAATATAGTTGCATAAAACCTAGTACTTCATTATAGTGATTCAAAACCTAAGAAGCACAGACACGGACACGGACACGCGACACGACACCGACACGGACACGGGGACACACCAACATCTAAAATTTGGTGGACACGGACACGGCATATATATATATTATAAAATTTAAAATTAAGAAAAAAAATTCAGAATTCATAATATAATATAGATTGATTGATGTGTTTCAAGACCTGCAACACCTTAATAGTTCATACATATTTGGGATTTTATAAACCCTTCTCAAAAAACATGGAACATATATTCTATAGAGCATATATTTCATTAAGCAATGTCCGAGCGGTCTTCAGACGTGTCCGAGTTGTGTCCACCGTGTGTCAGTGGGTTTCCGATACGGACACGGCTCCATTTTGTCGTGTCCGTGCTACATAGTTCAAAACTAAAAGGTTGTAATGCACATACACAAGATTTGCATACAAAGATAGATATGGTATCATTCCAAGTTCAATAGTTAACCAAAACCTTCTTTACTAAGCACAATTTGATACAGACTTTAAAAAAATGTGAAAGAACACTATTATGGCCTATAATTTTCAAAAAAAAAGAAAAAGTTATCCATAATTCATAAAAAGCTAAGAAAAACTATTGTCAAATAGAGCTAAAGATCAATTAAAGAATATTCATGATCCTTGTCCTCCAACCTTTTCCTTTAAACTTACCTCTTACCCTAGTCCATCATATCCAAAGGCCTTAGACTATGTAAAGGTCTTTAAAATTTCATATCAATTATCCAAGTAGACCCTTGTGAAAAAACCTTAAACCTCGAAGAGTTAATGGAGATTAAAGGACCATCCAACTCCATCTTATACCAAGACTGAAGAAAATCTTACCCATTCAAAATAATAACCTTTTATAGCTCAAAAAGAAAAAGAACCTAAGGAGAACCCAAGTTCATAGTTACTATATAAGCAACCCATCCTTATTTGGTCCTTACTAATCTTTCTAGCTTAACTTCACAATATTTTGAGTTTAGCTTTGACAGAGACCACATGGTTGATCTCTCATAACTAGCCCAAATCTTAGTGGACATTCCAAATTCTCATCCACAACAAACGGAGAAAGAGCCTGAAGTGGAAGATGTGGACTCCTTAGAAGCTTAACCAATACATTAACATTTGAAGACCACATCTCGGTTAGTTTTAGGACCATAGTTTACATTTGATGACATTCCACCCACTTAATAAAGAAAGAGGTTATATGAGTTCAAGGTATGGATCAACCTACAAATGACTAGGACAAAAACTACCTTTAAAAAATAGTAATGGGGTTTATCTCTAGAATGACTAGAAACTTGCACGAGTGGTTTCAAAGTTTAAGATAACATATGAGGGTTTAGCTTGTCAGGCTTCCTAAAGCAAGAACCCTACTGAGAATGATCCATAAAAAATTTGTTGGAGACTTCTAATTAATTGATAAGTTATGTCGTCAAGAATACTTGAAATGAAGTATTGTTATCTAGACATGAGAGATCTTCAAAAGAATTTTCAAAAAATATTTGCAAATATTACATGTTAAATGGGTTCAATGATGTTAATCTCAGATATACATTTATTGCCTCTCTCACTAATAAACTCCAACTAGAGTTATAAAGAATGATAAACTCTCTGCATCATGACATGATGAAAATCTCAATAGGAGAAATATACTAACTGGCTTTAACAATGCTCAATAAACTAAGTGAACAATAGAAATTCCTGAAGACTATGAAGTTAGAAAAACCATACTTACACAGGCCTATTAAAAGCCCTAGTTGAAGAATAAAGGAAATGATATTATTCTCTTACAAGAAAAAGTCTCATTTCCACAAGATAAGGCTTATAAGTCATCAACAACCTCATAAAAGGAAAAGGAGAATTTTCAAATTCTTTAAAAAAGGATCTTCTAAAGCAAAGAAGTCAAATCAATGTTAGCTTTATGGAAAACCTAGACATTATGTCAAGATATTTCCATAATAAATTCAAAAGAAACATGAAACTTCTAAAATCCATTAAGGCCATTATGTCAATCAAGAATGATGTGGGTGATGAGTCCATATTCAGAGAACAAACAACTAAAAATGAAGACATCCAATTTTCCATCCTTATTTATGAGTCGGCTGAAGAAAGTGACTCTTCTGTGGGAGAGGAAAATTAAATATATATGATAAAAAAGCGATATATGATAAAAAGTGCCTTGTATAAAAGCAAACTCCATAATTTCATTATACATCAGGCCTTGCATGAAAATTCAACTTCTAATGAGCAAGTACAATCAATGTACCAAGACTATAGGATTTATCATGCATTCATTTAGTAAAATTATTTTATAATTGAAAATGATTTACATAATAATTTTTTATATATAGATGAAGTAGTGTAAACTATTTATGATCCTAGATATAACTATTAGCTAGTTAGTTTTCTTCTACTATTGGCAACATTAGTCAATTTGTATGTTTTAAGTTACCTTACACACTTATCTTGGTCTATTTTCTTTAATCTTTTCTTTTCGATTTATTTTTTATGTAATTGCTTTGGGTTACCACTTAGAGATATACAAAGTTGACCTTTCATATACTTGTTTGGTTTTTCTATATATAAGTGAAGAAAACTTTACGCCCTTACCTATATCATGATGCAATTAGATAAACTCAAATTTTACTCCATCTTCTCTAAGTTATTTTTTTCTGATATATTTACAAATTGGAAGAGTCAAGCTTAGCAATGTCATACTTTCACTTTCAGTATCATAATTATATGACCATAAACAGAAATATATAGGTTTTATTGAATGTTTTAAACTTCATAAACTCTGGAAAAGTATTAAAGATTTGAGTTTGTAAAAAATTTAGTTAGTGAATGGAAAATAAATGTTTTCCATTTCCTATAAGACAATAACGCTACATATAATTATAGATGATCGTATATAAAATGCATATTCTTATTTTACAATGCATTTTACTATCAAACTCGTAGAAAAGGATCTATGTAGCTTAAATTTAAGCAGTTTATCCAAGAATATGGTAGATAAACTTTGTTGCTTTTGTTATTGAAATTTTGAACATCCATATCTAGAGCAACTTACACCTTCTTAGGTTACCTTACTTTTTTTCAAGCATTCTAAACATTATTTTGATGCCATGCCAATATTTTAAACTTTTATATTAGTTTCTTCAATTTGATACATAATAATGTTATACAAGTTTAAGTTATGTTGTAGTTAATTAAAATATAATTCTTAAATGATTATTAGAAACTGATATGCTTATCTATTTATCTATATTGATGCTTGAAAAGAAATAAGAGCTAATATGGCTTGTAGAGTTGTTATTGGAATAACAAAAATTAGATTGGTTCCTAGTCATTTTTAGGTTTTAAAAATCTAATCAAGCTTAAGTGCAGGTGACATAATTTCAGTTTGATTAAGCCTTATGTATCAAGCTAAGATTGGGCTAAACTAAAAAAGTTCAAGTTAAGCTTAGACCATAGGTGATCTAGGCTCAACTCGATCTATTGTCAATTATAATAGTTTGTCTAAGGCTAAATCTTACCTATGCGTTTCTTTATTGGTAAATAGAGGGGACATCTTTATGCTAATAATTGGAAATTGCTAACGAAGTTAATAATATCAAATGACTTGTGTTACTTGTCAATATATGTTTTTACTCCTTATGCAAATTTTATCCCAATCCACTTTGGCATTGTTTTTGTTAACATTTTTGTAAATCAAATTGATTATTCATTTATGCATATATTTAGTTATTAGATTAGCATATACTTAGGGATCTAATGAGCATATATCAAGTGATATTCTCCTCAATTGGATAATTACATGTATAAATAGATCATTTTGAAATAGTTGAAAATATGAAAATATAAGAGTTATTTTTCTCTCAAATAACATCTCTTCCTATGTGGTAACAAAGTTTGTTTTGTAAAAGGGGCAAAGATTTTGGTCTTCTATTTTTTCTTTATTGGAGATAATCTGATAGTTTATTAGCTACTTTGTATATACCAAACTCTTTTACCTTTTACGATGATCCCAACGTCATAAACTACATTTAGAATTTCCTTTATACACGCCTTCCCATGTTCCTAGAACTTTGTGCTAAAATTTTTTACTCTACTATGTAGAGAAAGGAAATGATTCAAAAAAATGTCATTTTCTAATTGCCATATTAGCACTTGAGTCTCATCTTTTACTAGATCATCTGCCACGTCAAATACCACATTAACATCCATATCATCATTAGGTTCTACTTTTTCCATGTCATTATTCAACTCCCATTCCTCTATCACACTAGATGCCATTTCATTGGCAATTAAACTTTGTCAACTCATTCAATAGTTGACCAACATCTTTGATTGATCAATTTAGCAGTTTTATTATTGAATTTTTTTCACTTAGATTGGTTTATAAGGTTTTTTTGGGTACTTTGAACTTATTTTAGGGTCAAATTGGCCAAATTCCATATCTATAACAAATTTTTACAATTTATTATGTTTTCCAAGCCTTTTTGTTAACATTATTGTTTATTTGTGCTTTATAGATATTTTTAAACTTTCTCAATACATCCCTTAACTAACCAATATCACCTTTGATGGATTTAATTATGATTTTTAGGGTAAGAAATGTACAGTTTTCTCAAAGTTAAGCTTCTTTGCAATATTATTACTGAAGAAATACTTAAACTTGCCTCAAAAGATAGATAAAGTAAAAAATCTATTATTAAGACATCTAATTTCATAGGATGGTATGAACCATTAGATTGTAACATGATCTTGCAATATATATGCCAAAGTAATCAATCTCAATTTTTGAAGATTTGATATTTCTAAAAAGTTACAAAATTTTCTCAAAATCCATTGTTTTGTATCTAATGATATCAATCAATTTTAACTTTATAGAAAACTTCATCAGTTGCATAAATAACCTAGCTAGACAACTAATAATTATATGTCTAAACTGTTAGAGCTTAGGATCGATTGGCACTTGAAGATCCTAAATGGCCTAATACTTAAATGTTACTATCTATAATGATCTTTACAAACAACAACATATCTAACATTTGTTATTGACTCTTAAAGATGAGTTTGATTGTATATGTAGGTCTCTTCTTCATTAAGGTTCTCTATTAAACTTTGATACTATGATATATTTATATTATGATAACCCTTTAATCCTTAGCAGTGTTTTTGTTTACATACTTGAAAATCAATCTATTAGTCAACTATGAAATATATTCAAGGATTATATTAGCATATATTTAATATTTATCAAGAGATATTATCTTTAATTATGAAACCACAATATGTATAAATAGTCCCTATTATAATATTTAATACACACAAAAATACAATAGTTTTGAAAGTCTCGAAGGATGTAGTTTCAAAAGATCTTGTTCTACTGTAATTGCTGTGAACTGTTTCTATCAGTTGCTCAATACAAAGCAACTATATTAACAATTGTCAAATTTCCAAATTTAAAACGTAGATAGAAAAGCTAAACATGTAACGAATAAATCAACAACTAAAATTTAGTTACGCAATTCGAACACACCTGGCCTACGTTTGCGAGGCCCTCACCTAGCTTAATCAACCTTCAATGTGATACAATAGTTTTACTGAAAGCCTTATTGAGTCGAAACACTCAACCTTGACACTATCCACTTATACTCACACCCCATGAAAGTATATCGCTCCCAATGGAATGAGCACCTCGTGCTAACCTTAATAGAAGATTTTACAACAATGATTGATAATAAAGATGAGAATAAAAACTTAAGTGAATGAATCAAAGTAGCATAAACAAAGAAACACTTGAGATAAAAACACTCCAAAAAATATGCAGGTTCATCAACCAAAAGTGTGGGAAGTTGTAGAACAACATCTATTGTGAAACTTTGAGAATAATTACTGAACAGTGCACACACAGTAGCTCTATGAAATCATCAATAAGATAAGTGTTTCACAACCAAAAATATCACAAAAATACAGTTGCATACTTGACAAATTCTCAGCTCGTTTTTCCCTCACAAAAATTCACGTTTATGTATATAGAACACAACAACAAAAGATTGCTCAAATCACTAAAAATACAACTGCCAAAGATAACTCAAATCACCAAGAAAAAATACAATTGCATTATCATTAACTATCTTATGGACATTACGTGCCTGTTTGGATGAGCTTTTGGGAGCTTAATAAGCATTTTTCTCTACTACGAAAGCCATTTTTAAGAAAAATGAGTGTTTTGGTGTAAAATAAAAAGGCACTTCTTTAGTAGATATGACTTTTTTGGCAGCTAAAATGCAGCTTTTTAAAAAGCTCAAATTTGGAGCTTCTTAAAAAAGTGTTTTTTAGGTAGATTTTTTAAATCAATTAATGAGCCTATTTTTTAGTCTCTTTTGTCCTTATGTTTTATACGTAATTCCTACAATATCCACTAACTCATCTTCACGTTTATTTTCGGAGTTATATAATATTATTTGATTTTTTTATATATATTAATATTAAATTTTGATATTAGTTTTACTTATGTTATAATCCATATAAAAGATTTTGTTAGATATATTTTTATTTATGTTTCATATGGTTTAAAATTATATAATAATTAATATATTGTGCTTTACATATTGTTTAATATACTTTAAATAATATTTATATGCATAAATAATTTTTATTACAAAATAAAATATAGTTAAAATTAAAAAAATTATTTTTATATTGTCAAGCAGTCTATTGTATGAAGCTTTTTAAAAAAAGTTCTTTTTTTAATTGACAGTCAAACAGTTAACTAGCTTCTTAAAAAATCTCTTCTAAGAAAAATTCTACTGATAAAAACTCTACTAGTATAAGCCCATCTAAACAGATAATATATTTTTGTTATACCTCAAAGTGCTGACTACTTTGTGATGTCAATTAATCAATGGTTTCTTTCAATATATGAACAAGTTATATAATTCAAAGATCAAGTTTTCCTTTCCATCTCTACCTTTTCCTTTCTTATTGGAGAAAATGAAAGAGAAATACTCCCATTTATAATTCCGGCAAAAGTTGAATAGTAATTAAAGTTGAGAGTTAGAACCAATGTTTCTATGATTTCTATTAAGCCGGTGAAGAGACTAACTTAAATTCGTGTTGACAAATTTGTTAGGAGCACGGACAAAGGCATAATTTTCTTTATCAAGGATATTAAAACATGATTCCAAGGGTTCTTTATGCATGCTGGTGGCAAAGAGTTAAATTATTTAAGCAAAAAGAATCACCACTTATGTAATTGAATAGTGTTTTAGATCGACTTCTTCATCCCTTAACTATACTTGAGTATAATCTAGCAAATGTCACTGTCATTCCAGTTTCAACAATTTTCTTTGGTTACTAAGTGATTGACAATTTTAGAAGCGAAAAGGACTAAGGTCGGCTATAAGATTCTCGATATCTCATTTTCACGGTGACTGACTGAGATTTGTTAGAAACTAGTCACATTGAGACGGTGGAAATTTGACACTTGGATCCACAAGGGCAAAAAGACTCTCTTACGTGAATTGCGATGTTGCCAAATGTCCAATGTTTAAAATGGCCTTGACATTTCTGTTTATGACCCACCCTGACAACATTATATGTCAGTGGTTGACCCGAAGACTACATTTGAAGGGGTTTTGCATCAAAATCAGGAATCGGCGGTAGCGAATTCCTGCCTGTATTGTGGACTTTGTATGTACGACAATCACTAACATGAGTCAGTAGCATCAATATGAACCAATTTCTAAGTAATTGACAGAGGTTGAGATCTAAAAGAAATTTGCGACTGAAGAGTCTACAAAAAGAATAACAGTGACAATTGCAAAAGCGGTCGCATGATCTTGAGGACCAGAAACATGCATTAACCTTAAGATTCGCTGCCGGCGGCTTCTCCCGTTCTACCTAGCCGCCAGATTGGACTATTTCTAGCTTCACCTCATATGTATCGTATGTCAAACCTTTCTTTTGATAAATGCCTGCGAATAACATTTCCTTTTGGGAAACAAATTTATCATTTTAACCGACGACATGAAAGAGTTATTAGAACAACATCTATCAAATTCTGAATTCAACTTTTATTCACTCTTCTCCTTAAAGTTAAAAGCAGTTGAACAGATAAGGGAAAAAAATAAAGATCTGTGCAAGAGCATATATGTTGCAGGAATTGAAAATTCTCGTAACTCTATATTTTAAAAATAGAGATACGTACACAAACATCTAATTATATTAAATTTATTATTTAATTTTAGGTAACTAACTTATTAAATGATTTTTATATATAAATTATTAAGTTCTTATAAAGTTTTATAAAGAATATTATACACATATAATTAATTAATTAATTTTAAATTTCATTTAATCAGATTGCAAATATTATCTAATAATTTTCCTTTCGTAATCGTCATAAAGAAAGATTCATAATAATTAAGCAGTCCGTAACTTCCCAAATCCCTCTTTCTAATCCAAAAGGCCGTAGAATGCAGATAAATTATGCGCATACTCCATTTGGTTCTCCTCTTCCTTCCATTTGCATATTATATATAGACCTTGTCTGCCCTCCAGAAGAACACAAACCAAACTAAACCCATCTCTTCTTATTCATTTTCTCTGCTTCAAAACAACAAAATCCCAGATCCCATTTCTCTACTCAAACTCCATGGCTCGTTCATGTGCAGCACTGCTGCTCATTTTCTTGACGGCTTTGGCTTCTTTCCTGTCAAATGCAGAAGGCAGCAACAGGAAGCTATTGAGCACGAGCAGTACTTCATTGATGGAGACTAGCAGCAGTCTTCCCTTAACAATCAAAAGATTGTTTCTTGGTGCTCTTCCTAAGGGTACCGTGCCACCTTCCTCTCCTAGCAACAGGGGTCACCTTAACCTTGATAACCAGCAGCTCTTTAGGAGGCACCTGGGGAGAATTGATCGGTTTCTACAAGTTGTTCCGAGCCCTGGTGCTGGCCATTAATGAAGAATTATATAAAAGTCTGTATACTTTTCCATTCCCTGGTTTACGGTTTTGAACTTTTCTTTTTCTTTTTCATTGAAAATCTTATACAAGAATGATTTATAAACACTGATAGGACTACGTTCACATTACAAAGCTTGTACTTCGATATGGGGCTTGGTCAATCCTTTATATGAAATAGAGTTGTTTCTAAAACTAGAGCAGCTGCATTGCAATACTCTCTCGAGTTATATTTTTCAGCCATTTTTGGGTTTCAAGTGGTTTAACTATCGCCAATCAAAAGGCTTGTCATTTCGAAATGTTATATTTCAAGAGGAGACGAGCAAACGAGAGTTTAGAATCCATACTGTCTACTAAATAACCAGAGCTGGAACTAGCAGCCTTAATACTACTAGATTTAAAATCTTAAACGCCACTGTTAGCAATGCTTAAATCACCAAAAATCCTGTACTTTAGTTCATTTTAGTTCTTTCTAACCACGTGAAAGATCAAAATAGAAAGAAAGGAAAGTTCCCCGTTGAAAACCAAATCCATCGAACAAATCGTGGAAAGTGAATAATTCCGTTTGGAATGGAGCAAATTGTTGACTTTGGCATCTATTCGTCCAGAAATTGCAAACCACTCTGTACTAATTTGGTGAATGGAAAACCCATAAAACGGGGAGGAAAGCGCGTGTACATATCACTTATTTTATAGCTAGCCTGCTAATGATGATCGTGTCCTCTGAAACTTTTCCACGGATGGTTAATCTAGGTATCTAAAGCACTATCAAGAATGAGCTATGCTACACAATCCGAATCAAATAACATAAGTGTGGTATTTCCACCGTTGATCAGTGGATAGTTACGTAGTTTTGGTTTGTTAACCCAAGAAAACAAAAATACTGATGTTTGGCGTTTTCCTTGTCCCAAAAAGGTGGATCGCCCACTCCAAGCGCCCTCACACTCCAGCCCAATAAAATAGTGAAAGAATAAATCACGGTCTGATCTCAGTCAGCTTCTCAGCAAGGCAGTTCACTCCTTCTGCTACCGGAATTCAATCATTTGTCCTTGTCCCAAGTTAACCTTGCCAATCATAAGTTCGGTAAATCGACAAGCAAAGTAAATTTTGAGTACCGTCATTCTGAAAAGTACCCTAAACCAAGTCGTCAGTTAATTGATTGTGTTAGATGTTTCGTAAATTTCCAAATTTTCTTTATTTAATTATGTGAACAGAAATTCCTCCGAAATTCAACCATACACGTCATGGGTTTAGCAATGTTCAAAAAAGGTCTTGATTGGTACGTATCTTAAGGGGCCGTTTTTTTTTTTGGTTTTTATTATAGTTTCTATTTTTATTTAAATAAAAATAAATATCTGTTTAGTTGTTAATATTGAAATAATTATATTTTTATATTGATGATAATTACATATTAGATAAAACTTAAGGTTTATTTTTAATTAATTAAATTTATTTTAATCTCTTATATAATATTTATTAATACATTATCAATAAAAAATTTTATTTTTAAATAAATAATATAAAATTTAAATTTTATTTTAAATATATTTCAATTGTTTATTTAAAATTTATTTGAAATTTATATATTTAGAAGTTATTTTAAATTTAATTATATTTATTTAATTATAAAATTAAATAAATTATTCATAATTTTATTAATAATTAATTTAAATAATTAAATTTTATTAAATTTTCATAATTTATTAATAATTAATATATCAACTAATTAAATAATATATATTCAGTTGATACTAAACTAGGTTATGAAACAAAAACAGAAAACAAAAACCACTTTTTGTGGTTTTTATAAATTTTGAAAACTGAAAGAAACTAAGACTAAAAACTCAAATAAACAAGTTTTTTACTAAAGTTGAAAACGAAAAAAAAACCAAAACCAAAACAAACAAACCCTAAGTTAATCTCCTACGAATTCACTGCATCTAAATGACATTTAAGTTATATTAAGCAGATATGTGCATTTCATAAAGAATGGCGAGTGGGATTGGGAAGGAAAACAATCAACTTTGATTCATAACTAAGTTCCAAAATTGCAACTCAAAGAAGATGAGATGTTTGATGAAATTCCTGTTAGAGGTATGAGATCATTTTCTGATATTTATCAGAGATGCAATGTGGCTATACTTGAACCTACAGATGTTTGGCAAGTTGAGAAAGATCCAAAAAGGGTTATATAACATTCCATGATGAGTCATGTAGGCTAGGATGAGTTCTTAGTGATTAGTTATGATGTATAATTTAATTCTTTTGTGAGATAATCCCTAGTTATGAGTCCTTAATGATTAAAAGAAAAAGGGATTAGTTGTGGTGTATAATTTAATTCTTTCATCATCCAATATTGTAATTAGATATAGTGTCTACTTTTTAAATCCAATCATGTTCATTCTTACTAATTATTTATATGTAAAAATCTCTTTTCAAATATCAATTCATCTTACTAGAAAATTCCTTAAATTATATTAATCAAGAACAGTGTAATATTCTCTCTAATTACTTTAAAGTGACGAATCTTTTATTGATGTATTCAATTATCTCCATGGTGGTTCATACTATTTCTTAATAATATAGACTAAGTTGCCTAAATAGAATAAGTCATAAGTAGTGTTAAAGTATAGTAATTCTTATATGAGATACTTTAGTAATTTCAAGTCTAAGGATCAATTTTACAATCATCATAATGAGAAAATCCATATAAACTTAATTAATATTCTAATTAGGATCCTCATAATCAGGTTAATTTCGCAAATGTATTCTCTATTAAACACCTACACATTTGTTTAAGTATCTCCATATTTTACTTATAAGATCAATAACTTTTTCACAAGAAAGAAACATAATGTATGTTAGTTTTACTGATTCCTAATATCTAGTCTTAATGAAACCACAACTAGAAGCAATTTATGAATAATGTTGGTGTTTTTAAGAGAATGAGAGAGACTAAGATGATCAAAATGATCAATAACTAATCCTTTTTTCTTTTAATCACTAAGGACTCATAACTAGGGATTATCTCATGAAAGAATTAAATTATATATCATAACTAATCACTAAAGACTCATCCTGGGCTATATGACTCATATAGAACGTATAACCCATTCTCAGCTTCCCAAAAATCTGCAAGTTTAAGTATAGCCATATTGCATCTCTGATAGATATCAGAAAGCGATCTCATACCACTTATAAGAATTTCATCAAACATCTCATCTTCTTTGAGTTGCAATATTGGAGCTTGGATAGGAATCAAAGTTGATTGTTTTCCTTCCCAATCCCATTGAAGGATTTCTTACTACAATTAAAGGGAGTCTTTATTGCTTTCCTTGTTGATAGGCTTTACAATTTAGAATTTCAAATTCAAGGTAAAGGAGACTTTGAACTAATTCTTTTCTCTACAAGATCCCCACAGTTGTATGATTGAAATGTCTAAACCTTGTATGCCAGACTTCTTTATAGATTTTTTTTACAGAAAATGCTACTTGCTCGTCCTCTAATGGATCAAGTGCTAAGCTCTAACTTTTCATTTTTAATTTGAACACATCTTTGTCTTATGCATCTTTGATTAAACGGTGATTTCAAAGATAACTTTGAAACCTTTTTGAATCAACTAGCCAACACTCAATAAATTTTCATTGATATTAGGTACAAATAACACATCTTTGATAAGCTTTGTACCTAAAGTGCTTTTAATTGCTACTGCGCCTTTTCACTTGACTGCAATGTACTCTTTCATTGCCAATCTTCACTTTGGAAGCTACTGAAATGTCCAACTCCTTGAAAAGATCACAATCAAAGGTCATATGCTTAGGACAACCACTATTAATGAGCCACTTCTCACTTAAATGATAGGTTGCAAAGTAAGAAGCTACAAAGAGTTGTTCCTCCTCTTCCTAATTAGCAACCTGAACAACATTCTTCGGCTGCAAATTCACTTTTGTCACAATCTTATGTTGAGTATTGCTTTTGCAAATTCTATAATGATGTCCCATCTGTTGGGTCTTCTCATATTGTTGGTTTGCTTTCTCCAGTATTTAAAAGGTAGATGACCCTTCCTTCTATAGTGTTTACAAGAAGGGAAATTAGATTTTGTTCCCTCACTAGTATTAGGAGAATCAAAACCTATGTTTTCCTTTTTGTTCTTGTCATTCTTCTTCCCTTTTCCTCCTGAACTAAACTTCTTCAGCTAATGCACCTTCAATAAACCCTTCATACTTCAAGAGCCTTCTTTGCTCTTATGCCTACAAAGTATGCATCAATTCTGAAAAACTAACCTTTAAAGGTCATTAGTGTTTTCTAGGGAGGAAATGGTTGCTTCAAACCTTTTAGGAATAGTTACGAAATTTTTTTGAACCAATCTGGAATTAGGAAATTTATAACTAAATAACCTTACTTTGTTTGCATTTCCAAGCAATCTATTAGAGTACTTCATTCTCTCAGAATCCTTCACCTTTTGAAGTTCAAATTCTTAGAATTTGCATTCCCTCAATCCTCTCATCTCCTTCATACTCCTTCTTTAGGAAAATCCAAACTTCAAAATCATGATTCTGACAAAAATTTTAGGGGAGACCGTAACACATAATGTAGTTGTTGCCTTCGACTTTGTTGATTTCTTCTCCTTGTGATTCTTGATTTGTGTCATGGTTGGATTTGTTGGCAATGGAGGAACTTTGTAGTCCTTGTCTATGGCTTCCTAGAGATCATTTGGCTCTAAATGAGTCTCCAACCTTACCGCTCAGACATGATAATGTTCACCATTGAAGACAGTCGGTGCTAGTACAATGAAAGGAGCTTCTAAATCCATAGAAGAAAAAAGCAAAGATACAAAAAAAGTTTCTCTCAATCACAAGTCCCTTAAGAAGAGAGCTTTCATACCAATTTTTTGGAGTTTTAAGAGAATGAGAGAAACAAAGATGATCAAAATGATCAATATTAAGAGCAAAGAATAATGAAATTTGTTGTGTAAAGTTAGTAATTTTATTAATCAGATAATGAGTTCAAATACAACAAAAAATAGTAACAGAGGGAACAAAAAACAAAGCACGACATGGAATAAATTCCCATGATCAACCACTTCCTAAAAATGATCAACTACTACTGACTAGATCAATTGAGCTAGTCAAACAACTAACAAATTGAAAATCACAAAAAGCATGTAAAGTTCCAACTTGGACAATGTTGTAATAGCTAAAACACAACTTCAACAAATAATATGTAAATGTAAATTGAATCTCATAATTATAATCTCATCATAATTTTAGTTGTGTAGTAGCCATTCTGATAGTTTTACCTTTAGTATTAAAATATCAAATATAATAATAAAATAATAAAAAAGAAGGACGTTTTTATTAATTAAAATAATATTATTATATATTGGTTGATTATAAAGGAATAAGGACATAAACTAACATTTAAAGCCACACCCAATCCCGCACATGAGTAACGCCTTTTCCAATATAAAGTAGTCATGAAAGTGAAGATGAAATTATGGCATATTTAATCATAAGTGCTTTTACCTTCAATCTTAAACTTAAAGGTTTGTTTAATTGGTATAATGCAAATATCATATTACAAATGTAGTGGGCATATGATATGTGAATTATAGAAATTTACTATTTTAAAAAATTGAATCAAAGAAGGAAAGAACAGTAGTAATATTGAAAGAACAGACTAATCTCTATAAGAGGTTCGCCAAAAAAAGAAGTTAAGGATTTGATGTTTAGTATACGATGAGTTTTGTGATCTTAATATCCCCTGGGAGGATACTGGAGCGCCACGTAGACAACTTAACGTACATGCATATAGAACCGAGACAAAATCAAAACATACCAAACATTCATCATGCATTCGCACTAGCTCAAGGCAAAAGCAATTCAAAGCAAACATACATCATAATATACTGAGCTTAATACAACTTGTTCCAAATCGGAACCAACCTGAATTAAGGTTATTACAAACCTTCAAATAAATCTAAAGTCGTATACATCAAAGACAAGTCAAAAACAAACTCCAAAAAACATACAATTTTAACAAAATAAGACTCAGACTTCATTAGCAATTGCAGTTGACTCTTCCCAGTCCTTATGTCCTTCTCTCTGAACCTACATGGGACAAATCCACCGTACTAAACATATACCTTAATGAGTAATAACTAATCTATGCATAAACTGACAACTAATTATACACTATGCATTAATAGTTTATTGGAATGAATAATTCAAACATATTATATTGGATCTCAGACAGATTGTACAGAAAACAGAACTGAGTCTCCAAAGAGGGTATAAACCCCTTCATATTCAAAACACAATTTCTTTGTTCATATCAGCGTCAGACTGAAATCAGAATACAAAATCATATGACTATTAAATTCATTTACAGAAGCGGGTAATAGGACTTATATAGGAGATACCATGATTGGTATCAGTAGGAGAGACATAAGTCTCGATATCAGGAGACACCGAAGTGTCAATACAGGAGACACCGAGGTGTCAATAACAGAAGACACCGAAGTGTCAATAACAGGAGCAGCTGCAGACCCTTCTAAACATGCCTATTTACCCACCACTAGGACTTGACAGTTTTAAAACCAAACAAATTCATTTCATGTTCAACATAATTAGCCAATCATTACTTTCATGCCAAAAATTCAAACATATCAATTTGACAGCTTTGCAAATCATTCAATGGATTAAAGTCAAACAACAAACAAACAGCCAAAGCAGAACTAGCCAAAATTTTCTCACTAGATTTCTTACTGAATTACCCACAATTATTTAACAAGACTTACTTACAGATAAGACCATCTAAATTACTTACCATCTAATATTACTTACCGTCTAATATTACTTACAAAAATCTCCCTTATTTCCTATTGTCTCGAAGTTTCAGCAATATCTGGAATCGGTTGCTCGATGCATTCCTCTATAGACTTTAATACAAGAGCATATCACTATTGTGCACAATTATAAATTCAATTATGCACATTCATGTATACTAAATATGTATAATGCATGTTCATGACAAATTCTAGGTTTCTTATCCTCAATCTTGTTACATTATCAATCAAGAGAAACCATACTAAATTTCTCAATCCAAATTTATTTCATAACCAACTTTCGGAGCCAATTTGCTTAATTATTCTCATCAGGTAGGTAAGGTAATTAGGTAATACTTCCTTCTAGAAAGTTGTCCCTCTTTGTCTTAGGTTTCCAATGATACAAAGTTCATCCAATTTGGTTTAATATGCTGAAAGTTATACTCAAAAGATTTTAGACTATTCTTAAGCTTCAGCAGAATTCTTATCTCAATTTTCAATCAGATTCTAAAATTCTTAGAGGCAGAATTAGAATTTAATCTCTTCAGACAATAAATCACTCTATTCGGATAACTACAGAGAAAGTTATGCTCAAAATACTGAAGTATGTTCAAGCTGTCAGGAAACTTCGCCGTGGCGAACTTTCTAGAGAGTAAAATTCTTTGTAATTTTCTTAAAAGTTTGCCGCGGTGAACTCAAGAGTTGGCTGCGGTGAACTTTCACAAAAATCATCATCATCATCACACCCAGTTTGAAGTTTCACAGTAAAGCAGGGTCTAGGGAGGTCTGATAGTACACAGCCTTTCAAAAACATGAAATCCTTTAAGTTGGTCGCGGCGAACTTTACTGCGTTTTAATCGTCTTCTTCCTCTCTTCTCCTTAATCCTTCATCAGTAACTTGTATACTTACCTTTACCATTTTATTTCACTTCTATATCATCGGAACTCATTCTCATCATTGCTCTAAACCAAGTTTATAATTAGATACTAAAAACCGATGCATACAAGTATTACACCATTTTCAACTTTCTCACACTACTGCACCAGGTGTTTCATTACGAACTCATTCTTCACAACCACTCTACTCATCTGAAACCTCTCTACTTACATAACTCATGCATGAATTCATTCCAACACTAACACATCATCAAATCATTTACACAATACACAGAAAACTAAACCACAACTTACTTGATTTTTCTGAAAATTCTTCAACAGTGAGAGTGAAGAACAGGGTTCGGTGGAAGGTAGCAACAAGACCAAAGAGAAGCAAATTCCTAACTGGATTGAATTGTTTAGTTTGTAAAGGTTAATACTAATGTAAAATCAAAAACAGTAGTCGGTGATGAATGTTCAATGATTTTTTATGGACTCCTACATAATCCAAAGAACAACAAAAGCTTCAGTGATTTTGCCTTCTAACACACTTACTTGCGTGTGTTATTTTCATATTGACATATGGATCCATGCATGACTCCCATCTGCCTTTCATGCAAGCTGCCACATGTCTCCAACATGTCAAGCTATTTGTCACACAATAAATGATGCCAAATTTCATAATGCCATTTGTCTATTTTTCTTAACATCCCAAAATTTTCAAAAAAATTCCTAAATTTCTAAAAATTTTGAAATAATACCAATTGTCTCCAAATAAATTTTCCACCATTTAATCGCATTTATAAATCCTCTTTACCTGGAAAAATGTAAATGAATGCATGCACAATTTATTTGTACGTGTCGAAATACAGTACACTGAAATTTTTTAATTTTTTTAACCCCTAACATGGGGTGTTACAAGTTTTTTTCCCTTGTTTTCCATTGCATATATAAGTGGTTTGTGCGAACGAGAAAAAGGATTTGATCTTCAGTATATGATGTTATTTTCCCTTGTTTTGCACTGCATGTATAAGTGGCTGCTACGAACAAGAAAAGGGTTTGGTTCACCTTTTCTACATACCCCTACGTAACATTGAAGAGGGTGAAACAAAATAAATTTTGTAAAAAAAGATATATGACTTAATACACTACAAAAAAAATGTTGTTTAGCGATGGATATTACCGATAGAAAACGTTTGAATTCTGTTGGTAATATAAATTGGCGATGGAATCAACCGACGAACAAGATGTCATAAAAATGGTCATAAGTAAATTTACTGACAGACATTTTAGACGGTTGGTTGTGATTGTCGGTAAATTTACCTACAAATTTTTTGTTTCTGTCTCAATAATTGTCAATGTTATTGGTTATTCTGTTGGTAACATTACTGATTGTTCAGCAAATCCTGATGGTAAAGTTGGCGATGATTGTCAATATTACCGACGGTTACTCTTTGTTCCGTCGATAAATATCTTACATTTTACCGATAATTTGTGGTATTTCGTCGGTAAATATACTAGATTTTACTGACGTACATGTATTTTTCGTCGATAAATAATTTTGAAATTTTTTAAAAAAAGTTTTACATTAAATTGTATTTCATGATCTTACGATTAATACATAATTTCAACAGTTATGAAGTATCTATACATGATATTTTGATTTGTTTATATATATAATTTGTTTAGATAGAAAGTTCATTGATGATATAAAGTTAAAATTATCTTAATTGATAATAAAAATATTAAATTGTACATAATAAGTCTTTGTAATTCAAACCAAATGACTACAATAATCCTATTGTCCTGGTGACTGTAGATGGTTTGAAGATGTAGTGTTTAGAAAGCGGGATATATCAAAACAATCATATAAAATGAACATGTCAGGATCAATGGTGAGGAATATTGATTTAAAGGTGGTAAATATTAAAGAATTGACTAATTGAAACATAAAGGATATCTTTATCATTGAAAGTCAAGAGAAGGATAGATGAATGAGTGCCATAATGAAGGACATCAACTATGCTTGTCTTCACTCAAAAAGTCTACATAAAGACTCTTACAATTAGAATGCTAGACTCTCCAACAAAATTATTTTCTCATAGATAATTTCCCATGACTTGGAAATTAAGCTTTCCACCTCTAATTTTCTATACTTCTTTCTGTTGCTCTCTAAATTGTAATACCAAATTCTCCTTATAATGTTATGAATTTTCATAGTTTCATCATACCATTAGTAAAGCAGCTAGGGAAATCACTTTATCCAACTAGTAACGTTGTGTCTCAATTATTCCAATAATAACTTGTTAATTACTAGTAAATAACCAAATTTTAAAGTCACATCACAACTCTAATCATGTCAAAGGAATCCTTCGGCAAGGTTATGATGCTAAATGTGTATCAACAGTTACAATTAATAGGAGACAAGTAGGTAATATTTATACCTCTACTTATAAAGCAAAAGAAAATAAGTTATTCAAAATATACCAAATCAAATTCTAAATGAATCATTAATTGATGTTTTCCTAAAGACACTTGTTTGCTGAACTATTTGAACTATTCATATATATAGTCAAGTTGAAAAACCATCCTAAACTGAGTTAATAAAATAGGGATGATAACGTCAATTGCATGCTACTATGACTGAACAATCAGTAAGTGGTAGATTTGTTTTCCATTTAATCTAGCGGTAAGTTAATATGCAAGTCAATATGTATGTATACCGATTAGTTCATTTCTTCGATAGTTTTGACAATTCTTTACCTCTTAGCTATCAGACATTCCTTCTTCGTCATTTTCACTTAAGTGTTTGTTTTCTAGTTTCACTAACCAAGATTAGGCCATGGGTTGTTGCGTCTGAAACAAAAGGAGTAGGACAAAGTACATAATGGCAAAGTATCAATTACATTGTCAAAATCATTACCTTACTTCATATTAGCTATTGATAACTACATACATGATTAATATATATGATAAACTAGAGTACAATCATTGCCATAATGCTACTTTAATTATATGAATGTTCACGTAGTCGGTTCTTATAATCAATTAACTTCCTTTCCTATATGGCTTGATAGTGGACTTAAAACATATGAAAAACTAGGTAGGCATTCATTACACTAGGTTTTTCTTTTTAATACTTAAAGCTCACATACGTCTTGGCTTTTTTCTTTGACACTATTCACTTAACTTTCAGTTAAAATGAGTCAACTTTCTATAGACTATGCATAGCCTTCAAATAGTCACACAAATACAGTATTCTCTAATTCAACAAAACAAATAGAACTCAAATAGTCACACAAATATATTTTTTCAAAGAACAGACATTTCATCAAACACCTTATATGCATCAAAAATTCATCCCAATATCACAACCAAAATCATGTCTTGTTCCTTCTATCACTAACATTTCTACCTTAAAGTTGTTTTCCAATTACAAAATACACAAACAAATGAAACGAATCAAATACCAAAATATAACTATCATCCAATATATGAAAATACATCCACGAAAATACAACAATGGTCGGAGAATGCGACGAGCAGAAGATGCAGCAGGGAGACAACGCTGACGATAGACAAACTGGAGACGAGAGAATGTCGGAGACACAACAAGAAGAAGAAAGAATGAGATGACAGTGGGGGTGAAGAGGGATTGCTTCAGGTGAGTTTTAAGTAAAACAAAACGAAGTCACACCAAACGACGTCGTTTTTTTAAACTTAAAAACGCTAAAGCCGAAGCAGACGACGACGTTTTCTTTGAAAATTTACCGACGGAAATTTTTCATCGGTAAACCCAAAACTTTATTATTTCGCCAACAATTCCTGCCTTATTTACCAATGAGCATTTTATATTGTGGCTAAATTCTGTCGCAAATTGATTTCCCTCCGTATATAGCGACGAATATTGCTATTACTACTAAGCAAAATTTTTCTTGACAAATTTTTCGGCAAAAATAGATTTTCGTCAATAATTTGTAATAATTTTTTTTGTCGGTAATTTTCCATCGCTAATTCCTACATTTCTTGCAGCGGTAGTTGTAAGTTCCAATTTGAAAATTTAGTAAGTTATTGTAATGAAAAAATATATTTACATCAATTATGAGGCTACGAAAAAATTAAATTGGCACGAGGCATGTCCCATTCTGGCCACATGGTTGTTACTAGATGAAAATTATGATTATATGTATTACTTCAAGACTCCTTGTTCGAATATGAAGCATATATAGTTCCAATTTACATGAAAAAATAAATGCAGAAACAGAAAAAGCATAGAATCTAGCCTAAACAACAAAAATCTTAGTTTAAGTAAATAAATATAGAAAATGTATAGCTTGCAATATCAAGTTTGAATTTGGTTCTGCCGGATTCTGGCGGAATGGGACGTTGCCGTTTGGATCCATGAGTTGGTTGCTTCTTGTAATGACTTCGACGTGAAGGTACCTGCAAAACAAAGAAGGCACGTCGGGGGTTGTGTCCCGATTAGCCCCTCCGACGCT
>JANIJH010000002.1:38772401-38790379 GCA_024520975.1 Erythroxylum areolatum | reverse complement strand
TATCATCAACAAAACATCAAAATCTATCTTTGATCATTAACCCTAAAGATAACACTTGCATATTTCATTCACTAACAGCTTCCCACACAAGTTAAGCTATATTTAGGGTTTCATTTAACCAAAACAAGATGGAATAAACTCATACTTACTTATTTATGCCTCAAATTCTTTAAATTCTTCAAGAATTTCCCAAAACCCTAGCTTTTCCCCTTTTTCTCTTCTTATTCCTCTCTTCCACGACACTCTCTTCTTTCCCTCTTCTTTTTATTTTTCTTCTTCTAATTTCCACTCCTAAAGATCATCAAATGTCCATTATGCCCCTCCATGTAAGCCTTATACCTCTCAAACTTAAGTGATCTTCCATTTTTGCCCTTATACACTTTTACTTCTTTATTTTCACTTACACCATACTATACTTTAACTTAATCTTAATTTCTCCAATTAATACTTCTAATTCCATCAATCTAAGCAATAAATCCTCCAATCATTGACATGCTGATTAAACTTTAAACAAAATAATTTATCTCGAAAAACCACATAATCAAATCAATTCATACTTAATAAAATCAATAAAAATTTGGGGCCCAACATGTGTACCATCAATAGCTCCAATGCAATTCTAATATAAAACAATAATCATAAGATGATAAAACAACATTTTTCAATGGAAAATATAATAAAGGGGGAGGAAGAACATATTCAATTATCTTAAAATGTGGCATATATCTAACATTATTGGCAATTTATGGTGGAATGTATTAGAATTCGGGATATTTTGGTATGAGTATATCTCTTGAAAATCCATCCATAGCAGTCAGAATTTCTTTAAAAACTCTACTCACAGTTTCACCAGAATGTTGAAAATGCTCTTGAGTATCTCTATTAGAGGAACGTTTACTTAGGACATACACGAATAAACCGATTTTCTCCAAAATAGACATCCTATCTGAAGGTCTCAAACGATAATTATTTTCTAAAACCAGACATAATTGACAAAATGTATTTTGATTCATCCTAAATGTATTAAAACATCTTTTTTTCATGATCATTCAATAATTCATTCATCCATAGTTCTCCTATTTGATAGGAAGTTATGCATGGTTCTTTGCATATGTGGTTAAAAGAATACACACTCATGTAACCCACTATATAAGCCATCAAATCCCAAAACTCAATCTCATTGTAAAAAATTGCTTCATTTGCAGAAGTTGTATAATTTGCATAACATTATCATCTATACCTACAGATCAATAAGTAAAATTATATTGTACATAAACAAGACACTTATATGTCTAAATATAAATAAATAAATAAATAGTATAGCACGCAATAAAATTATAGATTACCATCAAGATAACATAATATAATAAAATAAGCTAACCAAATTCATAGTATCTTAAAAAACACCATGTCAACATAAGTGCCCAAATAATAAAAACAATAAACTAAACATAGTAATGGATAGATAGAAACTATGTTTAATGTTTTTTATGTTTGTCATACTTATACATAAACTTTATGTATTCAAACCTCTTTATATCATCTGGTAAACCAAAACAAAAGAACCTTCTTTGGGGATCTTCAATCAAAGCAAAATAAAATTCAAGAGTACCATTCTCTAAATCAGGCAAAGTACATATATTTCTCAAAGCATTCGTAACATCATGATGTGACGCACTAACACTAGTACTTTGTGATGCACTAATATTCATCATGTCCAAAATTTTCTTAATGGATCTATTCATCTCCATTGTTGCACTTTGTCTCTCTTGAACCAATTGCATCATATCGTTAAGCCTCTCATACATTGCTGCAGATCTTTCTACCCTTTTAGCTGAATCAATTCTTGCACTCTTGTTACTTTGTGAACTATCACCCTCCAAAACCCTTTTTCATCTTCTTCTCTCACTCCCTTCATCATGTGTAGCTTGAGGGGTTGGGGTAGATTCTCTTCACAATTCTTCCCAATTGTTTAGACCACTAGTCTCATCTATATTCTCATGATCATGATAGCCTGACAATTAATGATGAGCATTATAACTATCAGGTGGAGAAGGAACATATACTTCCTAAACTTCTCGTTGTCCTTGTGGAGGTTAGCCACAGGACAAAATGTAGTCTATCCTCAGGCCAAACATCCAGAAAATTGATCGAACTTACATTCAAGCTCAGGTTCAAGCCCTTCCTCTTTAAATATTTTAAAATTGATGTTCTCCTACAAAAAATTAAATAACTTATATTTAACTAACTGTTTAATATTAAAGTAAAGGAAAATAATTTGAATTGGGAAAAAACGGATAACCTTAATCTTCAAAGTCTACCACTCCTTACTAGCAGCAATTGTTTCTTTGTCATAATCCCATCCTAATCTCGTTTCTTTCCTTTTCAACTGTTTCCAAAGACTTCATCCAGTTCTCATCCAATTAAACTTATTTTTAACCTTTGTTTTATCCCATGGTAAGTTGGTTGCTTTGTGAAACTCTTCCTCTACCTTCTTCCATGGTAACCTTTGACCAATAACTCCACCGCATTTTCCCTTACTCCTTTCAATATGTTGGTTACAATTGTCACAAAAGGTAAGAAGAGTTTTTTTTAGCCAACGAATCCTACCTATATCATTCCCCCCTTGACTTCCTCCTTTGTTTCCTTTTTTAGATGATGCCATCAAATCATATAAGATGAAAAAGAATATATGCTAGTTAATCAATTTACAATTGATTTCACTACTTAATTAGTTTTATTAGCTTGAATTATACTAGCTCAACAAAATAAATATATAATTACTTTTTATCATCATAATATTTTTATTAATTACTTAATTAAATTTATTTTATCTCTTAACTTAAAATGAGTAATAGAATTCACTTGTCAATATTATTCAAAAAATATATAAAATTGTAATATATTTTTATTTAAAATATTATATTATAAAAACATTTTTTAATAAATTACTATTTGTTTATATATAATAATTTAATAAAATTATACTTCTTTTGGTAACAAAAGAACAATTAAATAATTAAATAATATTAGAAAAAGATAAACATGAAAATATAAAAGAGAGAAAAGAGAGAGTTGGGGATAAAACATGAAAATAAAAATAAGAGAATTAGGGATACAACAAAAATGGTTGCAAGTTAGGAAGTTACGGATAAAACAAAATGATTGCAAGTTAGAGAGAAAATAAAAAGAGAGAAAAGAGAGAGTTAGGGATAAAACAAAATGGTTGCAAGTTAGGCTTCGGTGGAATGATAGGAGAGAGTTCTAAATTAACAAGGCCATTATAAAAAATAACAATACTTTTCTATTCACTAAATTTAACAAGTTTAAAATAGCATTTCAAAAACATGAGTGTGCATTAAAATAAAAAATATTAGTGTGAATGTTTCTTTTTAAAATTGTATATTTACTGTGAATAAAAATTTTATTACCTATTTTTCTTTTAAATTATTGTTTGTTTATATATTAGAATATTGAATTTCAGCTTATTACCATCCTAATCTGTTATGATGCTTGTACATAAATCAAATCCAAACTCTAATTTGGTTATTGATCTGACCCCCTATCAAATCCCCATCATCTACTCACATGTACATGTTGCACATGTAATTTGTAAATATCATAAGGGTTTAAGAAAAAATTCAGTAGTAAATAATATTAGAAATGATAAATATAAACAAACATAAATTTTTATAGCATTTCAGAAACATAAATTTTTATAGCATTTCAGAAACATAAATTTATAAAGAAGGGTTATGATTATAGACATTATAAAACTATTACACTTAAGCATTTTTCTCTTCTTTGTTTTTTATTTCTTCTTTCGATCTCCACAATATCAAAAACAGGCCACAAAACATAGCAACTTATGTCACTCTTGAGAGAATAATAAGACATAATTCCTGAAAAAGCATAACACTAAACCGATCATTAGATGATCAATTATAACTGATTAAAGATAGCAACATTGATAGATGATTAATAAAAACAATGTAGCATTGAATATCTGATGACACAATTCATAAGGCTCCTATCTGTTGAATGCTACCACACATAGTAAATCACTAACAACGTCAAATGGCTTAGGGTACATATGGGACTAACTTTGTACAGATAGAAATCGTTGGAAAATATGAATTATTTTGATATACATTTTTCAAAATATAAAAGTAACTTTCACCTATTTCAGAGTGATCTTTATATGAAAACAGAACCCTTAAATTCAATTTTCAGAACATAATGCCTTTCAAAAGAAAATAACTATCCATATCAAACTAAGGCAAAAATAAGATTAACCACCTAATGGCTTCTTGACAAAAAAGAGAATGGAACTGTAATGAAGGTATAAGATACCGCATAAGGATACAAAATCTGATCAAACACAAGCTATAAAACCATTAAGAAATTCAATTAAGGGGATCAAACTTTATAGATCATTGAAAAGGAAGAGTTACCTGATTTGCAAATCCCTAAAATAGCACTGAGATCACCACACGTTCGAAGAACCTAATGACTAGAAAAAAGCAAGTTGTAATGACTAACAACTAACAATTGTGTTCAACTTTTCCATTTTATAGGTGAAAAAAAGACGGTGGGCAGTTGTGAGTAATAAATGGAGTTAAAAGCAATAAATAAAAAAAGTAGCTACAACCCCCACGAAATTAATGCAACTTTCTACAACATACATCGTTGTTCAACTGTAGCAAATCCATTATATCTCAACTATTATTAGACTTCATTTAATGAAACATCTATCTCAAATATACTTTCATTAAATGTCAGATTTTGTTTCAGACTGGTTACAAAGAGGAACTGTAGATATGTTCTATTAAATCAACAGATAGTTACAATTAGATAGCTTGCATGATAAACTAGATAATTGTAATGGACAGATAGTTACAATAGAGTTACAACTAGATAACTTGTGAAATCAACAGATAATTCCAAGGAAAGATTGTAGGATTGTTTTTGTCAAGAAGCCAAAATGGTCACACGAAAAAAACTGAATATCAAAGATATAACTAGCTAGTGGAAAAACAATCCTGAAGTTTACGAAAGAGACTAATTATGTCTAATGTCCTACCGAAAAAAAAGGTTAATCCGATTGAAAAGATCACAATATCAGGAATCAACAAGTTTACAAGAACATTAAATCAACATAAAGTTTTTAACAACTTAATGTCTAGTACTAAACTCAATTCTAACGTTGTCTGCTGACTTATATCCACAAAGTACATGTGCGACTAACCTCTAATTGGGTCAACGCCTAATTATCCACAATGATGACAAGTGAAACCATCCATTCTTTATGAATGTAGCACAAGAAATTTCATCAACTATAAAGTTAATATTAAAGCGGTGTATTTTCTTAAGTTTCCATGTGGAAAATAATCGTGTTAAAATCATGATCAAACAATAAGATGATCTTATAACGTTTCAAGACTGAAAATGGTGCTGCAGATCAATTTGTAAAGGTAGTAGAGGTAGTTGTTAATGTTTATGGAAATTACTATCTATGACCACTAGTACTCTTTGTTTTCAATTACCATACAAGATAATGCACACATATATACATATCACTTGTGCACCTTTATCTTATATCAAATATCAAGAATAAAAAGAGACAAGCGATTGGCAGTTCACATATAAAGTTAGGTTAACTGTTACCAGAAGATTGATAAACTTTTCTCCACCTTCCTCCCTTATCTCAAAGCAACCCCTCCGAGGCTGTCAGAAGAGAAGAAAACGATTCAATTTGGAGTAAAACTATCTTAAGAGCATATAACTTAAAAAGAATAAGGTGTCATAACTGTAGTTCATGTTGATTAAAGAAAAAACCTGTGTATGATCAAAATAGATCCTTAACCTCCTAGTTAAATTTTAAGGAAAAAGTACAACCAAGGCTGATTAAAAGACCTTAGGAAGTGTAGCCATATGTAAGTTTTTAAGCCATATCTTATAAAGAAAAGAGTCCTTTTCTTTTTCTTTTTACCTAAGCAGGTGAATGAATAGGTATATGTCATTGAAAATTTCAAGTACAGAGCGGTGGCCAAATAAAGATAACGGAAAACACAACAATTAAATTACTAAATGATTTAGTAAAGCTTACAAGTATTAACTGGTAATACCTTTTCCGGGTTGAGTATTACAGAGACGCCAGGAACAACTTTCTCTATTCTAGTTTTGACTTGCACAACCCTTGTCTTAAATGAGTTGCATTGCTTGCTACAAGCACTGAGAAGTTGGTTAGAAATATTCCCATGTATAGAATAGTCCAGCAAATAAACTCATGAGTTATAACGAGAGGTTTACGAAAAAAAAAAGTCAACTAAAGCTTCTTGCATCATTTCCTCAAGTTCTTCAGGATAGGCAATACAAGATTAAGAAAAAACTCCTTATTGGAGACCTGACCTCGTGACAGTCAAAAACCAAAGAGTACCAAAATTGAAAACCCTAAAACCCAAATGCTTGCATGTACTTTTAATCAAGTTGTTAACTTTCATCCAACAAAAACCCTCGAATCAATAACCAAGTTAACGACTTTTCAAGAACCAAGCATGCCCGCACAATAAACATACAATTACATGTTCAAATAGAGAGAAGGGAAGAAAAGAGAAGAGGGTTAACATTATTTTTCTGATCACGAACCTGAAAACGAACCCTGGTTAAGCCACCGTCATCAATCGTCATCGTGGGATACTGTTGGAGAGAAGAGGCTAGTGTACCGTGACATCTGAATGAAAAGAAAAAAACATGTAAAATACAAGGGAAAATGGAAACAAGAAAAGAGGAAACCGTCAGTTTCTCATGCAAGCTCCACAGATCTGAAAGCTACACAAATCCAAAACCGTGAGAGTTGTGAGAGATGAAAGATAAGAGCGAAGAAGAATATAGAAAAATGAGAAATGAGACGAAAATGAGGTTGGGCAAAACTTAAGGGCAAAATCAGCATTATAGGAAAGGTTAATCAGCTGATTGCCTAAATGCTACTTACAAGGAGCTTCTATAAAATTAGCTAGTTGGGTTGAATCAGCCAACCCAACTAGCTAACATCTAAACAAATTAATAGCTTCTTGATAAAGTCAATAAGTTAATTTTAGCCAATAAGCTAAAAAATAGCTTATCAGCCACAACCAAACAAGGCCTTCCTTTTCTTAAGTGAAAAGTGGGCAAAAACTAATTGGGAAAGGTTTAGACTATACAAAATACTCATAAATAAGGAAGATTTTTCATTTTAAGATTTGAAAAGTGGTATAGTATGTAAAAGATCCTAAAATTGGGACCATGATATATCCAAAGCAAGCCACTTCTAATTCAAAGATGGCTGCTTGGAATGAATTTTGATAAGAAATGCATGAAAAGCATACTTAATTAGATCATTTTTATAATATCCCTTGAATATTGGTTCACAATAAATTCTTGCAAGCTTTATTAGGAAGCTAATATGTTTGGATGAGAACATAATAGGGTTGAGAAGAATAGGTAATGCAAGAATATACTTGGAGGTGGGAATGGACCAGACGTTACCTGAAACTCTAATGCTAAAGAGGTTAAATAAGGAAAAAGGATCATAGGAATCTGAAATAAAGCTCTCACACCATTAGAAATCTCCCATTCCCTAGAACAAGAAGATGTAGAAGCCAATTTGTAGGAGTATCATACTAGAGGACCATTCTAAGGGGTCACTACTAGTGGCTAACACAGAGGGAAAGAAATATGATCTATTGTCTAGAGAAGGATACTCTATAAAGGGTACATCTATTAGAAATGTTGATAACCAAGAAAGGTTACAAGCGACTAATAAGGCTACTAATACCCCAATACAAGGGGGGACTAGATGAATGGATCATGGTAAGGACACCTTAGTTTAAGAGTCAGATCAGGAATCATTGATAGCTAACGCAATCACCATGAAGGAGATTAACCTTTGGGTGAATCTTAACATAAAGCTATTGAAAGAAAGATGCAACAAAGTTAGGCAATCTACCTCAGTAGAGAAGTTATAAAGGGCAATAACTAACCTATAAATTTAGTGGCCAAAATTAGAAATTAATTAAGAAGGGAATTAAAGAATAAAAGGTTCTAAACCCTTAATTCTCCTTGATGATGATAACATAGAATATAAGAAGCATAAATTGTGCTAAAGAATAACAGATGATTTAAGGCTATCTATATAAATAATAATTAAAGTTGACAAGACGAACAAATACTTACAATTTTTTGGCAAGAATTGGAAAGTCATCTCGAATTACCAAGTTCAGTATAATAGGAAATTATGGTGGCTTATAATCTATGTTAATCAAGGTACATCAAACTACTATCAAAGATATCCTCGTTAATACGTCTCAAATAAACTACTCTTAAGCTCTGGAGAACCGTTACTCATTGGTAAGACAATAAGGCTATAGTTAATTGTCTAAAGGAAGGAGACAAGAATACCAAATTTTTTTATAACGAGATTCTTAGAAGAAGGATCTCTTAACAAAATATACTCTTTAGGAAATAATAACGGAGAAACCATCAAAGAGTAGGAGAAGATTAAACAAATGGCTCTCAATCACTATTCGGAGTTTCAAATAGTAGCTATTCCTATATCTATTAATAATAAGAGTAGATCTTAAGGCCTTTCAGTGCTCTAGAAATCTAAAAAGCATTATTTGAGTTGAATCCTAATAAAGCTCCAATTTTTAATGTCTTTTTTTAAAGAAAGCTGACATTTAACACGTACTACAACCATGTCGTGTTGTTAGCATTCTTTGCAAGTGGAGAATTTCTTAAAGAATTAGACAAATCCTTTGGTTTTTTTATTCCTAAAAATTTGAATGCCAAATTATTAAATGATTTTAGGCCTATATCATGTTACAATGTCACGTATAAGGTTATTTCCTAATTTATTACAGAAGGTTGAAAGAGGTGTTGGAACTTATCATTCACCCAACCCAAGGGGTAGGAGCATAGATGACAATTTTATGTTAGTTTAAGGCTTATTTAAAGCTACAACAGTGAAAAGACTATAAGAAGTTGTGTAATAAAAATTGACTCTTTGAATCACAGCTTTATATTCAACAAATTACAGGTTTTTAGATTCACAAGCATCTTTATAACTTGGATAGAGCAATGTATTTCAATAGCGTCGTTTGCAATCCTTGTTAATAGAGAACCTACCATTTATTTCTAAGGAGCTAGGAGTCTGAAACAAGGCGATCCCCTCTCCTATACCTATTTGTATTGTTTATTAAGCTATTACCTCTATAATGTTGGCTAAAAATAACGAATTCTAGGGAATTCAAGTTTCATCATAAAAGTTAAAAAATGAAATAATTTTAACTCTCTTTCATATATGATATCTTATTATTACATGGAGTTGATGTTACCTCAGTGTAGTTTCTTATGGATTCATTGCATTAATACAATGCTTTGTCAGGTCTCTTTATAAACAATAGTAAGAGCCATATATACATCTATACTGACTCTTAAGGAATGGCTGATATCCTTACTGTTAGAGTATCCCATATTGACTAAACATGAAAATGTTAAAGGGTTTATAAGTGGTAAGAGTCAACTATCCAAACAACTAGTTCTAGTTATTTGGATGACCCAAGCTCAATTCTTATTAGTAGACTCTACACTATGCCCATATTAAAAATTCAATATGGTATTAGAGCAGGTTTGATTTGAATTATTAATTTCCCGATTGTCCGTCTGGATGTCCAGTCTTAGCGGCCCAGTCCGGTTATTATTGCATATATTTCAAGTGACAACTGGATGTCCAATCCCAATTGCACTTGAGGAGAAGTGTTAGAGTATCCCATATTGACTAAACATGAAAATGTTAAAGGGTTTATAAGTGGTAAAGGTCAACTATCTAAACAACTAGTTCTAGTTATTTGGATAATGGTTAACCCAAGCCTAATTTTTATTAGTAGACTCTACACTCTGCCCATATTAAAAATTCAATACTTACAAATATCTCTAACCTTGGTCTTCATTATTTGCCTATTAAATATTTAGGAATCCTAATTTCTCATTAAAAAAATCTCTTATAGAGAATGCCAACTCTTATTTGACTCAATTCAAAAGAGGATTGACCCTTAGGACAACAAGTTTCTCTCATATGTAGGTAGACTTTAGCTCATTATAGTAGTTTTTAATAACCTTTATACTCATTGGAGCTACGTACATTAACGTATAATCAAAGAAGTGGAGAGGATCCTAAAGAATTTCTTAAGGTCTAATAAAGTTAAAAATCCATCTGGTGCTAATGTAAGAAGGTTGGAAGTTTGCTCACCTAAAGAGGAAGATTGCTTAGACATAAAATTAATAATACTTATTAATAAAACGATCATGGACAAAAGAATATGGAAGCTCTTTATAGACACCGAGTCAATCTAAAGCAAGGGATACACTCCTACCTAATTAAGGATAAAAAAGTTTTTGATTGCTTAAAGCCAAGTCAACTGACTCTTGGACTCTTAATTAAATACAAAAGTTAAGAGATCATAAGTCCTTAAGTTACGAAGGTTACACTTAGTAATGGAAAGAGATCTTGGTTTTAGTCCAATAATTAGACTGATCTAGGTTCTCTTTTTAGAACATAGGACTTGATAAATTAAAATGCCTAATTCCTCTACCAACCAAGGTTGAAGAAATCGCCTTAACTAGTGAATGGCATTGTAGAAATAGATGATTTGGTTTTATTATGAGATTTGTTCCTAATTATAAACTTAAAGTGGAAGAAGAGGATAAGACTGTATGGACAAAGCATAGCTCACAATCTTGCACTAATGAATCCCATCTTATTATCTTTAGGGAACCAATTGCGAAAGTTACATGGTAAAGTCTTATTTGATTATGAAGTATATCCCTTTATACTATAGTCGGCAATCAAACGAAGATTGCAAACTATAGAAAGATTAAAGAGTTTTACCTTATCCAATTATATATAAGCTTTTCAATTAGTCTTTAGAGACATTAGACATCTCCTAGTAAACTATCATTATGTAAATTCTAGAAATATTTCTGAAGCATTTGTAGAATTCAATACTATGGAAATAATTCGCTATAGCTCTTAACTTAGGTTGATCAACTAAGATTCACTTATAAAGGGGACTCAACAGCTTTCAAGTTGATATTAAGTTATTGAATTTAGGGTATATGGAATAAAATAATAGAAGAGTGTTCCAAGATGGAAAGCAAGACATTTAAGGATTTTATCAAAGCACTTTTAGGTGGATTATGGAGCATATTATGGTCAAAAACATTTTTAGAAACATTAGTGATGATCTTGCTTTAAGATGGTGGAGCTTGTTAACTTGTTCTTTATTTTAAAGTTCTATAACTGAAGCTTATTTTTACTATAAATTTTCTCACTTGTCTCTTTATGTGAAGTTTCAGTTAATTCTATTCCTTTCAACTTTAAACAAAAACAAAATCAAAAAGCAATCCATATGAAACTTGCTTCTTGATTAAGATGATAGACATACATTATTATGCTCGACCCTATTTTAACATTTATATGCCATTACTATTCTAAGATCATTAGTATTTGAATATTTGGAAAATTATCTCTATTATAATTAAATTTTCTTATAGAATTCCTCTTTTGTAATCAATTAATTCTTGTAACATCAATTAGTTCCATGTTAAAAAGGTAGGAAGAGAAAGCAATATCACATTCTTTAATCATATATGTTTCTTACACTTCAATTTCAGAATAAGAATAAAGTCAATCCTTAACTTGATTATTAATCACTTTTTCAAAAAATATTTGATTTCACTATTGTAAAAGGGAAGTAATAGTTCAAGTTTAGATTGATCTAATAATAATTCCAATGTAGATTTAAAAGAACTACTAATTTGAAAATAATCAATTAAATATTATTTTCTATAGGCTTATAGAGTCTTTCACTTATCTTCACTTTTTTGTAATATGAAATATGAAATATGAAATTCACCTCCACATAGGATGTCTAAATATGAGATCTTAAAAAAAATTTACATTATTTTTTTTGAAAATGTAAATAATTGTATTAATAAAATGTCAACGACTCAATCCTCATACAATGCATAATAATCGATTTCCATACCGAGGGATTAAAATATTATATCACTAAGCCTCATGAGTTGCATGATCATAGAATGTATTTGACACATTTAGAACATGATTTGATGTATATGCATAATAATATCATACACACATAAATTATGATTTTGAAAAACATTGTAAAGATTGTATATGCACTTAATATTGACATGTTTTGAGGTATGAAAGGTTTAAAATGATTATGATATGATTGTTTATTGTTTACGTCTTGAATTTGGTTTGATGGATTACAATTAATAATTTGAAATTAATTGTTACAATTGGGAGATTTATGAATTAATATGTATATTTAGTATAGGAGAAATGCTAGGTGGCAAGACAAGTTGACACATAGAAAATTACGATGACTAAGCCTAATGAGTGACATTTGGCATAGAAAATTAAGTGACAAATGGCAGTAGTGATTGAGTGACAAATGGCCTAGGATTTTGATGACATTTGGCAGCTTATATATAGGACAAATGGATTGCATGCATAGGTGACAAATGTCATCGTAAAATAGTGACACCTAGCACCTAATAAATTAAGCTAATGCAGAAATTGTTTCTACTGTCTTCTTTTTTCTTTTTCCCTCTCACCACCTAAACACACACATACACACCCTCATAGCTCTAAAATTGTGCTTCAATTCTTTCCATTATCACCTCAAAACCTTGGTCAAATTCTTCATGAAGATAGTTTTAGAGGTAGAATATTGTTACATTTTGTTGTCTTCTTCTTGTCATTGTCGAAACCACCCTACTCCCTCACTATTCTTGAAATGTTCTTGCATGCATGTAAGGCTAAGCAAGCCTGACATTTGGAGGTGGAATTCAAGCTAATCAAGTAAGTGAAATGTTGACCTATTGTGGTATATATTAGCAAAATTTTTATTATGACTGAATAGGGATATATTGAATGTGGAATTGGTGTTGAAGATTTGCTAGAAAATGGAGAATGAATGGGTATTTTTCCGTTCTATTTTTGCATATATGAAAACAATAGTTTATGGGCCATTATATGGATGACTTAAGTTGGGATTTGAAGTATAATTGATGAGGAATAAAAGAAATAGTCGAGTATACTCCTTCATCCTATAGCTAGCTTTTCTTAATAAGTTACAAATGAGGGACAAACTTCTCTTTTCTTATGTCCCAAATCACTACTCCTTGTTTTTCTTGGAGAATTAGTCCACTGACCATCTGTTCTTTGAATGTCCCTAATCAAAAACAATATGGACACATTGTTTAAACCATTTTCATAACCATTTATCAAATCTAATATCCTGCAAACCTTTCCAAGTTGGTTTAACCACCCCTTAAGTTACACTACTATTAATCCCAACCTCTCTGTGACGATTTATAACATCTGGACTGAAAAAAACCATCGAACATTCAAAGATAAAGCCTTGGAAGTTGGGAACATAAGCACTAGAGTGGTCTTCCAAGTTATCAAACTTCTCAGTGCAAATATTGAAGGAAGGTAACTTTGTGTAAGGATTATTTTCTCTAATGTTTGTTTTGCAGGTTATCCTAGTTCTTGACAGTAAGAGACCATCCCTCCTTTGTTGGTTTCTTAAAGAATTAGAAGTATCCTTCGGGTTTCACCAAGGAGGGATGGGTGAGAACTATGCTAGCTTACGATGTAGACCCCAAACTTAGGATCATGCTGTTAGACAAGATGGATGCAAAAATCAAGGAGAAAGGGTTCTAGTTGGACACCCCTCCCTCGCAAAACACGTGCCTGACGTCCTAAGTGACATTTGAACACGCATCCCACAAGGGTAGCATGCTCACACCAATCAGTTACCAAAGTCAAACTCATTCCTTCAACTTCAGAATAGATTTTAGAAATCTTCAGGTCAGAATTTTAAAATGAATTCTTCAAAAGAACTGTATGCTAATGTCTCTAGTTTATTTTGAATCAAGAATCACCTTATTCGGAGCTCTACAGATCAAAATATCATCAAAATACAGAAGTATGTTTAGTATAATATCCAATTTATACTCTCCATAGATGTTTTGGTACAAAAGGCATAACGTTCTCTAGAGATGTCAGATTAAGGTTGTCTTAGGTTGGTTTCGAAGAGAACTTCTAGATCTACAACTTCTATGAAGACTCCAAAGAGAGATTTTGCCATTTGGAGGGCCAAAACATGGGCCGTGTGGAAATATACGGCAGACCGTGTATTCCTCGAGTCTAATGGCCATGTTGTTCTTAGAAGACACGGTCAGTGTTAATTTACACAGCCTGACTCCCACTGTTTCTGCTCTCCTTAGGGTTTGCAACTGCGGCCCCTTTTGCCTTGTTATTTGGGGATAGTCCCTGATCATGTGTCCCTTCTCTCCACATTGAAAATATGCTCCAAGCAACCTGAAGCACTCTCCCTTGTGAAACTTCCCATAGTACTCACATTGGGGGTTCATGTTCCTACTCCTCTCCACCCTGTTATTGCCTCCCATAGTGAAGGCTTACACCGAAGCTGCCCTTGATTGTTTGTTCTTAACAGAGGCACTACTACCCACCTCACTCTGTGTGCAGAAGTTCTTCATACCCCTCTCAAGCATTTGGAGCACTCATCCCCTTCTTGGAAGACTGCTGCTCCCTATTCTTCCTCTTTTTATTCACTTCATATTTTATACTTTCCAGTTTCTCAACCTGGAGTGCAACATCTATCATCTGCTGGTAGTCACAGAAGTTGTGGATCAAGACTTTTTCCTTGATTCCCAAATGAAGACCTCCCTCGAACTTGCGGTACTTATCCTCCTCGTTCACAATAATGTTGGCCGTATATTGTAAGAGTTGGGTGAACTTCAAACTCGTATTCATTCACACTCATATCCCTCTATGTGAGATTCAGAAACTCACTGACATTCTCTTACACATAAACCCTTGAGAGGTACTTCTTCCTCAACACTTCCACAAAGTCTCTCCATGATAAAATCGGAGGCATAACCTGACTGTGGGGCACTAATTCCCACCAATGAAGTGCATCCTGTTGTAGCAAACTCACTCTATAATCTGATTTCTCTTCATCAGAATACTTCATCTGAAGCAGGACTCTCTCGGTCCTCTTCAATCGTTTCCAGATTTGTAGTACTATTAAAATCTACAGCCCTATACTTGCGGAGCTTATCGTACTACCCACTCCTCTCCACTGGAGCTTGTACCGGAACTTGTAACCGTTGGCCCATGGCATATGAGAAAGCCTAAGCAAAAGCTTGAAAAAAAATCGCAGATCCATGATAGGCATAGGAGGAGGCGGTGACATTTCATGCTGCACACTAGGTGCCTCAGAGTCAGGAGCAGAATGTATCCCCGCATCTTGCGGGATATAGGATTCATCCGTACTTCCTCGATGAGCCAGATCGAGTCAAAGCTCCTCAAATTCTTTTTTTAGCCGACATATTCACTCCTTCAATTTAAAACATTTTAAAAACTTTTAGTTCATGCTTCAAAAAAAACAATTTCAAATCATGTAAAACAATACAAAACAATGCATGAGTTTCATTTAAAAACAATGCATGTTCATTTCATATTTTAAAACTACTCATTCAAAGCCTAGGATACTCCTAAACGTAGTCTTAAACTTGGATCTAAACCTAGTCACTCTGACATCATAAGTGTTGAACACCCTGCCCTCGCAAGACACGTGCCCGACGTCTTAAGTGACATCTGAACACGCATCGGCGTGCTCACACCAGTCAGTTACCAAAATCAAACTCACTCCTTCAACTTCAGAACATATTTTAGAAATCTTTGGATCAGAATTTTAAAATGACTTCCTAAAAAAATTGTATCTTAATGTCTCTAGTTTATTTTGAATTAAGAATCACCTCATTCGAAGCTCTACAGATCAAGATATTATCAAAATATAGAAATATGTTCAATATAATATCCAATTCATACTCTTCATATATGTTTTGGTACAAAAGGTATAACTTTATCTAGAGATGTCAGATTAAGGTCATCTTAGGACGGTTTTAAAGAGGACTTCTAGATCTACAACTTTCATGAAGACTCTAAAAAGAGATTTTTCCATTTGGAGGGCAAAACATGGGATGTGTGGAAATACACGGGCAGACTATGTATTCCTCGAGTCCGATGGCCTTTTTGTTCTAGGAAGACACGGTCAGTGTTAATTTACAAGGTCAGACTGTGTACTCCTCGAATTTTTACTGAAATCTCCCTCTCCAAGACATCACCAATGGATCCTATATCCATTCTAACACCACTTTCACTCATAATCTTTCGAAATTCAACTCTCCTAGTTTGATATCACTTCATTTACTATAGTTGTTATGTATATACATCCCATGTAGCATCACCAATTTATAATGATCATATCTCTCAACTCTAATATCCAAAAATTTCATACTTTATATCAATGGAAAGCTAGAAAGATACTTCCAAGATGATAACTTTGTCCAATTCAACCTAGATTAATATAGTCTTTCCCTTGAAGTCAGAACACATTTTACCCCTATAAAAGCTTGAAAAATGCAACATACAAACTTTGAGAAATCATATGCAAGACACAAACATTTTTCATTAACATCATAAGATGGGAGTTTTAAGCTTAAAGCTCGTAGGTAACAGTTTTGTAATCGGTAACAAGCAAAAACCATTGAAATATTCATTCCCATTGTAAAACTCACATTGAATCATGAAACACATATTTCCCAGTTCTCAATTTATCAAACAATTCATAAGTAACATAAATCATGCATTCATCAATCTTGTCAATACATAAGCATATCAAAATGGTTTGGGTGGGTCCAAAATAGAACGTACTACACATTTTCACATAATGATCCTGTGTAGCCTTGAACAGAATGTACTATCGCAATCTCACTTAATGGTCTTGCGTAGTCGTGAACATAGGGAAGTCCGTGAATGAGCTCCATGGTACTAGCGGGCCGACGGAAAAAGCTTTTAGTCACAGTGCATTTAACTTAACTTAGGGGACCACTACAAACCCACATAATCATGCATTTCACATCTTGTAAACATATTGGTCAAAATGGCACATTTCTAAAACTTGATTTCATAACCATAATATCTTTTCCAAAAAAAATCATTTTCATAGTCTTTCAAAATCATTTCCATGTCCATTTCACAATTCATCAACCAAATTTACACACCAAACATGTAGCAATTTCTAAAATCATTCAAAAACAATAAATGCAATATTTATGAAGCAATTGAAAACATTTCATTCTCTTGATTTAAAAGAAAACTTTAATGGCTCATTAAATCAAATATAAAAATGTAACCCACCTTGAATTCCTTGCTTATAACTTGCTCAAATGTGCCTCTCCTTTTTCTCTCCTTGTCTTTCTTGATTTCCTTTTCATAGACAAAATCCCAAATTCAATAGGGTTGTAAAATTGAAAACCCATAAAGCCTATTCAATAAAATTGATCATAGAATACTTAAACCAATACATTTTCTAAACTCCATGGACCAAAACACATCCAAAAATCCAAAGAATCCAAAATGCACTTACCTTGAATCTGTAGGAAAATCCCGGTGTGTACATCACATGCCCACGGTGCGGAAAACAAAAATTTTTGTCCGGGACCTTCCCGAAAGCCAGGATCCATGTGTCTATATAACGAAGTCAAACCATAACGACCAAAAGAGACCGTCTCTAACGGTATCTACGCAGAGATCGGAGAACCTAACCGGGACAAACCCTTTGACCCGAGAATAGCTAGAACAAGGGATAGAGTGCTAGCTCTTACCTTGTTCTTAGAGAGCTTGGAGAAACGATGAAGGAAAAGATGCTTGGAGAAGATGAAGCTTGAATATCGATAAAGAAGAATGAAAATCTTAGGATTTTAAACCTCTTTCTTTTAAAACCCACGATAATCATCTTCTTTTCTCTTCATTT
>JANIJH010000002.1:38747654-38769670 GCA_024520975.1 Erythroxylum areolatum | reverse complement strand
ACTCCTTTCATTCCATCACCATTCCTACATCAATAAGCATTCCATTTAGCCAAGAAATCAACCACAAGTTCATCAAGCCATTCATTTGCATAAGTAGTCACAAATTGGCAGCACACACTCACAAGTTTCTTACTTGAATTTACCACTCAATAACATCATTCTAATATCAAAACCAATCCAAAAACATGTTCATCATTCATCCTCATACATACATACACTCATACCCAAACAAGCCAACCACAAGCTTTATGAAATTAATGCACAATTAATCACAATAAATACTTCTAACTACCAATTAAAGAATACAATACCAAATTCTCACCTAAACAAGTTTCAAGCTTTAATTCTTCAAGTCTTCAAATTACTCCCACTCTCTACCTCTCACCAACTCCTACGGCCATCACTCACACCCACACTAATCATCATCATCACAAGGCTTAAGGTTGGTTTTGTATGTGTGAAGAGAAGAAGAGCAAGCAAATAAAAAGAAAGGGTGGAAGAAGAACCAACGAAAATGGAGAAGAGAAGACCTACGGATGAGAAAAGCCAAAGCACCTTTCAAGTGATTTTTAACTCTTCCTAGGATAAGTGTCGTGAGTGACTTGCCTAACTTAGATAAATGCAAAGCCATTAACTATAAGACTAAGTAGGCAAGTGACATGTGTCACTTGCCACTTGTCTTCTTCTTAATCCCTCTTAAGGTTCTTTCCAATCTCAATTCAATTTCTAGTCCAATTTGTCTCCAAATTCCAATGGCTCAAAGTTATAAATCCTAAAATCATGTATCTAATTTTTCAGTGCCATTGGACAGTCATTTCCAGTACCGAAAATCCAATCAGTCCGCCACTGAGCAATTTTTCCGGTCCGAAAATTTTCCTCGAAAAATTTTCAAAAAAAATTCTAAAAATCCCTAAAAATGAAAAACACGCATAAATCACTCCAATTCAGGTTTTCAAACACAAAAATCACATATTTCACAAAACAAATTACTTTTAGACACATATGCCGGAAAATGTCATGAATGCATGTACAATCATGTGCATGTGCAAAAGTTATCATTTACATATATATATAGGCCATATGATGCATGAACATGCCGAGATATGTTTACACACGTCTAATCTGTCCCAAATGACCAATTTACCCTTCACATCGGTGATGGGATGTTACAAATCTGCCTCTTTTTGAGTCTCTAATCTGTATATACCCTTTTTGACCTCTTACTTGCCCATTTATAATGTAAAATTAGGGTTGCATGGTTATACACAGTCAGCTACACGGGTATGTAAATGAATGCATATATTAATTTGGAAAAAAATTACAAAGTTACACGAACTTAGTGTGCTATATAGCCAAGATACACAATCGTGTAAGTCACCTACACGGTCGTATAAGTCTCCATAAAACATCTTCTTTAAGTTTGTAAATATTTTTAGTGAATTCCATATTCCCATTGACTGTTGTGTAAGTTATAATGACTCTAATTCTTCCATTCTTTATCCCATCTTTACCCTAAATCATCTCCATCTTGCTCCACGAAGGCAAATAAGATCGAACATCAAGAGAACGGCACCAAGGATGTGGATTTAGCTCATTTTGGTTCTTTTTCCACCAATTATACCTAAACCAAAATATGAACTAAATAAGTTTCTTAAACGCAATATAACATTAATCACTAACCATTAGAGAATAAAATATGATCAATCAAGCATTTATCAAGACTTAAATAGGAAAATGTAAACGTGGAAGGACATAAAAAATGCAAGATTAGTAACAACTTCTTTAAACTCAATAGCAACTTAAAAGCTAACCATATAATAATTATCTTAGACTTAGATGATTGTCTTCTTTCCTTTTCTCTTTTTTGTAGAACCTCATAAGAATAAGTTTGAAATGTAGTCACCTAAAGAAATCACACCCTTATATGTTTTCTTGAGATTAAGTAAGCACAAGTTCCCAATCTTCTCTCTAAATTGATGTTCGTCCTTGAAAGCTTCATAATAGTATCAATACTACACTTGTATAATAATTTCATCTTCATGTTTTCACCAATCTAACCTAAAAAAAGACTTGAGAATAAAATAATAAATTTGATGTTATAGGAAGAAAAGTAAAAAGAATAACAAAGATTGATATTTTTGCTTTTGAGAATTTGAAATATAAAAAACTACAAGAGTAGGAAGATTTCATTAGAACTAAAGTGAGTAAAATTTCATATAATAATCTGGAGTTCATTAAAGTTATATCAACGTTGCAAAACATAAATGTATGTGTCCAAGTTGACATTCAAGCAGTTATGATCATGTCATTTGTTTGATAATATGGCATGTCATATATGCATTAACATTAGGAGAATTAATAAAAAGGAATGAAATAGAGAAAATATTAACAATGAAGGACTAAAAAATAAAATAGAACTACTAAAATATGAAGAACCTATAATAAAATAATTCAAAATATCTTTATACTTTAGATATAATAAATTAGTAATAACAAGAAAGGATGAAGCATATTATTATTTTAAATGAAAATTGCATTAATATTGACACAAGACTAAGAGTCAAAAAATTTAAATGAAAGTGAAATATATGAAGGTCAATTAAACTTATTCTACTTCCAAGATGATACATAGTAAAGTGGCTTCTTGTATGAAACTAGGTTAGCACTGTATTTTCACCAAACACTATTGAGAAAAAAAAAGTAAGAATAAAGATAGAGAGTGAATTGTGAACAAAATTGCAGGGCGTTTTGTTAAAGAATGAAATGGTGATTCTTTATAAATATAATGGATGAGGAATAAAATAAAATATGTATTATTTAATTTGGTTTATTCATAAGGATTTTTAATAATGATATAATGTCAATGTTTAGTTTGAAAATATAAATTTGGAATGATAAAAGAATAACTAACAAAAATATCAAAATATCCATTAGTTCTTACTAGTTACATTATTATTATTGTTGTTGTTGTTGTTGTTATTAAATGTCTTCTTCTACTTCTTCTTCTTATTATTATTACGGCTAAGTAACTATGTAGATTCCTTAAGGATATTTTTGTCCAAAAAGTCCTCATTTTATTCCCTAACTCACTTGGAATAGATAGAGATAGGAGGGAGGTTGAGTTTAATTATTATCCAAACTCAAGGAATAAGCAAACCCTTGGATTATATATTCTATATGTTTTATTCAACCAAATAAAGAAATAACTTATTACTAAAAATATATCATAAATAGAATGGTGATTCTAGTCAACCAAACACATCATTAATAGTTTTAGATGAAAATATTTGATAATGAAAAGGAGAAACAAATTAAACTAATCAAATCGTGCTTGCGACTTCAAGACACCCAAAATGAAAATAAAAGAAATATCCTTGGACAGAACGTTCTCCATAAAAAGAAGAAAAGATATCTCCAACGGGCCCAAACACAGGAAAAAGAATGACAGTGAGAGCCCAGTATCGTCAACAAACATGTCCGTAAAAGGCAACTGAGATCTCAAGCGATAGCTTGACAATCAAGGCATATGAACTCCAACCACGACATATAAGAAAAGAAAGTCGAAACTTCCCTGTGAAATAAACGAAATTGATTTCCATAACATGAAGAGTAAACTGGTGGGCTTCGAGGGAGGATGAGACACAGCGATGGTGAGCACAATAAATACTTGACGTCGAAACAACCTAGTCAAGCAAGGAAGAACAAACTTTAAATTCTGATTAAGAATTTAAAATTTTTAAAAAGGGCACCAAATTCTAAGGAAATTGAATGACGTCTGTGTTGAAAAAAATAAATTACAAATTGAGTTTGAAATCAAATTTTATGTGATAAATTAATTTCAAATATCTTTAAATATTTTTATACTTATAAATTTTGAAATATATTAAACCTAAATTAAACAACATAGGCATAAACATGCCTATGTTCGCACACATATTGCATCATATTTCTTTAAAATCATTTCAATACGCGAAAGCACCCATTTTTTCTCATCCCCTTTAATTTTATCACATTTGGATGACCAAATCCCTCAATTTTGGTAGTAATCTTGCCCAACCAATCCCCGTCCTTTTTGAAGTCTTAACTAATTGAGGTGAGTTCTTACAATTAACTTATGATTTCTAATATTTTCTAATTAGATATATATTCTTCTATTGTGAAATCATGTTCTAAGAACTATTGAACTGATTTTGGATAATTTTTATGGTTGAAATATTTGATTGTTATGGGTTATTGTTTATGTATATTCTAACTCATTTACGTATTCTTTTCGATATTTAACTATCATATTAGCTATTTTTTTTAGAAATTAAAATAATGTATTAAGAGGCCAATGGAAAATTACAAAAGGTTTATAGATACAACCGATCCCTATAAGGAAATCTAATGAAATCACCTCTCATGAAAAACAAAATACAATCATCAACAGCTTAGACTAATAGGAAAAACTTAATCAGTGTCTTAAGTGAATTAATTCCTTTAGATTTTGTAGCATCGCATTTGTAATCTCCTTCTCTGTAGCATATTTATTCTTGAATTTCCTGTTGTTTCTTTTCAACCATAATGCTTGAATGCTTAATCCCATAGTAAGAAAATAGATCTGCAAAGTCTCGTTATTGGTACTCAAATGATCCTTCAGCCATTGAACAGCACCAAAGAGTGAGTTTCCATTGCAACTCCACTGGTATAATTTTTTAACCTCTTTCTACACATTTGAGGCATATTGGCATTGAAAAAACAAATGTTCTTTAGCGTCTCCACACTCCCTCCATAAAGAGCACCTATCCTCCATTGCCAAAAAATGCAATCTATCTATAGTGGTTAATATGTTCGTCATAATTAACCATAGAAGGAATGAGAGTTTTAGAGTCAGTAACTAATTCGATACCAGGAGACTTTGGATCCAAGTGTATGCAAAAGTTTTCTGGCTAACTTGCTAGTCATATTGACAATTAGCTTCCTTTTCTAATAGAAACTATCAGTCTTGTAAATATCAGGTGAATAAGTTAGTTTGTATCTCAATAATTCTTGTGGGAGAGCCTAATTATTATCAACAATCAGTTCAGAGACTTTATCATCTAAGTTTTCCATTGTTCTAGCTTCAAGGTTCCTAATATAATAAATTAGTTGGTCACAACATGTCCATTTGTCATACCAAATTGAAGACTTCTCTCCATTCCCAACTTTACATATAACATTAGCTTTAATTTTGTCCTTAAGAACAAAGAATAAGTTGACCAATTAGCTATTGAAGACACATATATGAATAATTATGTGAATTTTAATAGGATTGAAGACATTATTGTTATAATATATATCATTATATATCATATTAATTTTTTAAACTAGTTTTTTGATATATAAAAAGGAGTATGTTATATTAAGGAACATACAATTGCTACGATCGTATGTCCTTTCTAGTTTTATTTGCTTAATTGTGAATAATTTTGTGACTAAAACAATAATTATTTTTTATTATATGCGTATTATGTTATATTATTAAACCATGATTATGTTATATGATCAAGTAGAAGATTGTTAGATAATTTATTAAGTAGCCCATATTTCATAGTTTAACCATCCAAGTGCTTAAATCCTATTAATCATTTAAAAGGAGATAATTGTTAAATAAAATAGTTGTTTTTAATTTTGAAATTAATAGAGCGTGAAATAAAAGAAAAATAGTTAAAAGATATTGTTTTGGTTTAACAACTTCTTTCTCTCTCTAGAAATTCAATTTTGCACGAACAAAAACTCTACAAAAACAAATAAAAGGTTAAGAGAGAGAAAATCAAAATATAATTTTATTAAAAATTTATTTTGATCAAAATTCAAAATTCTAATATTATCAATTTTATTTTTATTAAAATTCAAAAGAATAATTGAGGTATATTGTTACCTTTTGAAATTTATTAGATTATAAAATCTAGAAAATTATATGTCTAACAGATAAAAAATTACAACCAATGTTTATATAAGATAAGTCATCAAATTATAATCTTCATATGAAAGAATCAATTTGAGAAAAAACAAAAAAACAAGACCAAAGGATCTAGTCAAATGATTCTATTGAAGGTAAATTCATTCTTATAATTTTTATTATTAATTATTTTATGATACATTACTTATTTATAGATTAACTAAGTATAAAATTATTTACACTTAGATCCAAATCTCAAGGCATATTTATGCATGAGAAAAGATGTAGGCTCCTTAATTTTTAAGTAGTCTCATGTTACGATGTTTATAAGAACTTTAGTCATAACTGAAATATCGTATTGAAGTATCATGTGACATAAATATTAATACAACATTGGCCAATTTAATACTAAATAGACCATGTTAATTATTAATATGTGTGTGTGTGTATATATATATATATATAATTTTTGAACCACCCAAACCATAATAATTCAGCCTTTTGAATGATATACATTTTGTTGGGAAATCGAGACGAAATCCAATCTCAACTTTAGTAGAATAATTACAAAAGTTTTTTATATTTTAATTTTCTAAAAACCAAGATCACTTTAATTTTGTAAATGATTAACAATTAAATTATAATAAAGCATGAATCTTAATTCGTACCTTATTCCGAAGCTTAACCATTATCTTGTCATATCCTTTGAACCGTTTCTAAAATTGATCCATTTCAAACATCATAGTCACATAAGTGTCTGGCCTCTATGTATCCATAAAACAGGTTAAGATAATTATGTGACTCTTACAAAGAGGGTTAAGCAAGAAGTGCTAGCTCTATTAGAGCTTAAGCCTATTTATAATAGGTTTTAAGCATTTTAGTAATTTATTTAAAATTAAATTCTAATATTAATTAAACTTTGATTAGAATTACAAATAATTTTAACTAAATACTAATTATTCCCAAATAAGATTCAATATCTCATATTGATCCTTATTTACTAAATATCTTATATTTAATCATAAAGTTTCTCAAACTTTACAATCAAGTCCAACTAGATCAAAATGTCTTTACTCTCTTCAACTTGTTATTTATGTGAGACCTGTTAGATTCCCAAATATGTTGACAATAATTATAAATTCTAATTCTAATTCATAATTAGAATTAGATAAATTAAAAATCTTTTTAATTTATCTTTAATTCTTCAATAAAAACAATTTACAATCATAGATTAAGATTCGCATCCGGTAATACTTTATGACCACTTAAATATTTAGGAATTTTAAAATTATTTTGACTAACTTTTTCGCGAATGATTTTTTTTCATATAATTCATTCCTTTCATCATATAATGTTCCGATTAGACATAGAGTATGAAATTAATGTCGAATTTAATTTGAATCCAATCATATTAGTTCTCTGTCATTAGTTATTGATTTAATTAATGACATGTGTAAACTATTTACAAAATGTCATTTTACCTTGATTAAGGATTTTCCGAATCAATATCAATCGAGAACAATAGAATATTCTCCCTAATTACTTTAAGGTGATGAATCATAACTTAATCACACAACTACCTCCATATAGTTCATGCTACATCCAATAACCATCGATTAAACAAACCATAATTAAATAGGTAACACAGCAGTCTCTATACAAGATAACTTTTGAGACTTCAAGTCAAAGGATTACATATATTATAAGATAACTTTGGAGATCTCAAGTCAAAAGATCACTTCCACAATCATTACAATGAGAATTTCTATCATATAAGTAATGTTCCAAATGACATTCTCATATCGAGTCTATTCAGTGGACTTGCTCTCTAACAAACACGCACACATTTGTTTAAGTATCTTCATACTTTAATTTATGAGATCGATTACTTATTTCATAAAAAAAAAAACAAAATGTATGCTAGTCTTTTTACATTCTACTAATTTCCAATCTTAATAGAATAATGCCTATAAATAATTTAGGGATAATACATAAATGCAATATGAATCTCATATTTATAATCTCATTATAATTTCATTTGTAATGTATAATTATCTCATGGAATTTATCTTTTACGTCTAAACATGTAATAGATAAAGAACACCTTTAAATAACTTTCACTAAACTACAACCAAACTGATTAGATGTAGGGCATAAATCAACACATTTCGCCTTCGAAAGTAGAAAGGTTCCTTTGATCGTTTCCAACTCTAAAAAAATAAAAAAGACACAAACCTTTGTCATGTACTTGCAATAAATGTTAATTGAAAAGAGAGACACAAGATCCATTTGTTAGTGAAATGCCCCAAAATGACAGAGGCAAGTGCATGTGTTATATAAAATCTAACAAGTTTCCTTCTTTCAATTACAAGGCTCAAACATGAGCATCTAAGTTCGAAAAATGAGCTAATATGTCCAATAAGTTGGATCAAATCTTAAGTTCCAAGTTTTTTATATTAAATTTCGAGTTTTACGTTAAAATTTTGATTTTTAGGTAAGCATGAAGAGGGTTAAACTAAGTCGAATTCCTTAAATTTAAAGTTGATTTTTTAAAGTTAAGTCTAATAATTTTGTCAATTGACTTAATACCACAAAAATCAAAACTTTTTATTTAAACCTAAGGCATCTATAGTTTGTTTAGAAAAAGACCAAAAAGATAAAAGTCAAAAAGCTAATGATTTTCCATTGTTATGGGATCATAGTTTACAATATGGAAAAAAAAATTGAACCATTATATGGGAGATGAAAAAATGAACCACATTTTAAAAAATTAAGAGGCACATGAATGGTTCCTCGTTACAATGCAAGTCTCACTAAGATAAATATTGATACCTTGCTCAAACAGGAAAAAAAAAGGAGAAGTAAATATCGTATTTGGTTTGGCTCCATGCATTTTTTATTAAGAAAGTAGGGCGAGATTTGATCCTGCACATAGTGAAATAATAATAAAACTTTTTGTTTGATTTTTGAAAGTTAAGATCATTTAAATTTCATAAACTGACATAATAAAGCATGAAACATAATTTGTCATTATTCCGAAGCTTGATTCTTTTTCTTTTCATTTCCTTTGAATCATTTTTGAAATCACTCATCTCAACCACTTTAATCGTACAAGTATTTGACCTCTAACGATATTTATAGATATGTTTAAAAAACTCTACAACTATTATAGAGAGGGTTAGGTAAAGAGTGTTAGCTCCTTTAAAGCATAACATAATAGATTTTAGAAATTATAATTGAAATTAAATTCTAATATCAATTAAAATTTAAGTAGAATTAAAAATAATATTATTAATTATTAATTATTCTCAAATAAGATCCAATATTTCATATTAATCTTTTTTATTAAATATACCATATTTAATTATAAAGTTTCTCAAACTTTATAATCAAGCCTAACTTGATTAAAATATTGTTTTCTTTGTTTAACTCATTCTTTGTGTATGACCCATTAAGTTCTTAAATATGTTGATAATTGATATAAATTATAACCTTAATTCATATTTAAGAATAGATAATATAAAGTCCTTTAATTTATCTGTAATTCTCTAGATAAACAATTTATATTTACAAATTGATTCGCCTCAAGCAATACATCATGACCATCCAAATATTTAAAAATATCAAAATAATTATTATTAGCCTTTATATGTATGATTTTTATATAATTCAATCATTTTATCATATAATATTCTAATTAAGCATATAATATAAAATTAATTTCTACTTTATTTGAATCTAATCATGTTAGTTCTCTATTATTAGTAATTGATTTAATTAATAATATTTAAAAAATACTTTAAAAGTGTCATTATACTTTCATCAAAGATTTTCCAAGTCAATACTAATATAAAATAATAGAACATTCTTTATAATCACTTTGGGATGATGAACCTATTAATTACTAATCTAGGTATATATAATTCATATTATATCCAATGAATATTGACGGAGTTATTATTAACTAGAATAGATCATAAGTAATATCAAAACATAACAAATCATAAATGAGATAACTTTGGAGATCTGAAGTTAATGATCACTTATACAATCATCACAAGTAATATTCTCAATAGAATTCTCATATAAAATCAGTTCAGTGAATTTATTCTCTAACAAGCACTAACATATTTGCTTAAGTATCTTTATACTTTTATCTATGAGATTGATTACTTTCTTCATAAGGGAGAAATATAACATATGTTAATTTTCGACGCTTTATTAATATCTTGTCTTAATAGAATAATGACTAGATATAATCTAAGAATAATATATAAATGTAATATGAATCTCATAATTATGATCTTATCATTAATTTATTTGCAATATACAATAATCTCATAAGATTTATGTTTAAATATGTATAAGAAAAAATGCCTTTAAATTGTTTTCTCACTAAATTACAACAAACTAATTAGTAGTAGAGCATAAACAAGATTTATATATATAACAAATAAATGGTCATAAGACATCTTCCAAATCAAAATTTACTTACTTTTGGTATAAAGAATATGAGAAAGATATATATTTGTTCTATAATAAACGACTACAATTTAAATTTTAAAATGCAACAATTTTCGTTTTGTTTTAACTAATTGTATCAAAGTTATCAAATTAACTACAACCACTTGCTTGTTTACTTCGTTGCTTTGATCGTTGTGTCTAATTTTTCGATCCGTTCTTCTAGAATGCTCCTAACTTGGGAGAAATAATATTATAACCATCATGGAACTGAGACTAAGGTAAAGACTAAACACTGTAGCAAACTGACAACTGACATTACCAATGTAGGATGCCAATGTCAACCTAGTAATTTTTTTAAGTTACTTACGAGATGTTTTAGAAAGGTCTTAATTATGAGAAAATATTTTTAAGCTATTCACTTTTAGATTAATTCTTATTTGACTTAGATAGGTTTTTTTAAGAGATAAAACTCTAACTCTAAATTTTAAACAACTATTCGCGACTTCACTTAAATCAAAATAACTCTTTACCAATTTTTCCGCACCTCGGAGTTATCATCGGGACGGATCCGCTTTGTTCCTTATTTCCTTTTTCATGTTTGCCGATGCAGTTGTGAAGCAAACCAAAATTCGTAAGAGGGCGAATAACGACATTTAATCAATGATGAACTGGCTACTTACCCCCCAAACAGGAAGGAAAGTTTGTAGTTTTCTACTTGTGCTATAATGGACACGGCGCTCACCAACATGGAGCCAAATGATTTGAACGACTGTCGCAGGTCCAATGACACGGTGCCACATCATAAAAATAACGTCATTCATTGCATCATCATACTTATCCGCAAAACTTTTACATGTATTTGTCTTCCACGTGGAGGGTGAGTAGTATGTTGGCCCCACTTGGGTACTGCCTCCCTAAACGACAATTTGTCTTTCTTTATTTTTCAAACATTTCTGCTTTCTGCTTTATATCCTTTAACTATGTTATGTCTTCTCTTCCCTCAAAAAGAAAAAAACAAACACTTCTTGACTATTTATAAATTTTGTGCAAAAACAAGGTATAGTGTGTTGATTATTCTTTCTGGTAGTGCCTCCGGTTAACTTGACACATTTAAGTTTCAGAAACCTTATAAAATAAATAGAACTCATCCAGATGTCTCTATCTCCATGTAAGAAATTAAAAAGAAATAAAAACTCTGAGAGTACCAAAAAGGCTCACAAAAGTAATAAAGGAAAAGAAAAATTATATAATGGTTTTCTGGTACGTCAAAGGGTCATTGGATGATAGTAGAAGCCATAAAGCAACGTATGAAACGTGTGATGGTTTTCAAGTGGGACCCAGAGTCCTCCTTCCTATTGACAAGTGTGCCCGTTCTCTGGTGGACACGCACGGGTATGCCGCTGCAGGAGGGGGTAAAAGCGCGTGACACTGCAAACTCGGCAAGCCAGCTGGCAATACTGGGTAGTGTACTGGCCGGCCTTATCCTCTTCCATCTTTTTTTTATTTGTCTTATTTTTAAATTTTAATTACAAATCCAAATATTATAATTCTTTAGAGAGAGAGAGAGCGGCGGAGGGAGATTGCAATCTTTTTAATTAAACTCCTGCTTTAACCTTTTCTTTTTGGTTTGTTTGTGCACCATTTCCTTTCATTTTTGGATTTCACTTACTGATGCAATTGACCGTTTTTTGGATGCACCTATTGATTGTTTGGGGTTCCTGTTTGTGTTCATTGTGTTGATGCTGTTTTATTGATACCCATTTCAGATCCCAAGAAATCGTCGTCATCTCCCAGGGAATCGAATTTCCGGTTTGGTTTCTACGCTTCGCGATCTTGTATAGATTGTTTCTGTAGTTGAGAGTTTTAACAGGAGGAAGGTGCAAAATGATGTCTAGATCATATACCAATCTTTTGGATCTAGCTTCTGGCAATTTTCCAGCAATGGGTCAACCCCGCGAAAAGAAGCGGTTGCCTCGTGTAACGACGGTTCCAGGAGTCATTTCTGAACTTGATGATGATCAGGCGAATAGTGTGTCCTCAGACGTACAGTCCTCAGTAGTTCAGGATCGGATGATTATCGTAGCCAATCAATTGCCTGTAAAAGCTAAGCGGCGTCCGGATAATAAAACCTGGAGTTTCAGCTGGGATGATGACTCGTTGCTGTTACAGTTGAAAGATGGTTTGCCTGAAGATATGGAGGTGATATATGTGGGTTCTCTGCGGATTGATGTTGATTTGAGTGAACAGGATGATGTGTCCCAGGTTCTCTTGAACAGGTTTAAGTGTGTTCCTGCGTTTCTGCCGCCTGATATTTTGTCCAAGTTTTATCATGGATTTTGTAAGCAGCATTTGTGGCCACTTTTCCATTATATGCTCCCATTTTCTGCAAACCATGGTGGAAGGTTTGATCGTTCTTTATGGGAGGCATATGTTGCAGCAAATAATATATTCTCACAAAGGGTGATTGAGGTTATAAACCCAGAGGATGACTATGTTTGGGTACATGACTATCATTTGATGGTGCTGCCCACCTTCTTAAGGAGAAGGTTTAATAGATTGAGAATGGGCTTCTTTCTCCACAGTCCATTTCCCTCATCTGAGATATATCGAACTCTACCTGTGAGGGAGGAGATTCTTAAAGCGCTTTTGAACTCAGACCTTATTGGTTTTCACACTTTTGACTATGCCCGGCATTTTCTGTCTTGTTGCAGTCGAATGCTGGGTTTGGAGTATCAGTCAAAGCGAGGCTACATAGGGTTAGATTATTATGGTAGAACTGTCGGAGTAAAAATCATGCCAGTTGGGGTACACATGGGGCAGATTGAGTCAGTGCTGAGTCAAGCAGATAAAGACTGGAGGGTAGGGGAGCTTAAACAGCAATTTGAAGGGAAGACTGTTTTACTTGGGGTTGATGATATGGACATCTTTAAAGGAGTCAATTTAAAGCTTTTGGCAATGGAACAGATGCTAAAGCAGCATACAAAGTGGCGGGGACGGGCTGTTCTGGTACAGATTGCAAACCCTGCTAGGGGAAGAGGGAAGGATCTTGAGGAAATAGAGGCTGAAATCAAGGCAAGTTGTAAGAGAATAAACGAAACATTTGGTCAACCGGGCTATGATCCTGTTGTTTTCATTGATAGGCCAGTGTCTCTCAGTGAGAGAGCTGCTTACTACACTGTTGCTGAATGTGTTGTGGTTGCAGCTGTGAGAGATGGCATGAATCTTACTCCGTACGAGTACATTGTGTGTAGACAAGGCGTCTCAATTTCTGGATCAAGTTCAGAATCTATTGGACCCAAGAAAAGCATGCTGGTAGTATCAGAATTCATTGGCTGTTCACCTTCACTTAGTGGTGCAATTCGGGTTAATCCATGGAACATTGAAGCCACAGCAGAAGCAATGAACGAGGCAATTTCAATGGTTGATTCTGAAAAGCAATTGCGCCATGAGAAACATTATAGGTATGTAAGCACACATGATGTGGCATACTGGTCAAGGAGCTTCTTTCAGGATATGGAGAGGACTTGCAAAGACCATTTCAGAAGACTATGCTGGGGCTTCGGTTTGGGCTTTGGTTTTAGAGTTGTTGCACTTGATCCTAATTTCAGAAAGTTGTCAGTTGATGCTATAGTAAGTGCTTATTTAAGATCCAAAAACAGGGCTATTTTGTTGGATTATGATGGAACTGTTATGCCTCAAACATCCATCAACAAATCTCCCAGCCAAGAGGTCATCTCAATTATAAATACTCTCTGTGATGACGTTAGGAACACTGTATTTGTTGTTAGTGGAAGAGGAAGAGATAGTTTAGGAAAATGGCTTGTACCGTGTAAAAAAGTAGGAATTGCAGCCGAACATGGCTACTTCATGAGGTAATGATATTTTCAGTTCATTTTTTCTTTTATTCTATTTGTCCTTCTAAGTTCTAACATCAAGAAATGCAGGTGGTCTGCGCATCAGGACTGGGAATTTTGTGGGCAAAGCACTGATTTTGGATGGATTCAGATAGCCGAGCCTGTGATGAAATTGTATACAGAAGCTACTGATGGTTCTTCCATTGAGACGAAAGAGAGTGCTTTGGTATGGCACCATAGGGATGCAGATCCTGGTTTTGGAGCCAGCCAAGCGAAGGAGATGCTGGATCATCTAGAAGGTGTGCTAGCAAACGAACCTGTTGCAGTGAAAAGTGGTCAATTTATTGTGGAAGTGAAGCCACAGGTATATTTGTTTGCTTACTTGAGTTTTAGTTTCCTTTCAAATGCTCATCTGTTGATGTTTAGTGCCAGAATCTTGTCTCGTGACATAGTGCATTTCTAAGGATTTTTGTCTATTATTTGATGTTAGAACCTAACATGCGTGCACATAGAAAATAAAGGATATGACTTTGAATGTGTAGGAACAAGAAAATGTTTACTTTAGGATGAAGAATTAGAAATTTAAATACTCGAATGTTGTGCATCTCTTGATGCAGGATTGGATACGTAGATGTTAAATCTTAATTGGTTTAAAGGCTAGCTTCACTCAATTGAGTCCTTATATTAGCAATTTTTAATTGAAATGAGTATGATAACTGAACTGCTGCTTACGTTCATCACTGCTTAGAGGTATTTCCGATGGGTCTGTTGATTGTACATGCAATGACATGCGACTTCTATCTTATCTTATGATCCTAGGGAATAAGCAAAGGTGTGGTCGCCGATAAGATCTTTACATCAATGACTGAAAATGGCAGGCAGGCTGATTTTGTGTTGTGTATTGGCGATGACAGATCAGATGAGGACATGTTTGAGATTATTGCCAGTGCAATAAATGGTGGTATCTTGTCCTCAAGCACGTCTGTCTTTGCTTGCACTGTGGGGCAGAAACCAAGCAAAGCCAAGTACTACTTGGACGACACCACAGAGATTATAAACATGCTTGAAGCTCTTGCCGGTGCTTCTTCCTCGGCTTCCTCTCCTGATAGATCCCCTTGAATCTTCTCCATGGCCTGGTCAAATTGTGGCTCCCTTTTTTTTTTGCTGTTCGAGTCAACTGAGGATTGGCTATCCAGTGATTCAAAATAGCTAATCAGTTTCTGCTCTCTTTGACAGTAAATGATCCAACCAACCTGTTAATTGCCAACTGAGGATTGTCATGTGCTTGGATTTTGCTAGTAACAATCAGTATGCTAAACAGCTTGGAAAGAAGAATTTTGCTTCAGGAGGATGAAATTTTCCCCATTATCTCAGATATCCAGCGGTTGAAGGGAAGGAACCTTCTGGATCTATAAATGGAGACTACTGACTTGTAGTGGGAAGAAAATTAAGTTGGAATAAGTGCACTATTACATGAAATGCGGTTGCCTCCTTTGCAGGTCACACAGTTGGTTTGTATCTTCATCCGCATTCATGTCGGCAAATCATGTCGAATGGAGGGAACTCGGAGTTCTTGATGATAGTGACATGAGTTGGTATGAGCCGCCCTGTTAAGGAAATTTAAACGGGTCCTATTTATCCCCTTATATATATTTTTATATTTTAATCCATCTTGTTCAACCTGTAAAGCATAGCAAAATTGGTAATGTAATTTTGCGGTGAACAGTGATATCGGTGCATATGATTTGTGTTCCAAATTCACAAGCTTTCTTTAATAATTTGAATTTCGGCAGAATGACCTTCACCTCTGATCGTTTTGAGTGTAGATAGCTGCAAGTTTTAGTAGTCTGTGCGCCCCATCCAATGTGTTATTACAGCATAGAATGAATGAAGTGGAATCAAATTCAGAGTGAAACCTTTAAGATTGTATTGCATTTCCAGGTAGTAACGGCAACAATCGTCTCCAAGTTCATTAGGATCCAAATGAAAATGATCTAGGAAGAGGTATAGGTCATAATTAATTGAGAACACAGAGCGGAAAAAGTAGGGTCTAGGTTAGCTTGCGAGCGCAAGATCATTGTGGTATATCAGGTAACCCTAGGATCGGCAAGAACAAAAGTTCTAGCTCTGATACCAATCAAAGACCCTGTAGGGTACATAGGAAAACTATGACTCCAAACTAGGCCAACTAGTTACGTCAAAAGCAAACAACTCCTTTGAACTAGATCAACGACTAACCAAAGTCGAATTAGAAGTATGTATATCATAAGTAAGTTTCAAGTATGATGGACAAGACAACAAAGCTCTCTCTAGCTTTCCTAGTTCACAAGCACATCTCTCATCTTTTCTTTTAGAAACCTTACTTCTCTCACATACTCTTATTTGTCATTCCCCGGTAATTTGGTAATTCTAGCAACCGAAATTGATTAAATACAGTCCCAGACTGTTATAGACTTTCTGATACATAAGATTTTCATAAAGAAACGAGTGTGGAGCATACTCGTCCTATACCTAGACAAAATAGGAAATATTACTCAGGTCCTTGAAGTTTTTAAGTAGGAGAAGAGACTCTAGAAAGCAACAATCATCATTAAAGAGTAGAATGAAATTCAACATCTGATTACAACCGAAGAAAACCTTGCTTTTATAAGTGAAGCGAAGGTTAGAAGTGTAAATCTACCTAAGACATAATCATTGCAACTTTAGAAAGGAAAGCTAAAGTACAATGATAGCTACTTAAAAAAAAAGTATTTTTCTAAAAACAAAGCTAACTTTGACAAAAGCTACTTACTTTTACAAAAATCTAATGGTGAATAGTACCCTACTTTGCAAAAGTCTAAAAGCAAATTGTGTGATGATAAGATAGAATCTTGAATAATAATTTGATGTGATTTATAGGACCATCATTCATCAAAAGTTTTCAACGGTAGTTGCCTTACAAAGTTACAGCGAGGTCAAGATCATCTATCAATTCCATTTCTCTGTCGATTTTTTCAATCAAGTGATGGATATTTGTAGTAGCTCATTCAGAAGGCCATGGGCCAGAGACAGAATTGGATTGAATTGGACTTGAAACAGAACTGGACTCCATTGTTTGGCGATAGGTAAGACAAGGTATATCACCAGCTCAGATATGAATTACATCATTATCAATAGACATCCACTGACTTATTGATGGAGTGATAATAGGTTCGAGAAGTTCAGTATCTCCATAATAAGGTCCAAGAGATGTGCACATTATTGAAAAGTCAAAATTCTGAGATTGATTCAACTGGTTTAAAAGAGAATATAAATCTTCGAGAAAATATGTTTGATCAGTAGACTAGGATGTAGAAGTTCACCAATGCTAAACATGATTAAATGTGCAAAGTTGACCAGAGTCACTCATAATATATGAACAATGAATGAGATAAAAGACATAAGTTTCTTGATCGTCCAAAGAGGAATCTCATAAGTGATGATATGTCAAGAGTTGGGATATATCAATTCTCTATTTGCTAAAAGGTTGAAATCATTCAAGAAATATTCACAAAAGAGACTTGGAATTTGTTGGATCAAAGAGATGATGATAAAGATGCTAAGGTGAAAAGGCAACTGAACTGGCATAGAGGGCTGCCATTGCCCAGAGATTCCACAAAGTGGAATCATCAATGGTATCACAAATATGGTACATCATTTTATAAGGATTAGTAGGATCAAAGAATGTAGGAATGGGGAGGATGTCATGCTTAATAAGAGTCAGATGTAAATAATAAAACAAACTCTGGTGCAAAAAAGGATAAAACTCTGAAACAAAGGTTGGAGGAGTAGAAAAAAGAGGAGGAAACTCCCTTTTATATTTGGCAAACCGAGGAAACTCCATTAACCAATATAATGGAATGGGAAGTTTGATAGAAGAAGAGAAAAATAAAAGAAGTTTTAAAGGTCTGGAGAGATAATCAACAAGTATGTTTTTGTGACCTTTAATGTGTCGAATGGAGTATTTATAGGAGGAAAACCATTCTTGCCAATGAAGCAATTGACTATTAGGAATCTTTTTCTTAGATTGGTCAAGGATTTTTGGAAATGAGATGTTATCTATTTTAATGATAAAATGATAAGCAGTGAAATGGAAAGTGAATTTTTCAATACCTCTTTTTACAACAAGAATCTTCTTATAGCTGATATGATAGTGGCATTCAGAGGAACTAACTGAACCATTGGTATGCCAGCAATAATGTCTTTGATCATTGATTTCTTCGAAGAGTACAACACCCCCAATATGTGTCACTAGCATCAATCTATAAGACACATTGTCTATTGTCAGGAATCTTTAGTGGTAGAGGTTCCTGGAAGATTTGCTTTAGATGCTTGACAACTTTTATTTGTTCCTTTGCCCAAGGTGGTGGATTCTACCAGTCAGGTCCACATATTGCAAAAGAACTATTGCAATTTTCATATGAATATCTTAGTGTTAAGCAGATACAACAATTCCATGGAATTGTCAGTTATATTTCAGATTTCATTCAGAGTGTGAGCTTTAGATCATTAGGGTTCATCCCTAGATGTGTGGCTTTTGTATAATTAATATCCTCATTCTTCTTGAAAGGTAGACTTATAAAAAAATTAGCATTTTTTTCATAGAAGATATGGGTGAGTAAACTATGCATAAGAATCTAGACAGTATTCCAACAGTTTATCTCGAAGTGCAGTATAATGTGTAGGAACCTGGGTTAATTCAAACACATTTTTTATTTTAGTATATGGATTGAATAATGATCGATACCTGAGGCCTATAGGTAGGATCTATAAAGGTGATGCTTTACTGTATGTATCCATATCAATGGATTGTTATGCCATTTGGACTTAAAGTCGCTCCATTACTATTTCAGAAATCTATTACAAAAATCTATGAGTCTATCCTCAACAGTGCACTAATCTACATTGATGACATCCTAATATTCTCAAAGACTCGTAAGGAACATACGACCCTTCTGAAAAGATTTTTGGATCTCACTCAACAGTATGTCATTATGTTTTCGACCTCGAAAAGCATTATTGGCATTACAGAAATTGAATTCTTGGTTATGCAATTCAAAGATAGATTCTACTAGCCAAGTCCACAAATTGCTAAAGAATTATTGCAATTTCCTGATGAATATCTCACTATTAAACAGATACAATAATTTCTTAGAATTGTCAATTATATTCGAGATATTATTCCACACATAGCTGCTTATACTTCGAGCTTATCTAAGCTTGAAAAAGAATCCACCTCCTTAGACAAAGGAACAAACAGAAGCTGTCAAGCATCCAAAGCAAACCTGTCAAAATCTTCCACCTGTAAAGATTCCTGATCAAAGATAACTTGTCTTACAGACTGGTGCTAGCATTGTAACTTTATCTACTCTACTCTGACAACATCCTCAATAGCCACTAGATACTTTTTCTCACTATAACTATCCTCTTTCTCTTCATCAAAATATAGCCACAATTCCTTTTGTTTCTAACCAATTTTGTCCAGCAAGTATGGCTAGTCATCCTCTTTTTGCCTTCACTAAAAGGTCTTTTCCTTCTATAGCTAGTAATCTTACTAGTGTATCTGAAGTTGCCTCATTTACTCGTATTAGTTTATTCTATTACTTGCATCAATTTTTGAGTGAACATAACTCTCCTAAAAATCCCACTATGTTCAATCTCAAAGTACCCTACCTTAATGTGATTTTTCTTTAAGATCCTATATCTAAAAATACATTATGGTATCTCTGGGCACTGTCTACCCTTTATGTTTGTGTTATTATCATATCACCTCTTCAGTTATACAAGAATATCTGAGATCTTAATAATGGAAGCTCTTTACTATGGACATTTTTGGAATGGTTTCAACCATTAGATCAATGGAAACAACAATGTTCTTTAATCATTCAACAACATATTCTATGGACTACTTCAACTAGACGACAATCAACACATTGCTTCTTCATTCTCCATCGTCTATACAGAGAAAGACATACTAGTGTTCTTTACACAAAACAACGTGTCTAATTTTATCACACATTCTTATATTGGCCACGACATCAGGACAATGTGCTTCAATCTCTGAGAGATTTTCTTAAAGAGATTAATCACTTTCTAGACATACCAGTTCTTTTTACATCTATTGGACCATATCCTGGTGAATTTATTCCTGGTGAACTAGAATTACCTGAAGTTGTCATTTCTAGTTCCAATAGTTCTCAATATGACACAGAAGATACAATCTCAGACATTGCAGGACTTTCACAACCATTGAACTCAGCTTTTCAAGATGTTTAAGACCTAAATGATGATCCTTATAGCCCTAAAGATTAGTTAAATTATTTCTTGCATCAACTAGTAAAAAACATCAAGCACATCAATATGATACTAATAGCTCAGATGATCCAGACTTTCCATCTAATCTTCAAACATGGCACGAATCAATTCGTGACAAATAATTTTTTGGATTCTCTGGATAATAATAATGGGTCACGTCCCTTTGACGTCACTAAAGGCCTCATTAAAGTAAGCACACCTTTTGAGGCAACCACCATTGAAGACTTTTAGTGAAAGATGGTCCTATAAATTACATCAAGTTACTATTCAAAATTTCATCTTATCATCGCAGTATTTGCTTTTAGACTTTTGCAAAGTAAGGTACTATTCACCTTTATACTTTTGTAAAAATAGGTGATTTTTAACAAAGTTAGGTTTGCTTTTAGGAAAGTAGTTTTTTTAAAGTAGCTTTGATAAAGTAGTCATCATTGTACTTTAGCTTTCTTTTATAAAGTTGTAACGATTCTGTCTTAGGTAGATTTACATTTCTAACCTTCACTTCACCTATAAAAGCAACGTTTCCCTTCAATTGTAAGCAGACATTGAATTCATTAAACTCTTGATTGAAGTTTGTTTCTTCTAGAGCCTCTTCTCCTTCCTGAAAACTTCTGAGTCATATTTCCTATTTTGTCTAGGTGTAGGATGAGTATGCTCTATATTTACCTCTTTTGAGGATCTTGTGTATTATAAAGTCTATGATAGTCTGGGATTGTATTTAAACAATTTCCGATGCTAGATTTACCAAATTAACGGGGAATGACGAGTAAGAGTATGTGAGAGAAGTAAGGTTCTTAAGAGGAAAGATGAGAGTTGTGCCTGTGAGCCAAGAGTGCTAGAGAGGGCTTTGTTGTCTCGTCCATCGTACCTGGAACTTGCTTAAGGTATACATACTTCTAATCTGACTTTGGTTAGTGGTTGACCTAGTTAAAATGAGTTGTTTGCCTTTGGCATAACTGCCCAGTTTGGAGTCATAGTTTCCCTATGTGCCTTTTGAGGTCCCTAAGTGATATCAGAGCTAGGTTTTGATCACTATTCAATCCATACACCTAAACAAAATAGGGAATATTACTCAGGTCTTTGAAGCTTTCAGGAAGGAGAAGAGGCTTAGAAAGAAACGAACTTACATTAAAGAGTAAAATGAACTTGAATGTCTGCTTACAACTGAAGGAAAACCTGTTAAGTCAAAATGACTTTACTTAAATATGATTTTGATGTATAAAAAAAAGAGATCAAGTAAAAAGAAAAACAAAACAGACGAAGTCGGACACAAACCCACATAGACGAACCAAGACACAGACGAAGTTGAAATAGACGAACCAAGACATAGTTGAAGTCAACACAGACGATGAAAGACGCGGAAAAAATGCAAAGCAGACGCAGACGCAAAGCAGACGCAGACGCAGACGCAGAAGCAGACGCAAGAGTCAGTTCGAGTTAGTTACAGA
>JANIJH010000002.1:38724845-38747554 GCA_024520975.1 Erythroxylum areolatum | reverse complement strand
TACACAATTCAACCCCCCCTTCTCGTGCATTCTAATATCGTTTTCTAAGTGTTGTATTAACGTGTGATTCACTTCAAAACCTTGCTTTTATAGGTGAAGCGAAGGTTAGAAATGTAAATCTACCTAAGGCAGAATCATTACAACTTTAGAAAAAAAAGCTAAAGTACAATGATGGCTACTTTATCAAAGTTACTTTAAAAAATCTACTTTTCTAAAAGCAAATCTAACTTTGACAAAAGTCACCTATTTTTACAAAAGTCTAAAGGTAAATATTACCCTACTTTGCAAAAGTCTAAAAGCAAACAGTGCGATAATAAGATGGAATCTTGAATAGTAACTTGATGTGATTTTTGGGACTATCTTTCATCAAAAGTCTTCAATGGTAGTTGCCTTAATAGGTGTGCTTACTTTAGTGAGGTCCTCAGAGACGTCAAAGAGACGTGGTCCATTATTATGATCCAAGGAATCCAAGAAATTATTTGTTACGAATTGATTCGTGCCGTGTTTGAAGATTAGATAGAGAGTCTGGATCATCTGAGTTGTCAGTATCATGTTGATGTGTTTTATGTTTTTTACTAGGACTAAGCTCACATGAATGAAGTTGATGAAGGAAATAATTTAACTAATCTTCATTAGGGCTATAAGGATCATAATTTGGGTCTTGAACATCCTGAAAAGCTGAGATCGATGGTTGTGAAGGTCCTACAATGCTTGAGATTGTATCTTCTATGTCATATTGAGAACTATTGGAAACAGGAATGTCAACTTCGGGTAATTCTAGTTCACCAGGAATAAATTCACTAGAATATGGTCCAATAGACGTAGAAAGAACTGGTATGTCTGAAAAGTGATTATTCTCCTTAAGAAAATCTCTCAGAGATTGAAGCATATTGTTTTGATATCGTGGCCAATATAAGGATGTGTGATAAAATTGGATACGTTGTTTTGTGTAAAGAACACGAGTATGTCTTTCTTTGTATGGACGATGGAGAATGAAAAAGCAATATGTTGATTGTCATCTAGCTGAAGCAGTCCATAGACGATGTTGTTGAATGATTAAAGAACATTGTTGCTTTTATTGATCTAATGGTTGAGACCATTCCAAAAATGTCCATAGTAAAGAGCTTCTATTGCTAAGATCACAGAGATTATGGTATAACTGAAGAGGTGATATGGTAATAGCACAAGCATAAATGACATAAAGTGCCCAAAGATACCATAATGTATTTTTAGATATAGGATCTTAAAGAAAAATCACATTATGGTAGGGTGGTTTAAGATTGAACATAGTGGGATTTCTAAGAGAGTTATGTTCACTCAAAAACTGATGCAAGTAATAGAATAAACTAATACGAGCAAGTGAGGCAATTTCAAATACACTAGTAGGACTACTAGCTATAGAAGGAAAAGACCTTTTAGTGAAGGCAAAAAGAGGTTGCCTAGTCATACTTACTGGACAAAATTGTTTAGAAACAAAAGGAATTGTGGCTATATTTTGATGAAGAAAGAAGATACTTGTAGTGAGAAAAAGTATCTGGTGGCCATAGAGTATGTTGTCGGAGTAGTGTAGATAAAGATGCAATGCTAGCACCAATCTATAAGACAAGTTGACTTTTATCAGGAATTTTTAAAGGTGGAAGATTCTAACATGTTTGCTTTAGATGCTTGACAGCTTCTGTTTGTTCCTTTGTCTAAGGTGGTGGATTTTTTTTCAAAAAGTTATATAAGCTTGAAGTATAAGCAGCCACATGTAGAATAAAATCTCGAATATAATTGACAATTCCAAGGAATTGTTGTATTTGCTTAACAGTGAGATATTCATCACGAAATTGCAATAATTTTTTTACAATGTGTGGACTTGCCTGGTAGAATCCATCTTTGAATTGCACACCCAAGAATTTAATTTCTGTAGTGTCAATAATGCTTTTCGAGGTCGAAAGCATAATGCCATACGGTTGAGTGAGATCCAAAAATCTTTTCAAAAGGGTCGTATGTTCCTTATGGGTCTTTGAGAACAATAAAATATCATTAACGTAGATCAGTGCACTGTTGAAGATAGACTCATAGATTTTTGTAATGGATTTCTGAAACAATGATGGAGTAATTTTAAGTCTAAATGGCATAACAGTCCATTGGTATTGTACATTGGGAATACATAATGCAGTCTTATGTCATTCTTCTGGGTGAATACCCAATTGCCAAAATCCTGCCTTAAGATCAAATTTTAAGAAGATAGTAGCTTCTTTAAGGAATAGTACTTGAGTACTTATTTTTGGTAAAGGAAACTTGTCCTCCTGCAAGAAAGCATTAAGAGGTTTGTAGTCAATGACTAATATCTTTTTCCCACATTTCTACTCTGAATGTTTATTGACATAAAATGCTTGACAAGCCCAATCTAACTTTGTGGGCTTAATAAGTCCTTGCTTCAAAAGGATTGCGCACTCATCTGGTGTGAGCTTCAAATCATCAGGGTTCATCCCTAGATATGTGGCTTTTGTAGGATTAATATCCTCGCTCTTCTTTAAAAATAGACTTATAAAAAAGTCAACAGTTTTCCACAGAGGATATGGGTGAGTAAATTGTGCATGAGAATCTGAACAGTATTCCAACAATTTATCTCGAAGTACAGTACATTGTGTAGGAACTTGGGTTAGTTCAAACACATTTTTTATTTCAATGTATAGACTGAATAGTGATCAATACTTGAGGCCTGTGAGTAGGATTTGCAAAGGTGATGCTTTACTGTATATATCTATACCAATCAGACTGTCTGGGCCTGGTAGATTGCTTCTCTTTATGAGAAGTCCATACATCAGATGATAAGATATTGGGCTTCATGATCGTACGATTGGATCCAGTATCCATAAACCCAATAGCCTTGACGGGCTTATCATATTTGTCCTGTTGAAAGAGTTGGATTTTGACGTAAGGTTGCTATACTAGTGTACGATCTATTTTCAAACAAGTCTGCTATAGCATGTATAATGAATCATCGTCTATAGAGGCAAATGAATGAGATTATTCTTCTTCAGACGTAGAAATAGAGATAGCAAACTTGGTATCAGAGCCAGAACTTTTGTTATTGCTCGGTATATTTAGGTATACTGTGCCCTTTGGCTATTTAAATCATGATCCTGTTAGCAACTTTGCTACAAAGAGTTTTTCCACAGTGCGTGGACTAACTTCTGGAGCTGTCAAACCTTCACATCTTGTCGGGAGGGTAATATTAAGTCTTGTTTCAGAGAAGTGAGTAAGGAGAGAGCATATAAGAAATTATGGAAACACTGTCTTCTGATCCTGTTCATTTATTGTCTACTTTATCTATGCCTTTTTTACCTTCTAGTATAAAGCGCGTGTTATTAAACAAAATCGAAAATCTTGTAGAAATTACTCATGTACCTGTAGAAAATAGTGTTTTTGAGTTTTTTTTTTAATCTTTGTTGAGTCTATATAGTATATATTTTCGTGATCATTCTTGGACGAGAAGTATTCGTAGTATTTTTTCTACTTCTAGATCTCGTGTGAAAGAAATCACCCAAAGTTCTAGATTGAAATAGTATGGTCTCACATCTACTACTGCAGAACAATACATAAAGCTTGAAATCCCTAAAGAACTGATCTCTTTATGGAGGGAGTAAAATCATACACATCTTCTAATTAGAGCTATACGACTTGTTCTAACTCTTCATGGAAGAAGGGGAATACTTGCGACAGCCAGGATATTTCTAATCAACACTGCCTACACAACGTACCAAAATGCTCTTATTGGTACCTTGCTGATAACGCTCAACAACGGAAGTGTCATCTTGACCATAGCACCTGATTTCAATATCAGGTTAGATGATCCTACTTTATCTGAATGACTACAGGTTCAGCTCCAGATCATTAGAGCATATCAAGATTTTATAGCCATCATGGCTACTCTACATCACTAGATGATCTATCGTCTACAGAATCATGTTTTGGACCTAAACTTCCTGAATTTCACTTCGGATGCACTTTACATGATTGCTAATCATCCTAATGATTAGACCACTATCATTCACATCCCGAAGTAACTAGCAACACAGGAGCGTGAAAAGTTGATGCCTACTGAATGGATCACCAATTACCAAAAGGTATTCCACGCGACTCATTAACACTCTTTTCATATGACTACTATTTTGATTCTGAAGACTTTGAGATATGGAACTATTAAGTCCATCTATGCATGGCCCAATGAAGATCTATCTGGACCTTCAACATTTGGGACAATCTTTATGATCCAACCCGTATATTCTCATCTAGAAGGTAAATCTAATCCGCTTATTCATTATTTTAAATTTAATAGAGATCCAGTCTATACCAGTCATCATCGTGGACATTTTGTATAGGACGTCGACCCATTTATATGTGTGGTTTAGAGTCCAAATGAAAATGGACTTCTGGTGCGGGAGGTATATTCAGGATTTAGTTTCACCTCCCCTTGTAAGCACTTATAGGGGGCTCATTAACATCATAAAGACCCAAACATTCATTTCTCCTATCCCTATTCATATGACATGGATGTGTCAAGATCTTTCGACTTATGATGCAAAAGAGGATCTATTTATGTTATCATTTATCATCATTGCCCTTAACTGTAGGTTTTGCTTTAGCAGGGTTAAATTTTCAGATCAGATTGCTATAAGCTGCTGCTAGAATCAGTTAATAGTTAATAGAATCTGAAAAAATAAATGACATATTACTTGTTCTTAGAAAATGATTACCTCAAGTCGAATTTAGCTTGAAATTATAGAAAATCAGTGCAAATTAACCTCATTGGCCATAGCAGAAAGGTCTCATGTTTTATCATTTTTTTACAAAGGATAAAAACCAAAAGCTAAAAAAAAGACAAGCTAACTAGCAAAGTGTTCTACAGTTGAAAGCTGGACGAGCTCATAACTCATGTTTTATCATTAACCTAAGACAGCCTGTGCTCGTATCATGCTAAACATAATACAAACACAGAGATTAACCTGCCGGCCCAACCGGAATCACCCCAAAGTCTCTTAGCCCACGGTCCACAAAAGCAAGTGCTTCCCTTCGAGGCAGCAGGGTGGTAATTTCAATTATCACATTGTTTGTGGTAACTACAGACATGTTCTCACTTTCAAAACTCGCAGTTAACGAGTTCGGATTTTTTGCTTAATTTTATGATGTCTTATTCTGTCCCGTAAATCTCAATCATTCATTTATATGAGTGTCATATGAATTCTACATAAATAAATACAAGACCCGCATAAATAAATAGTTGAGATTTACGAAACAAAATAAAACACCATAAAATTGAACAGATGATCTTGTCTCGCAATTAACTGCTTATTAGTGCGTAACAATATCACTTCATTTCATTCAATATTTTATACTACAAAAGATTTACAGAAATTAGGATAATTCCTCGAAACCAACCCCGAAGAAAAAGAAGAAAACAAAAAGCGAAAAAGCATCAACTCACTGAACTTATCGTCGGCGATAAATAGACTTGACTCTGTATCACCGTTTTGCCAATTTTGAACCCAGGAACTACCGTGAAACCCACCCGGAGATCCACGTCATCACCGTCACTGTCTAGCAACGACTCGTCGGTTATACTCTCCATGTAAACCTCCGAGAATCTGCAATCTTTACCAATCTGAAAGATGCTAATTTGATCACCAAACGAGAATGCCAAAAGGTTCAAGGACCAAACTCTTCTGGCCATCTCAGCGAATGCGTTGAAGAAAGCAGAATCTGGGAATCCACCATTATTCACCAGCTTCCTCTGGTTCAAGTTTCCGAAGAGCGAACACTCCATTTTGGCATGTACTAGTTGGAGGTACTTGGTTCTGGTGAACCTTGCAAGGGACGAGTTTGGATTCTGGGGTAAGAAGTGTTTGAGGGTTAAAGATTTTACCTCTTTGAACTTATTGAAGTAGTATTGTTCACGAGGGCTGTTCTCTGATAGTGAAGACTCGTGGAGTGTAAACTGTGGCTGATTGAAACCTTCGAGCAATGTCTTGGACACAAATGATTCGAACACAAAACAACGGTGGCTTGGCTTTGCGAGACTGGCTTCAGGTTCAATGGCTTTTACAGCTGCGTCAATATCCCAGCAAGCGATTTCCATTTCACGAACCATCAGTTTCACAAAACTTCTTATAGATCTCGAAGTGAAATGCAGGACCTGAACGAAGTGGCTCGGGTTTAAAGCTGAGAACTTAATGCTGTCCAACAGCGGTATAGGCCCACTAGCATTTAGTCTTTTCTCAAGAGACTTGTTGTACGCGATACACTCGTCAAGCTGTTTCTTGAAGGAACAAAAGTCTGAATCTTTAGCCTCGACTTGGGCTTCAAGTTTCCTGATTGTTATCTCGTATGTCTTCATCAAGCTCTGTTGTTCTTGAATCTCTGCAAGCATGGTGGTAACCTGAGGCGAGAGGTGATCAAGATCGTTCTTGAAATATTTGCGTTTAAGTTCAGATAATTGTTTCAACTCGTCAACAACAGCCTGATCAGCGGCGTGTATATCATCGCTGTTGTAAGGGTTCTGTGCCATTTGTAGCTCCGCATAAGCTGCTTTAATGGTGGTGACACCTGCAAAGAGCTTCGCCATCAATGCTTCCAACACTGCCCTGCGTTTGTCTCTGCCATTCTTGTTCTTGTCAGCGCTGTGATCTTGAAACTTGTTTTGAGGGGTAAGCACACACATCCCAATCCCATTATTTGAAGCAATTCTTGTCGCAGTTTTCAGGTTGATCACTTTTTGGAATGTTCTTGCTATCTTACTCTTGTTGTTGGGTATCGATCTACATTTGAATGTTTCCATTGAACAAAGCTAAACTTGGAATGAAAATTAGAAATATGGACCTTTGTCATAAAACTACAGAGACTTGGTTAAGAGAAGATCCAAGAAAAGAAAAGAAAAGAAAAGGGTTTTGGAGATGGAAAGTGAGTGTTCTGTGGTGAGAAAAAACGACACAAATTTTGACTAACAGACTGGAGCCCGAGACAGGGGTGGACATGAAGACAGAAAAAGCTGCATTAAAAGCACGGGAAATTAAAAAAAGAAAACATTTTTTCCCAAAAATCTCGTTATTATGTTATGTGAGGGTAAATAAATAAATACCGGAGAGGAAGCTATAAAGAACTATCCTCCGATTTTCTAAAACAAAAATAAAAAGAGCTATTGTTATAGATAGAAGCACTGAAGGTTCATTTTTTTTTATTTAGGAAAGTTTCAATTATAAAAAGATGACTTTAAATTATCTACATCTAAACTAATTCCTGCCTATAGCCATTTGAAATGTGATATTCACGCACTAGCTTTCGTAATTCGTGATTGATCATGTACCCACAAATGGAGGACACTGGAACAAAGAACTGATGTTTTGAATACATGAGTAAGGCCGTACGTGTTATTGCCAATATGTAAAAGTAATGGAGAAGATATTGGTGGGTCATGTTATTGTCATTTTTTGGGGCTGTGGGGTCACCGGTCACTGATCAAAGCGTCAGCTATTGAACCTACAGTTGAGAATTGAGCTGTGACGCAAATTGGTGGGTCGGCCGGTCTCTGGGTCTAATAAACTTTATGTACTATGGCATATTCTTTTGTATCAATGGCTTTTTGGCCTAGCGTACGAACACATTCTTCACCATCAAACTTTTTGAAGCCCTTGGCCGTGCTTCTTGGATATTTTTCCTCTTATATCAGAAGTTCATCTAGAAACATTTTAGCACATTTATATGGAGTTCATGTGCCTTCCAATCTGTGCTTTCCGGAATTTACCATGGAACTTTACCCCACGAGCTTTGCTTCTTATAAATTTTTAAGACTTGGAGAAAGGTGCAGAAGAGCATTGATTGTCTCCGCGTCGAATCGGTCACGACATTACATGCAGTATGCATGAGAAGTGCAAAAACATGTTCTTATATTTTCACCAGTCGATACGTATGAACTGAAATGGTTCCTAGCGTTGTCAGCACTTACAGAGTCTGCAATTTGCAGTGGTCAGATGTCAGAGAGGGTAAAGCTTTCATTTTTGGAGTTTTGTTCAACCCACCTGAAGCCAAGAGCTTAGAGAGAAAGGAGATCCCAACAAGTAAAGCATTCATATTCCCTGGGGCAATCATTTAGGGCGATTTATTTTACTATTGTTTTGTTCTTCTCTTTTGTTTTCTTCAATATTTTTCAATTGCTACTTTTTTATTATTGACAATAATTAAATATTTAAAATCATCTAAAATTAATTTTTTAAAAATATAGGTATTTTAAAGATATTTTAAATTACAAATACGTATTAATTTTTATTCGAAAATTTTTAAAATTAATTCTGATACTTAAATTATATTGGTAATGATTTTATTAATAATTAATTAAAACTCGATAAGAATGTGATTCACAAATGTCTCTGCTCTTATTAATTAATTGAATTGACAGAACTTTGAGATGTACGATCTGTGTACCACATATTTTCCACCTGCAAATAATTTTCTGTTGTAATTATAATATTTTAATTATAGTATATTAAATTTCATTTACATGTTTATATAATTTGATAAAATATAACAGAAAATCGTAACTAAAATAGAGTATCTTAATTGCTGCTGGCACACTTTTTTAATTACAAATATTTAATGAAAAAGTTGTTGCCACTTGATTTCTCTGCGGGCAACAACTAACAAGCGTGTTGACCAATGGTCAGATATTGGGGATATAAATATAATTAAAAACAAATTTTAAGGTTAATGAATATAAAGAATACCGGACCCAGTAAATGGGACGACTGTCATGTTTTTATATCAAGAACAGAAGAAGAAAACGGTGAGAAAAAGACACGGCCGAAAGAAGACGTCGACATATCTGCCTCTCTTCCCTACAAGTTAAAAGAAACACAGTGAGTATTGACTTGAGAAGAGACGAGGCTTATTTCTGTCGAAAGTTTGAAGAGCGTACCCGAATTACTTATTTATCAGGTCGGTTTATCCAAATTATTTGAAATATCCTATTTTATAATTCTTTTAAACTTAATTTGGATAATCGGGTTAGTATGAATTTTTTCGGAGTTATCCGTTCTGGTCTGAAAATAATTCAGATAGTACTCAGGTCGGCTTGAATTATCCGAAATTTAGTATTTACTTACCCGAATTAATTCAAATTAGACCAGATAATCAGACCGATCTGAATAATACTCACCCCTAGTGGTCTGGTTTAAAAAGACCGTGAATGCCCCACAAGTTTTTCAAGTGAATAGAAAACGAAGGTGGCCGCCGAACATTGGACCTGTTTTGTATCATGCCTGGTGATTGATTGTTATGAATTAGCTAGGCTCTCACTGGCAGACACAAAGAAAGGTTAATTACGCATTCGCGTTAAAGCCAATTTGAGGCAGGGGCCTTGTTCCCAATGAAATATTCACGACTCACGAGATATTATTAACCACATATTTATTGATGGTCATCTTAAGTTTTTCTCTTATCTACATACAAAATACCTATCTAGTGTATAGGCTACTTTCAACATTTTCTTTTTGAGGTCTACAATGGGCGAGAAGAAACTTGGTATGCGGCATTGAAGTCGCCAAATGGGGTAGGATTGGCACTATTTGCTGGTTTAGTCTAGTTCATGCTCGACAATGAAAATTATGAAGCATAGATCTAGGTATTGATAGGGGATGACACAATTATAATACGTCCATACCTAATATAATGATGGTTGAATCCATCTAATACTTTGAGATAACCAGCCTTCAAGAAAGGTCTTTCCCACTATTTATTACATTTTAAAATCAACAAGGGGGGCCACTTATAATAAACACCTATACCGCATTCCAACCTAAATTGTGATCAATATTTAAGTTGGTGACATTTATTATATGATGAAATGAGGTGTTGCGTGTTCCTGAAATACATCATTAACTACAATCATTCATTCAAGGAGTGGATACATTTTCTTCCTTTACTCGCATGCAACTTCTAATTCTTTGATGCCTATACATTTGCTTGACGAATTCCTTGGCTTTATGCATGAACGACTCATAATTGATCTTACGTATCTTACTTCCTTACTCCTTACGTAATCAATTATATTTATTCCCACATATATATGGTAAAGTTCCGAACATGTAAAGTATTCTGCACTACGCAATACATATCAATACATGAACAATTAGAAAAGCAAATCAAGCAAGTGGTTATAGGAGCTTCCTAGTGAAGGAAGGACGGCAATTTTGAAATCATTGCATGTACTAATGATACCATTTAAGACGTCTAACGTAAAGCATTTACTAAATATTTACAAATGTTGGTTTGAACGTGACCGTTGTAATTACAATTAGTGGCAACCAGATTATATCCATGGTATTATTATTACTGCTTTACATTATTACGTTTGGTTGGCCGTGCCTAATTTAGTACGAGTTCCTGCTTCTACGAAATGTACACATGATTGTTTTAGTGGTATTGCTTGCAAGACGACGAAACTAATATTAGTGATGAACGAGTATTAAAACAAGGAAAATAACAAAATAGAGCAGGAATCAGCAATTTAAGCACAATATTATGCATGTGACATGTTGGTTACGGTGACAATAATGTTGAGACTTTATGTGATTAGGTGATAGACATGGCATTTATGTATAGTACTTAAATATGTATAGTACTTAAAACTCCTTTACCAGTTGAAATAAGTAAATTCTCCTCATGTGTATGCAATTATCACAATTGTCATTCCTTTGCCAACTATTGTCTCTTAAATTCTCCTTAACAATATTAGAGGGAAAAAAAAATTCCGACAGAATTTACAAGCTTCTTGAAAGAGTTTTACTAAACGGAGAAATTAGAAGAAGATCTCAAGACTCTTTTATACAGTTCCATATTTTAGTCTTCAAAAATAGGGGAGAAACACGCTAAAGATTTAACGGTAAATGTAAAATTATAAGCAAATCAATGTCAAGAAATAAGAATGTTGAATGCCATCGTAATGACAAGTGGAGTAACTTATGGAAGAATTGTGTTTTTCAACTAAAGAGAGAAAACAACAGTAATCATTACTGACATGTTATGAATAATTTAGAATGATTTGATACAAAATAAGGGCTAAATAAAAGAAAATGATAATAAAATCATTCACCTTATTTTATTAAAGAAATATAGAGAAAAATATAATAAAAGGGACTAAGAAATATATTTTGATGAAAGAGTTGAAGGTTCCAAATAGGTAAAAATTATTCAACACGATATCTGTAATTAATGTAGCTAAAGAATCATAGTCAAATCTTTTTAGCCACATTTTTATTTAATTTTTTAATTTTAATAATTTTTAAAAATTATTGTCACCATTTTTAAGAACGTAACTAAAAAGTGTTGGTGATGAATTTTGATTTTTTTATTAAACAATCCTATTAAAAAATTTCATTTAATTATAATTACTGGTAAGATTTTTAATCCATATTATTGTTTGTAAAATTTAAATTTTTTGATTTAGAATTAATTAAACAAAAAATAAAAATAATTAAAAATAGAAACTTTTTTATATAAAAAATAAAATATCATTAAATGTTAATTACAAATGTTAACCAAAAAAACTTATATACAAACTAACACTCGAGCTCATCGTCATTACTATTTACATAATTTGAGACAAGTATTTGTTTGACCATCTTTTTAAGCTCGACCAACTTTCATTCAACACAGTTTAACTTTTACTCATTACATTTTAACTTTTCTTCGTTACATTGTAACTAAGCCTTAGGTGACCGTTACTCCTCTTGAAGTGCCGTTACATATGCTAGTTTGTGACGATGATGAACCAATTGACTTAGAGTCATACCCAAGACCTTTGATGTACCCTAATCTTGTACCAAGGACTTTGTTGCAAATCTCATCTAGGTTTGGCTCATTTTTATCAAACAATGATCTTTGCAACAACTCTTGTATCTTATTCTAAAATTTAAAAAACAAAATAAATATTTTATTCAAATATTATTAGTTAGTACTACTTAAATAAATAAACTTAAAAATTAAAGAAAATTTTATATTTATATAATTATATTCTACACTTCTTTAGATGTCCAACCTTCACCTTCTTTGTAGTGTATAAATTTGTAGAGTGTGATCCTATCACATTTTTCTCCATGTAGATCCTTTTGACTCTGTTTTATTAAAAAAGAATTGAAACACAATAAATAATATTGTATTTACTGATATAATTGTAACTTCTAAATAAATAATTTACATATTCATTTCATACGACAACAAATGATTTGGAGCATGGGTTGTGAAGAGTTTTCATTTTTTCTCTGTTAACTTGGTCTTTCTCACATTTGTCATAAATAAAGAAAAGAAATAGTCATTAAATTAAATTGTATAACATGATTAATTGAAGCAAATGTGAGAAGAAAGAAGACAAAACTTAACATTAGTAGAGGCCCAATGATCACACATTTGGCTCTAATTTTCTGGAGTTACCTATTCGGGAACATGTCTCCTTGCCTTCTCATTCGAAGAAAAAGATTTGTAGTATTTATGTAGTCGATAATGATGATCCTTGGCCCTTTGTTTCAACAATGAACTCACACAGCTCAAAACTTTAAGATTCTCGATATTGATGATATTGAGCTTCATTTGTGAATAACAAGTAAAAGTGAAATTAATCTTTAAATAAGTAAAAAAATGCATATAATTAAATAAAATAAAAATTACCAAAATTTTGTCCACAACATTCTGTAGCAAATTGTCTTCCTTCATCTGCTTGGCATACTAAAGGCAAGATAATTCTGTCCTGACAATGACCCCTAAGTCATTGGACAAGTTTACTGATTGGTTCTTGTCAACAGGATGACCTTATCTGGGGTTAATATGCATAGACAACTTGATGTTCATTGCAACATTCATGCGTTGCAATTCAGAATCTTTAGTGATACCTTTACCTCTTTCTTTGATTCCGGTATTGGAACCTGACAAAAATACATAATGACAAAAAAATTACATTAAACATGTAAATATATATTTGAGAATAAGAGTAATTATAGGTGATAAAGATTAACAGACCTGAAGATCCCTCAGCACTAGTTAAGGTAGATAAAGGTTGTTGCTGACTAGCTTCATTAGTTAATGAAGTTGGTTATTGTTTTTGGATAGGGTCGAATTGATTTGGTTATTGTGGGGGAGGAACATCTTCACTAGTTGCTACCTTCTTTCCTTTGTTTCATCAAGGTGTCATTATATTAAATATCTATAATGATATTATTAAATGATTTCTCAATGATTTTCTAATATAAAATAAAACTAATTAAAATAACATTATAAAGAACTTGTTAGTTTTTTGCTTAAATCATTTCAGAGCATTTGAAAAAACATGAACAAATCATAATCAAAGCTAATTGGATCTTTAGCACCACATTTTGAATCACATTAGAAACATTTATTGCGTGTTCTGTACATTATTTTTCTATATTTGTTAAAAGAAACAGTGTATGACTTAAAAACCTTACAAGTCTTGACTTTTCTTTGTCTATAACAAATCATAATCAAAGCTAATTGGATCTTTGGCCCCAAATTTTGAATCACATTAGAAACATTTATTATGTGTTCTGTACATTATTTTTCCATATTTGTTAAAAGAAACAATGTATGACTTAAAAACTTTATAAGTCGTGGCTTTTCTCTGTTTATAAATAACATCTAACAAATATAAAGAAAATTTGAATCTTATTTCAAAAATCAACATTAATATGATTTTAGTTTCTTTCAATAAGGAATTTGTTACATGTATTGGTACTATTGTTACCAACTCTTTACAAATTTATTACATGCTTATAGAACGAAAGTTAATAAGAAAGTAAGCATTAAGTTATTTAGTGATGTGCAATTCATATAAGGGAGGCATTTATGCCTTAAGCAACATGTTAATAAGAAGTTCATAAACCAACATAGTAATAAGAAATGTTTCAATGATCTTAATTTATGAACACAGTTATATATACTTCATATCATTTGAAAGATAAATGAATTAAACATAATGAAATATATTGCTTTTATAAAATGAAGCATAAGGAAATACATTGCTTTGACAAAATTTCTAAGAAAAGGCATGGGTCAGAGACTCCCCTCTTATATTTTTATAAGCATTTAATTTTATAAATGGACATCAATACTATAAAAACTCCCTTTACATATAAATGGTTGTCCTTGGTTGATGAAGAACAATTATTAGGCTATAGAATTGCTTATCATAAGTTAATTATCTGATTTAATGGAAGGCTAATCATAAGTTGATTGAAATGGTAGCTTATCAGTTTTCAAACAATATAAACAATGATCCCATATACACAATAATTTTTTAACCTTTAATCATCATGATCAACTTTTTGAAAATCATAATCATTAATTACCTTATGATTCGACTTTTCATCAATATTATATTCGGCTAAAGTATCATCAATGTCATATAATTCGTCCTCAATATAATCTTAATCTTTTTCTATGATAAGATTGGCTTGTACTTCATCCAGTTGTACTATATCAACATTTCTCCTATAGAATGATGACATATTTGCATCTTCTATTTGAATGGCTTCATTATTCAACTTCAATTCAATCTCTTGATATACTTCATCACCATCTTCACTCATTAGACCATTATCCCTTTTACAAAAATCGAAGAAGTTTCAGTGTTGAAACTATTGAACAACTTTCTAATTACTACCTAATATAGTATCATTAAGGTAGAAAACTTGCTTCACTTGAATTGGAAGGACAAAAAAGTTATTAACATACCATGTATTACTAACATTGATGCTAGTAATATTCCCATTCACCTTCATGTTAGCAAGAATAAACTATTTGCCCTTAAATAAAAACAACCTTTTTATCTTTGATATAATTAAACTCTATTATTTCATAGATGATACCATAGAAGTCAATAAAATTATTGTCATGACATCTCTTAATAATAACCCTATAATTTTGGGTTCTAAGTCGACTGTCTCAATCTTGTATATGAAATCTAACCTTATTAACAATGTAATCTGTATACTTTTTCCCACACAAAGGAGGCTCACATGTCAAAGAATATAATGTTGTTGTTGTCTCTTGCATGTTACAGTTATGCAATCGTATCATCTGTAGGACAAAATGTAATTATAAGTTAATCTGACATACTAATTGTCATAAGTTCATAATATTCCATCAACATATAACTTTCTTAAGACCTAAACCATGATAGGAACTTAAGCTTATGTCTTTCTTCAACATTTTCATTCCCTTTGCTTCGAGTACTCTATATATATTTTGACTTCCTCGCAACTGTTCAAAATATATTAATGGGAAATTTTGAATTTAGTTAACTCCACATATTTTTCTACACTAAGTGGCTAACTTTTTGGAAGAAAATTGACAAGACACCATATTAATCAAAATCAAAGTTACGTTCTGGTCTATTAAATCTTGTCTCGACATCATTTAAGTACATCAAAAAAAATGTCAAGCATTCATTCGCCATATAAGCATCTGTAATAAATCCTTCAGGTCGAGCTCTATATATTCATAACGTTTAAGAGAGTGTAAAACCCTAAACAAAATATAAAACATTAACACTTGTTACTAACTAATAAATTTTTAAAAAAGTAGAATTTAATCCAAATTACCTTTTAATGGGGAATATCCATCAAAATTGAACCAGTCCATAAAGTTTTGTTTTATATGGTAAGTGAATTGCTAAATGCACCATAACATCAAAAAATGATGGGGGGAATACTAGCTCAGGCTTACATAAATCAAAGCTATGTCTTTTTCCATTTGTCAAGCTCTTTAACTTTAAGTGTCTTACAACATAATTGCTTATAAAACTCACCCAATTGATCCAAAGTTATAGAGAGATCCTTTGACAAGCACCCACATATTCCAACATGAAGTAACCGTTACAAAAGTAAATGACAATCATGGCATTTTAACCTTGATATTATTCCCTTTTTAACATTCAGATAACATACTATATTATATGTAAACCTGTTAGGAAACTTGATTGATTTAAGAAATTGATAAAAGCTTGCTTCTCCCTTTTTGACATGTTGTAACAAGCAAGTGGAATAATGTATGACCCATTATCTCTTATTTCCAAATGCAAATCTTTTCTTCTATTAATGTCTTCCAAGTCTAATCTAGCCTTACTTGTGTATTTCAATTTTCGATAAATTCCCATCATAGTTCCTAAAATATTCTCACAAATATTTTTTTCAATATGCATCATATCAAGATTATGCCTCAATAGCAATTCCTTCCAATGTGACAAATTGAAAAATATGCTTTTTCAAATCTAATTGAACTCAACAACATTTCGCTTTTGCTTTCTATTACTTGGCTGTTTTTCAGGTGCAATGTCACCCACATGTGATAGCTGCATAGCTATGTCATCACCAGAAAACTACAAAGGAACTCCAACCAATTATACTTTTCCATTAAATAATTTGTTTCTTCTCCATCTATGCTCATGTTCCAAGTAACGACAATGTCCCGTATAACATATTTTACTTCGTAGCCTCATTAAATAAGTTTGATGCTTACATGCAGGATAGGCCATATACCCTTTAGTGCTCCATCTAGACAAATTCCCATAAGCTAGAAAATCATTTATAATAGTCTACAAAATAGTCGTATGCATTATAAATGTTTCACCTTCAACAACATCAAAGGTTTCTAATCCAACCTCCCATAGGTCGTTTAAGTCATCAATTAATGGTTACATATATATATCAATATCTTTACCAAGAGAAGTAGGTCCTAGACAAAGCAAAGATAATAACATAAAAGGCTCCTTCATACACTTCCATAGAAGTAAATTGTATGGCACTAGAATTATCGACCGCATGTTATAAGAAATATTACTGAAAGGATTAATCCATCTAAGGCTAAACTAAGTTAAGCATTACGACAATCATGTGCAAACTATGAAAACTTTCCATCAAAGTCTTTCCACTCTATTGAATTTGCTAGATAATGTATAATGTTATCATCAAGCATTTCTTTTTATGCCACCTTATATTTATGGCTGTTTTTGTTGACATAAAAAGCCTTTGTAGTTGTGGTTTAATAGGAAAGTATCTCAATATTTTATACAGTATCTTTTTCCTTTTCCCATCATCCACTCGCCACCTTGATGTACGACAAATGGGACACTCTTCAAGATATTTACTGTCCTTCCAAAATATAACACAATCATAACTTATAAGCATATCTATATATATATATATATATCCTAATCCAAGGTCCCTTAACAATTTCTTTGCATTATTGTAAGATTTTGGCAATTTGTGTCCAACAAGTAATGCATCGCTGAACAAGTCAATTAACATGTTAAAAGACTTGTTACTTCATTTATTATAAACCTTCAAATGCAACAACTTGACAACAAAAGATAACTGTGAGAAATTTAATTACCCTCAACATAATTCTTCTTAAGCAACTTTCAATAACTTCCAAAAATTATCTCTTGTAAGACTACAAATTATTTTAGGCAAACCAGTTTCAATCATAGTCTCCATATAATTCCCATAATCCTCTAACATCTCATCAATCCCATCATCATCATTACCATCATCGACATCTTTATTGTTACTATCAACAACATTTGTACCAAAAGTTCTACTACAACTTGATTCCTTATGTTCACCATAATAAACCATGGAGTATAGAATTTATCTATACCTCAGATTAGCAAGTGATTATATACCACATCTTGACTTTGAATTTTGACATTTAAGCAATATATGCATGGACAACAAATACGACATCGTTCATCCATTTGATCTTTTACAAATTGCATGAAACTATTAACTCCTTCTATGCAGTGGACCTTTTCTGATAAGGCATCCAACTTTTATCCATCTAGCCATACAATTAAAAGTAAATAACTAAATTATTAAATGCAATGCTAACATAATGATAAATCAATAAAAGTTACTATTTCTCAATTATTCAATACAAGTTCTTATACTAAGTTTGAATTTAAACAAACACTAAGGTACGTGACAGTGTTTACACCCCTGAATCGAGAAAGGGACTTCTCGTTGTGACTTTTAGGCTTATGGAATATTTCACTTATAAGCCTCATGGGAGCTGCATCATAAGTTTACAAGTTATATATTTCCAAGTTATATATAATCCTACGGGTTTATTATGCAAAGGTTTATCCATAATTATAGGTAAATTTTTGTTGTTAATACTTCTCCGTTAATTAGTAAAAGTTTATAAATTAAGTTTGGATTTAAACAAATACTATGGTACATGACATTGTTACACTACATTAGTCGAGAAAGCAAGTTATCACTGTGACTTCTAGGCTTGTGAAACATTTCACCAATAAGTCTTATGAGAGTTACATCACGGGTTTTTAGCCTATATACCATCCTATGGTTTATTATGCAAAAGATTGTCAATAATTGTAGGTGAATTTCTAACGTTAATACTTCTCCATTAATCAGTACAAGTTTATAATTAAGTTTGAATTTAAGCAAACATTATGGTACATGACATTGATACACCATAAGAATCGAGAAAGCAAGTTCTCGTTATGTAGAATATCTTGACTCTCAATAGTTACATACAAGTGTATAGAACATAAAAAAGCAGGATGTCCATGACATGTACGTGTGGGATGAACCAAATCCTCTTTAATTTTTTTTTTCATTAGAGGGAGCTCGTACATGTTCTGCAGTACCCCCTATGAATACTTCACCCGTATGAAACATTCTTAAATGTTAGTTGAGTACCCTGCTCTCCATTGGATTAACCCGCAATAATACCTATGGCTTATAACTCTTTGGTTCATGGAATATTTCATCAATAAATCTCATGAAAGCTACATCACGAGTACCAGCCTATATACTATCCTAGGAGTTTATTATACCTCAAATCATCCTTAATTTTACAAGTCCATATACTAAGGTATATATATATATATATATATACTCATCAATTATTTAAACAAAACCCAAACATAAATACTTAGACTATTGAAACAGAACATAAAAACTCATCAATGATTCTAAGAATTTTGCAAACAACAATACAAAGCTAATACCTCCTTTGCATTCACACAAAACCCAAACACAAATACTCATACTATTAAAGCAAAACAAATGGTAGACATTAGTTGGAAGACTTACATGGACAGATGGATAATCACATAATACAATGAAGAATGAAGAGGTTAGATGATTATTGTCAATCTCTTCGTGGTGAAACACGGCCTGTGAAAAAGACAATTTTGTATTTAATATAATACACTTGTTCATAGGGTTATAATGTGTTTTATTTGACTTATTTAATGTTAATTGACTAAGATACTTGTTATATTTTTATTGAAAATTTGCTCTCTCTACTGATACAAGTTCCTTGTTGTTTAAGAATTAGATAGTTGTTGTATTTTTCAATAACAATTACGTCTATAAAGATAATTTAAAGTTTATGACTTATTTAGGAGTTTCACCTCTAAGTTCATTAAAAAATTAAATTCATCTTTTTCTTTAATTTTGGGCCAACATCACTAATTAGGAGGTGACAGGACATAGTCATGTTTGTATTATAAAATTTAATAAACTGTTATTTATTTGTGTAAGTGATCTAAAAATATTAGAGTTATTTATTTAAGTTCTTGAATTTTGTATATATCTATTTATTAATTATGTTTTGTACTTTAACAATACAAATATAAAAAAATCTAGTCGATTCTGTCGCTATCAAAACATAAAATTTTGAATTGAAGTTTTGTAATATCCAAATACTAGTGACTGCTCCTATAATGATACAAATGACCCTTCAACATGTTTCCTCTTTTAAGCAAACTCTACAAATATGGTCCATCGATTTGTATGGATAAAATAGGCAATTAAAAGTCAACAAAATCATCTTTAAACAATTCCAACCAAGCAAAACATATACAACACTTAACCACAATTGTTACAAGCATTTCATCGAACACCTTACAGATGTGCCAAATTCATCCCAAGATTCAAATTCAAATCATATGTTTTCTCTTTCATCACTAACAATAACACATTCCATGCTACATCCATTCGTAGGCAATCTAAAACTACGCAATGAATGCATAGATAATCGCCACTTCAAAATTAAACTTCTCACCTTCAAAACACGTAAAAGGAAGTACAAAACAATCCAAATAAAAAAGGACCTATGACTTATCTTGACAGATAATCAGAACGACAGTGACAAAAAACACAAAAACATGCAAAACCCAGAAGACAGAAGGTCATCCAGTCGGGAGAAAATAAAGAAGAAAGGAGGGCACGAAAGAGTGGGAAAATTTTGGAGGGGGAGGGTCGAGTCTTTGGGAAAACACAGACAGTAAAAAGACGTCGTTTGTCGTTGAACAAATAACATCGTTTTTATTTTTTTAAAATGAAAAAATATTTGGTGACACTTTTCGAAAACATCGTAAAATGTATGCGCACACCAAACAGTTCTAAAATTAAAGGAAATGCATTGTTTTTCATATATATGTATAAACATTTAGTGACGAATTACAAAAATAGTCGCTAAATCTTTATACATAGTCAACATTATAGTGATGCTATGTATAATTCGTCAGTAAACACAATTTGTAGAGATGAACTTTGAAAAATTGTAGTGAATTGTTTACACACAATTGACCTTTTTGCAACACTATTACTAATTGGTCGCTAAAGATGATATTTGGCAACGAATAAGCAATGGGTTGCCAAATCTTTATACAGCGTAAACCATTTAGTGATAGTATAATTGATTCAACACCAAATCTTGATATAACGTCGACCTTTTAATGGCGCTATGTATAATTCGTCACCTTATTAGTCACCAAATCTTTATAATTTTATATTTTTCGAAATTTTTGGTAATATATAAATTATATGAAATAGTATAGAATTTATATATAGTAAATACAATATTGTGAGACCATTTATATATTGTCTAATCATATATTTTAAAAGACATTAATAAGAACAAGTAATTTATTATTTCTGATTTTTATTTATAGAATTTTCCTTTTGTATTATAAATTTTCTAGAAAATTTAAAATAATTTATATATAGTAATTAGAGTTTTGTCACACCATATAAAATAGTCAAATTATATATCTAAAAAGGAATTAATAAAAAGAATTAATTTATGTAATAAAAATTAATTTTGTGTGGTTTGTTTTATAAATTTTAAAATAACATTGTTATTTACTAAATTTATTTTTACACTTATAATCATTGTCAATAATATTTAATTTGATTATTAAGAATATCCTATTAATATTTAATATTGACTTCCATTGTTTACTATGTTGTATATATTTTTTAATTACATCGCAATATATATGATTATATATGGTAATTGATATAATGTTATATTCATGTCATTATCAAAGGTGAAGCAAAATGGTAATGTCCTACCATTTCATGATGGTTTTTTTAATTTATGCCAAATGGTATATTTATTCCGAATTAATAAAATATAACTCCGTTTGGTTTAACAAGAAATGACGTCATTTTCTACTAGGTTATTAACACGAAAACGAACCTCTCTTTGATGTTGTGTTAGTTGCCAACATTCATCTTCTTTCACTATCCAATAAACGTCACCCCCTTTGTTGTGGTTGTCTCCTGTGTTATGGTCATCATCGATAAAGAAGCATCATTACATGTGTTGGTGTTATTCTTCTTTGCTATTTTCAAGACCTCCTTATGCTTTGTTTTTTTTGGTACGTTTAGGAGTTTATTATGAGTTTTGTGTTCTATTTATGATGTATAGGTTTTTGTCTGTATTTCAAAGATGGTTTCTCGTGTTTTTGTGTAGGATGTGTATGGTTCGATGTTTTTTTCCACCTTCCTTGTTGGTTTGACAAAAGCCTCCTAAGGGTTTGATGAAATGCTTTAATGAAGACTACTTTTGTAATGAATGTTTATGTACAGGTTTACATTTGATTGTACCACTTATGGTATACAAATGTATCCATCAAAATGACTTTATTTCAACGTATAATGAGACTGTGATTACACATAACATTTAAAAGTCAAATGGTCAAAACTAGAAATATGGTCAATTGTGTTTCTGTGTTGGACATAACAATTAAACACAAAACTAACAACCTATTACTCTTATTCTTAATGACCAAATCTTTTAGTATACACACATTTGAAAAAATATATATAATGAAGTTGCTCAAAACTGACAAGCTAACTATTAAGATAATTTAAAGTTGAATCACAAAATGAACATTGCTAGAATGTTGGAACATAAAATAAGAATTATTTTATTGACTTTTTACAGTTAAACAGTTAATATTAATTCATCACGGAATGTCGACGTGGCGACTAGTTTTTGATGGTGGAAATGAGCTCTATTGGGAAGAATGTGACAAAATTGTCCCTAATAAAGAACAAATCGATGCAAAACAAATCCCCTCTTCATACACTAATAACCACTTGCCATCCATAGCCGATCTTCTTCTTCAAGGTTCTTAGTATCATCCAAACTACCTCTATTTCTTCATTATCAGTGTCTCATTTTCTGTTATGAAGCTATTATATGAACATTTGATTGTATATACTATATGTTGTATTAAGCTTCCTCTCATCTTCAAGAAAACATAGATGGAAATGGAGGTTATGGTGATGTCCTAATGGTTTATAACATTTATATATCTATATATACATATATATATGTGT
>JANIJH010000002.1:38711701-38724735 GCA_024520975.1 Erythroxylum areolatum | reverse complement strand
ATTTCAATATTTATATTTATTATTATTTTATTATTCATAAATATTAATGATTAAGAATAGTAGTTAACTTAAATTTATGATATTTTGATCTTATTAATATTAAAATTTTAGGCATGTTTATCTTTTTATGTCCAAATAATATTCACTTTTCAAAATTTAAATTACCTACCATGCATGTGTTTTTCAACAATATATTTAAACCTTTAAAAACATTTTATGGTTTTTGGATTTAAGAATAGTATTCAACTTAAATTTATTATTTTTATCTTATTATTAATAAAATTTTAGGTATGTTTATCTTTTTATATCAAAAAGATAATTTTATATTTTTAATGCATTAACTATATATATATACAAATTTATAAAGAAGGAAAATGAAAAAAAATGAAAAATCATATATAAATGTCAATTATAATTAAGCTTAGAATTATTAAGCACACTTACCACTAAAAAATTATCAAATTAACATAATTAATTATAAATTCTTTAATATTGACTTTTGGAGACGAATAAAAGGTTTAGTGGCAAAAAGTTTACCTTTTGCAACAAATTTTGTATTTCGTCGCAAACGGTTCTTGGTATTTGTGATGTTTCCAATTATTGTCACCAAACGCATAACCTGTGGCGACAAAATAAGAAAATCATCGCAAAATTAGGTGTTTTTCTCGACGACTCCAGAATCTTGTTGCTAAATAAACTCCCCTTGTGACGATACCATATGCAATCACCAAAACCATGACTTTTTTGTGACGAGTTTTAAAGTCATTGCAAAAAGTCATCATTTAACGAAAATTTTAATTTCGTTGCCAAAAAAAAGTAAATAATTGTCTATTTTGTTGTAGTGTTAATTAGGACTTAAAAGAAATTAAAAATGTCTTAATGCTTTAAAACAATATAAATGTTTAAGAGAAAATGTTCTTAAAGCTACCTATGGCTTAAAATTACTACGAAGTGCCTAAATTTTAATGTAGTGCTTAAATAAGTGAAAAACATCTAGAATTTGGTTGCTTGAAATTTGAGGAATATGCCTAGAGAGGTACCATGAAGCTTAGATAAAATAAAATTCTCTAGAGTGATGCCACATTACTTGAAACTAAAATAAAGGATAGTGGTATCATAATACTTGAAATAAGAATAAATATCTGGAAAGGTCTCATACAACTCAAATTAAAATGGCCTAGAGCATTTGACATTAGATTTCGAATTTTGTATTAAGTCTAATGGGGTTTGATTTTGAGTTGTCTAATAGGTTTAATATATATTTGGATTTAGAATAAATTTCTATAATCTTTTATTAAAGACTTAAAACCAATAAAGAAAATTCATATTATGAGAATTATTCGTGATAGTAAGACAAGATAAGTTATATTTTTTACAAGATAAGTACACAAATGAGTACTTTAAACATTTCATATGAATAAAGATTCAACATTGAGTACTGCATTGGGTACTCTCTTTAAATTGAGTAAGAAGTAATTCTTATATACAGATATCCAAAAGGTGTGTTATGCTTTATCAGTTGAAAGTTATTTGCAATTATGTGCACAGAGCCAAATATTGTAAGCTATGACAATAGTTAGTATTTTTTTAAGAAAATGAATAGTTAGTATTTTTTCCTTAATTCAAAAAGGTAACATTTTTATCATGTGATATTTATAAGGGATTTCTAGTTGTCACTTTTATTTTGAAAATAATGATTTTGTTAGTCTTTTATGGTACCTAAGAGCGAGAGCGAATTGGGTCTTAATAAATTTTAAACAATATATTACTAATTTAGGGTGCTAATGATTAGAATTTATAAAAGATGAAAATATAAAATAAAATAATGAATTTCAACAATACATTTAGAAATAAAGTAAATGAAGTAAGGGAAGAGAAATACAAATTGATTCATAATGGTTTAGTAAATAACTTTGTCTAACACCCATTCTCAAGTCTCTTTTTAGATTTCCACTATAACTCTTCTTTCAAAGCGAAGAATAACCTTTGTATAACTTAGCAAAGCTAAACTCTTTTACAATCTTTCTTCTAGAAGAGGAATCTCAATCCATCTTTGAAAACCTATAAATACAATAAAAAAAACTCAATGAAAACTTGTAACTCAAAATATCTCACTTTATCACTTTGATAAAACAAAAGAGGCTCGCTCATATAATATAGTTGTGCATTAGTATATGTTTTTCTAAGCATTTGGTATGTATTTCTTGCATAGTAGGTTAGTATTATTGTGTTTTAGGACTTGTTTTGTGTGTTTTTGTTTAATTTGATCTTCATGGTTGTTCTTTTGTGTTTGATATTAGTTTAGGGTAGGAATTGATCATTTTGGTGTAAGAATAAAGGGTGGACACCTTTATGATTGAGCTAGGGACCAAGAGAAGAGAAGAGAAGTGAAGCTGCTAAAAAAAAAGAATCCACAATTGTGGAAAAGGACATGTTTTACATGATCGTGGGAAATCTATGAAGAAAGTTTCTGTTAAGTTAACCCATGATCGTAGGAAGCACAAGGATAATTCCCACAATCGTGGGAACTGGAAGTTGAAGAGACACGCAAGTTTCATGTATTTTTTTTGGTTTCATGACTTTATAAGACATAGAATCCCAAGAGCCACCAGCGGGTTGTAGAACTTGCTTCCTGGAGCTAAAAGACAAATTGAAAGCCTAGAGATAGGGTAGATTCAAGGTTTCATTCCCGATTGGGCAAAGAGCACCTCGTCATTTAGATTGGGCAAAGAAAAGGAGGAGTTGCCCAGTCCAGTCTTATTTCAATTTCTTTCTCTTCTAGCATGTTTACCATGGATTATTTGATTGTTGGGGATGTTATGGAAATTATGATTGGCTAAAACAATTTTTAGGGTTTGTTGTTGAACTATTTGTGAACCTTTGGTTATTGATTTAATGATATACATGTTTGTTTTATTTATTGTGTTTAAACCTTTCAATAAATCGAGAGAGTGAGCTTGGTAATTTGTGTTAATTGTACAACGAGAGTTGTCTATTAATAGACCTATAAATAACATGCTGCTGATTTATTACGAAGAGATTTCAATAGATCAATACACTACTGATAAGATAGCTTCATATCTAGTTGAGTGTTTAGGAGATGCTTTGCACATCCAGAGATCCCAAAGTTATTTCTAACTTATTTAACTAGTGAAATTTAGTTACACCTTGAGAGAGGGTAGTTAGAATTTTAGAAAATCTTGGGTCAAGTATAAATTGAATCAATTAATTAGAAAGGAGTAAATAGGGATAATGACAAGTCCTAATGTTTAATCTTGATTTTCTCTAAGTCTTAGTTTATGATTTTGGTTTGGGTTACATTGTTCCTTGTTATTTTTAGTTTGTATTTATTTTACTTATCTTTTTAAATTCGATTGAAACAGTTTCTTAAACAAAGAACAACCTAAATTAAGTGATACCTAAGCACAATCCTCGTGGGATCGATATACGCTTTCAACTACAAGTATGACACGTATACTTGCAGTTTTGAGTGTAAGACTAGTAGTATGTTTTGCATTCAACAATAAACACTTATAAATATATGTATAAGATATCCAAATACTTTTCAATAAAAGAAATAATGAGAAAATATCTATTTATCGGATTTAGTGACCCTATTACCCATTAGAGCAAAAATCTAGCTATTAGAATGATTACTTTCATCATATTATTGACTATTAGGTCATATTGCTCAATTGATCTCCCTATTGCATATTGGTTGATTAGAGAGACACATTGGTCAACCACAATATTATATTAGTCAACCAATGTATCAACTAATAGCCTAGTTACATGTTTAATCTATATTAGTCAACTGCAAACTTATATTGGTCAACCAATCCCTCCAAAAACATAATTTTAATAATTTTATATGATCAAATTTAATTAATTTAATACAATTATACTTAAACTTGACAACCTAAATTTCCCCTAAAGAGTATTTGAAGGATCATGAGGCTTTTCTTCAATAAAAGGCTTTAAACCTCTTAATAATTTAATAGACTCATACATTGAAGTGATATGAAATGTTTATGCATGGTAAGGCTTTAACATTATCAAAATGACTAAATGAGATTACAATTAACATTATACAATATAAAAATGATTTTGACGTGCTTTGATATTCTTTTATTCTTAAAACGATATTCACTTTGAGAATTTCAAATTTATGATATCTTCTTGAGTTATACATGGCTACATCTTGTTTTTATATTGCTTCTCATCATAATAACAAAATTATTGTTGTATTTATATTTGGTTACCATCAAAATATTGATTAAAACATCATTTGGTTCAACAATTTCTCCTTTTTGATGATGAGAAAACATTTATGAAATTAAAGAGTAATAATAAAATAAACAAAAATCTATCCATATCAAGACAATGATTAGCTTTTCCTTAATTCATGTATAAAGCAAAGTTAAATATCAAAAACAATACCGATATTCAATATCAAGTAAAATGAATATTTACACATATAGAGAGAAAAAATTTACTTAAGCATAAATATCATATAAATAAAAGTTACTACCTAGATATACAAAAGTCACTCCTTGAGTCTAACGTTTCTAAATTTCTCACCCCCTTTTTGATAACATAAAAAATCAATTAGTATGAGGAGGAAAAATTAAGACTAAATTAAATAATATAGGTCATCAAGATGATGCATCTTGATGTCTATAAAAGAGTTAAGTTTGCTTTGTAACATAGCAAACTGATACTCAATAGCTGGAAAGCCAGCACTAGTTGAAGACACCCATGACGTGACTGTAAGGTAGTGATCTCATCATTTATAGGGAGCTCAATGACTAAGTAGAGGTTCTTTGGGATCAAAATTTTATAAGGGAGCATCATATATTTTTTAAAGTTATGAAGGGTAGAGTTGCTACCACTAATGTGGTTGAGTCATTTAATCTTTAACTAAATGGTAACCCATACAAGTATGGGAAGTAGAATTAAAATAAATATAGATAAATCTCATTATATAAAGGAGGAATGTGAAAAAGCTAGAAGATGAGGCTAAATATTAAAGTGTAAGGAATATTTTATTCTTTTCTTGGTTTGATGAAAATGTACCATATTGAGCAGATTAAAGGTGTTGAGATGAATGTGATCTTCTAACATAAGGGTGGAGAGGAACCAAAGGTTATTATAACCTAGAAAAGGTAAAATGACCATTGACATAACCAAACCTGTACTTATTGAAGAGATGGTGAAATTGAGGAATATTATTAAGGTCGTGATCATCTTTGGATTTTTTTAGTGACCTATATGTTGGTACCTAACTCAAAGATAATTTTAACTTTATCAGCATAGATTAAGTTTAAATTTGCTATTATGTATGAAAACTATAAGATCATAAGTGAGATGGATTTTTTTGGGAAGATGAATAAATAAATAAATCCCCTGGGATTTGGTTTTCCAGCATTATTTCTCCGTATAAATGATTGTTCCTCTCCCTATAAATTACACATATACTACAAATGATTTGGTTTTAAAGATAACTCCATCCTTCTTTAGGATGTTAACAATTCTTATATCCTATCATAGTATGTTTGTCCATTCTATCAGTGAACAATTGAGCTATATTGTATGTTGAACTAGATTCCAAATATATTGGGATGCTTTACACTGGAAAAAGAGGCGAGGTAGAATTTTTGGATTATTCTTACGCTACAAACACATAGGGTCAAAACTTTCAGAGCTTCCAAACCATTTGTTCTTTATCCTTAAATTGTTTTTGATTGCCAACTAGTTGATAAGTGATGCTTTAGGGGATAAAGTATTATTCTAGATAAACTTATAATAAGGAACTTTAGGATTGTATGATATGAAGATCTAGTAGCATGAGGAAGTGCTAAATTCTAGAGAGATGTAGCTCAACCATATAAGCTTATCTTATTTAGATAAAGGTAGACTACAAGTTAAACAATTCTCATTTCTTGTATAAAGAGGGCTTAATTCATTTCAATTATCAAACCAAAATCATGTTAGCTCTCTATTGGCAATTTGCTGCTTTATCCAAGGGTAAATTTGATCCCTCGTATTAAGTAGTTGTTTGAAGCTTAAGAATGTTCCCTATTGTGCTCTAATTGCCATAAGCTTGATTTCTTCTGATGGTACTTGTCTATCCATTTTGACTACAGAGTTTCCTTATCCTTAAGTAATCTCCAAATTCTCTTGGATAAAAAGACTTTGTACATAGTCATCAAGGATACCAGGCCTACTCTACCCTTCTCATTAGTGAGAAATAGCTCTTCCCGCTTAACTTTTTCTCTTTTTGAGTTTTTTTTATCTTCCCAGACCACAATTTTTTTAATAAATGTTTATATTTTCTTATAATCTTTTTAAATAGTAACAAATTAGCACTCTTATGTGTTTGAACATTCCTCAAGACTGATGAGATCAATTATAGCGTACAAGCTATGGATAAACATCTATTTTTCTAGGTATTTGTCTATGATCTATAACTTTCAAGTAGAGGAATATAATCAACAAATATTGGTTTATTTGTTGTGATGGAAGCTGCTAGGTATTTAAAGGGAGGAGATTGAACATTTAGCCTTGTTGATCTGCCTATAACTTCACTATTCTAGATGTCAAAGGGGATGTTGATATAAATTTTGGAGAAATTGGCTTTCAACACTAACAATCTAGTAAATTTTTTTAAGATTATCATAATGAGAGTTAGAGAGTAGGCAAGCGTAAGACCATTAGCAAAAGCCAAGGGGTTTATCTTCGTATCCTTGCATTTGTAATGGTACATAAATCTAGGATTTTCATAAGTGAGAGTATGTACATCCTGGATAGAACTTCAATAGCTACTGCAAATATGTAAGTGGGAACAAGTGAAGTATTAAAAATATTCATTATTCTATATATGAGTTGTTATTTGAGTTTAAGATTATATGAATATTAACTTTATAAGTACATCCTAATTAAGGTCTATGTTATATAGAACAATATCAATTTAAGATTGGAAAGATTCCAAATTAGCAATGGTTGCTAACTAAGGCATAATACATTTTTTCATTTAGTAGAAATGATTAATTGGACCCATAAGTTCTTTAATAACTTGATATAATTCTTTGCATTGTTTAGACAATAATGTACTATAGAACATTGGAGTCATTGGGCATGTAAAAGAAGCTAAGGTTTCATCAAAGATCTAAGGATGTATTGAAGCAAATTTCTTAATTATGATGATAATTATGATGAAAGTTGTAAGATTAAAGCTAGTGCTTACTATGCAAAACTTTGTATAATTCTCTCATTAAGCCACTCTCCCAGTAGGAGCATGATCTTCATATGGTGATATGGTATAAGATACACAAATGATCGGCTTAGTGTAAGTGGTAGATTATTCGTTAACCCAACTACCAATTAGTTGGATGTAGTTTAATGATGAAATAATTTAAAGACATTCTTTATCTTGTACATATTTAGATGTAAATGATAAATTACATGAGATAATTATACATTGCAAATGAAATTATGATGAGATTATAATGATGAGATCCATATTGCATTTATATATTATCCTTAAATTGTTCTATTAATACTAGATATTAATATAACGTAAACAGACTAGAACACATTATGTTTTTCCTTATGAAGGAAGTAATTGATCTTATAGACTAAAGTATGGAAATATTTAAACAAACGTGTGAGTGCTTATTAGAAAACAAGTTCACTGAACTAATCTCGTATGAGAAATTCATTTGGAACATTACTTGTATGCCTATGAATTCTCATAATAACGATTGTATAGATGATCATTTGACTTGAGATCTCTAAAGCTATCTTGTATGGGAATTATTATGTTTTGATACTATTTATGACATATTTTAATAATGAATTATTCAGTCAATAATCTATGGATATAACATGAATTATATAGAGGTAGTTAAGTTATTAAGATATGATTCATCACTCAAAAGTAATTAAGGAGAATTTTTCATTATTCTCGAGTAGTATTGATTTAGGAAATCCTTGACTAAGGTAAAATGATATTTTGTAAATAGTTTATAGATATTATTAATTGAATTAATAGCTAATGGTGGAGAACTACTATGATTGGACTCAAAATAAAGTAAACATTAATTTCATACTCTGTTTAATATTATACAATGAAAAATTAAATTATAAGAAAAAACCGTTCTTATTACAATAAAGTTATTTTAAGTGGACCTTTTTTATTCCATAGTTTTTATCTTTTTAATTTAAATATATTTCCCATATTCAGTATGTTGTAGTTTTATTATTTTTTGATTGTTTTTTAGATCAATTTATTATCTAACACTTATGTATACACTTCATATAAATTCATATGTCTTTGTTTATATCTGTTATTAGTTTAGCTATGGCTTCATGTCAAGTGTTTTTATCAAGGAAAGAAGAATATTGATGTTAATCATGCGAAACTCATGGCAGCTAAGGGCTCCAGTTATTAATGTACTCTCAATTATTATTTTCATTTAGTTTTTGGCTTGTTACTAAAGGGATTTATTTGATTCTTCATCATTAAATGAGATCGGTGGTTAACACATTAGTATAAATTTGTTGCTGTGGTGTTCTTGGTTCATTTTGTCACTTTCAATTTGATAAAAATATTGTTGATGTTTGTAACACATTAATGTTAGTTTGGTATTACGGTGGTGTTGTTTTGATTGAAAAAAGAGACGAAAAATGTATGTTTTTGTTCTATTCCACAAAAGACTATTATTGGATAAGGACTTTCCACTGTTTTCTGTGTATGGGTCGATATAACATTTACTTTGTCAAACATTTTATAGCAGACTTGTCGTTCCAATTATAAGATGTTTCTGTTCCTTCCAGAACTTTTTATCAAAGGTACTGTGCATGCCACCTATTTTTTTTCCTTATTAATGTTACTTATTAGTCTTTGCTTCCTACGTCTGGCATTTGCTATTGAATTTGTAATGTTTCCTTCTCTTCAGCTCTTTTTTTATCTTTGACAAAGCTGTTATGTAATATTTCTTTCAGCGGGAATATGGTGGATTCATTTCGGATTCATATTATGCAAACTAAAAAACTTGGAACATGCCCTATGAAGCAGATTGAAGGTTGCTCCTCCTTTTACATGAGAATCAACAATGTCTATATTGTAATTGTTGTAAGCAATAATGCTAATGTAGCTTGCGCTTTCAAGTTTGTTGTTGAGATAACTTTCCTCCTGGCAGTAAGTTTATTCTTGATTTTGGCAAATCATCTTTGACATGTAGTCAATAGTAATGTTGTTTATTAACTCATCTACAAATTATTTTACTTTTTATATGTTTTAATATTTATTTTTTATATTAATTTTATTTTCTACAAAAAAATGAGATATCTCTTTAAAAGTTCAGTGTGAATAAGTGCCTATTTTTTATAATTTCCATTTGTATTGACCAAAAACAGATGACTAAGAGCCGTAATAACATTAGCAGTAATGAAATAGGTGAAGCGGAACCATGAAGAAAATTATGGAAACGGTGGGACTTTAGCCACAAGGACTAAGGAGGGGAGGGGCCTCCAGGAATGAAGATTTGTTGACCTTCAGAATAGGAATCAAATCCCAATATGATACTATAACTCCTCCGCAATCTCTGCCGCTACTTTGCACGACCACTTCATTTTTGCAGGCGAGGGTCCACTGAGCGGCTTGCTTCTATACTATATAGTGTTAGTGGCCTAAAATCTCTGCTATCTATTTATTCTTTGCGTACCATTCGCAATTAGTGACTTCTTCTTCACTTGTTTCAGCTATACCTGTCATTCAAACCTACCCAACGACCTCTGGTCTGCTCACCTGACCTTTCTTTTTTCACTTAATGGACTAGTTTTCATTTGCTTTAATTTTTAATAAATTTGGAGTCACAGAGTTCGTACGTAAGACCAGCTTAAAAAGTGATTGATAGGGGATATCAGTTTTTAAAGTCGATATAGGTGGGATGGACCAAAATTATGAAGGGGTGGTTCAAATTAATATGGATGGTGAGGTGAAAATTGGGTCTAACGTTACTGCAGTTGGAGGATTAGTGAGGACATGCCAAGGCTGACGGTGTGGCGGATTTATCCAAAATATTGGAGTGGGCGTGCCTTTGGTGACAAAATTATGAGGGGTTCATTCAGGCCTCACAATGGCGTGAGATCGTGGCTATCGGCGTGTTGTAGTCGAAGTGGACTCGCTGGAGGTTATTAACATTCTTTTCTCTTCCAATAGCGTTATATCTTATATTTATCCTTTTGTGATAGGTATACAAGGGTTGATTCATCGCACATGAGAGGTTCAAATACAACATATCCATCGGGAAGAAAACCAATGTGCCAATAACCTAGCTACATTAGCTTTTTTATCGGGTCTAGGGCTACAATATCTTCAGAAGTCTCCGATGATTGTTAGCGAATTACTCCACCAAGATATGAACGGAGTGCTTTACCATCAAACTCTAAGCTAGGGGTGATATGGGTTTGGAGTTAATTTTTTAAGTGTCTTTTCCTTAGTAAAAAAAGAAGAAGAAGAAGAAGAAGAAAGTCGTATAGCACCTTTTTTAAATTATAAATCCAGTGGAAATTAAAGCCCTGCCTGAATAAATATTGGTTAGGATGTCCTGTTTAACCCATCCTGTGTGGTTTTAAGCTTTGTGATTTGAGTTAGGATTGGAAATATTGAAGTGAACACGGAAAGAGAGCAACCAAGAAACTGGCCCATTACTCGAATGTCTAACCACTTGAGTAAGTAGTCAAGGCAAAGTGGATGTTTTCCTTCTTTCGGAAAATATTATAAAGTCAGGTCACTAACTAATATCAATAAAACTCAATAGTACATAGGACCGATTCATTTATGTCTCTACATAAGTATTTTGAATGAGAAGCCATAAGTAGTGAAGCGATCTAGTAAGGTGTCGGGAAAACATAGTAAAGACAATCTTCAAGTAATCGCAGAGAATAAGGGACCAAAGCAATAAAGAGTATGTTGATGAATGATGGAAGTAGCCAATGGTAAAGGGACCCCTGCTAAGCACATCGACTTTTTTTTAATATAAATAAACATGGGGATTAATGAAATCCTTGCAACTGTTTTGTAAAAATATAAAAGCAAAAGGCACAAACTAAATCTCTAGAGAATGGATTAAAGTGACTAAACCATGATTGCCCTGCAAATAAACTATTGCACAGAATCAGGTGGGTCTAAGTACGCTTAGATATTCGAAGAATCACTTTATTTTCCTTTTGTTATTGTGGATGGGAATGCCATGTCCTTTATTATTAGTGAATGCGAAAGCTATCTTTTGTTACATTATCTTTTGTTTTAATGCAACGTGTTCAGATTTTTTTCATTTTTATTTCTTTTCTCAACCAAAAATTTGATGATAAACATAATCCGCTTTCATGAAGTTTTTCCTCTTTAGTGTAAACTATTTTGCTTGTTCAACTTGTTCAGTTTAAGCAAATTACGCTTTATGTAGACCAAAGAGTCAAGATTGGAATAATAAAGAGTATTTACACCAATTTTTATGTCATTTTTGCCCCAAAGGGTAATTTTGTCAATGTCTCTGAAGTTGTACTAACATTAATTGAAATTTTGATTTTTAAATAAATTACCGGTTAAGTTGCGCCATTTGATCCGGATAAAGATAATAAAATGACCCAATAAATGATCTAAATTAATGGGTCAAAGTCTGGGTGAAAAATGGGTCCCGATCAGTGTGGACTGGGTCCATATCGGCCTTGTGATGGAGAAGCCCGATATGGAAGCTATATATAGGTTAGGTCTCCTGAAGTTACTCAGAGAAACAAAAAGAGAACGTTCACGAGCATAAGGTTCCTGACCCGTTAAGGAAACTCGGAACGCTGAGGAAACTGTAGAAAGGCCTAGCTCGTGAGTCGGTGAGCGCTTTCCACTAAGGGCCCCAGGAGATTCGGAGACGTTTAGAGCTTGAAATCGGCATCGAAATTCAAAAAGGAACTGAATCCAGGTATTCCGCATTACCTTCGTTTTTGATCTTTTCACGTGATCCTGGGGTACGTAATAAGGTCTTCTCTATGTACTAACACGTGGTATCAGAGCAGCGGGTGCACGCGCGACTTGCGAATCCTCACCGACCCGCGTGGAAATGGCTGGCTCAGCCGATGCGCCCCACATGGCGCGCGTGCAAGGCACGCGCCCACAGTGGCCAATGCGTAAGGCGGGCGCGTGCTGTGCACGCGCACCGACGTCTGCAATGACATCAGCGGCTGACGTCAGCCGTACGGGTGCTACAGTACTCATTTATTAAAAAACAAAAATTTCAAATTTCCCGTAAAGCTTCCCCGGGATGTTTTGGGTCAATTTCTGGGTCCGAGAAATTTATAAAGTAACATTTTTCTATTTTTTTAGATTTATTACATTTGTAATAAATTAAAGTTTAACTCCAGAAAAATGAATTAAGGTATTTTGAATCCGATTTCGATTGAATTTTCATGCTTCGGACTTCATATGAGGGAGATACATGAGGTGTCGTGTCTCAGGTCTCATTTTTACTATTCGAGATTGCATGATAATCAATCGAAAATAGGAATTGAGACATTCTGAAGCCATTTTTGAGTGAATTGTCATGCAATGAACTTGCCATAAGGGAGATATGTGACATTGTCATATCTCAGGAGGTCTGTTCAGTATCCGGTGACGCACGATAGTCACTCTATTGAGATTTTTCGTTTACGAAAATCTCAGATCAAGTTTTCGGAGACTGTCTTCAAAACGTGTGTGTGACAATGAGATTGTGCATTCAGAGTTTTGCATTTATTGAGGTTGCATTGTCACATACAATATGCCTATAAAGAATATGAGGATGACATAAAGATGTATCCCTTGTGTTTGCAGACTTTTTGGATGCTGGTAAGAATGTAGTCACCAAAGTGACCTTTCGAGTCAGTATTCTGGATTGTTTTGCTTACATGTTGGGGGATGTTTCTGATTTTATGTTTGGTTATTCTGCCCAAAGGTGTTAGCCTTGCATAAAATTTTGAGATGTACATAAAGGCATTAG
>JANIJH010000002.1:38697123-38711601 GCA_024520975.1 Erythroxylum areolatum | reverse complement strand
AACGAAGATGATACAATTTAGATCATAAAGGTATCATCGTAGTTTGCCACACTCCATTTTCCCATTCATGTTAGTGGAGTATTAGGTATTTGTGATTGTATTGGATCTGTGTCACATATGACACATGCATTTGATACTTTTCGGTACTGAAAACCTTGCGGGACAGAATGATGGACTTTTGTTATCTTTGGATCAAATATTTGTTTTTTAAAATTTAGATGTCTATAAAGTTGTGCGGCTTACCGGGTTTTTTAAATTGTTTTTAAATTAAAGTCTATCACAATTAATGATAGTCCAAAGGGGAGATTGTTAGACATTTTTGCCCCAAAGGGCAATTTTGTCAATGTTTTTGAAGTTGGACTAACATTAATTGCAAATTTAGTTTTTAAATAAATTACCGATTAAGTTGTGCTATTTGATCCGGATAAAGATAATAAAGTGGCCTAATAAATGATGTAAATTAATGGGTCGAAGTCTGGGTGAAAAATGGGTCCCGATCAGTGTGAATCGGGTCCATATCGGCCTTGTGATGGGAAAGCCCGATATGGAAGCTATATATAGGTTAGGTCTCCTGCAGTTACTCAGAGAAGCAAAAAGAGAACATTCACGAGCATAAGGTTCCTGACCCGTTAAGGAAGCTCGGAACGCTGAGGAAACTGTAGAAAGACCTAGCCCGTGAGTCGGTGAGCGCTTTCTACTAAGGGCCCCGGAAGATTCGGAGACGTTTAGAGTTCGAAATCGGCATCGGAATTCGAGAAGGAACCCAATCCAGGTATTCCACATTACCTTCGTTTTTTATCCTTTCACGTGATCCTGGGGTACGTAATAAGGTCTTCTCTCCGTACTAACAATTTTAGCATTATGAAAATCAACAAACACCTGTTTTCATCAAAAGATTTAAAATTAAAAGCAAACTCTTAAAAAGATGAGTCTTATTATGAGAATTGAGATTCAAAGCATCCAAGTCATTAATTGTTACGAATTGATTCGTGTCATAAAATCAGAGAATGAAGCAACTTACCAAAGGGATTGCGCATATAAATAAAGTGACATCATTTTTTTTCTTTTTTTTCCTTGAGTGGTGGAAGCTTCCATTTCTTGTATAGTCTAAGACTTGAAGAATAGCATTCCGGAGAATCAAAAATTACGATACCAAATGGAAGCCTAATCATAGAACAAAAAGTAAAAGAAGGTTCAATGAATGGTACAGAATTAAAAGGGGGGAAAGGAAGAAAACAAGAATTCGTAAGAACTTTGGAGAGTTGTCATAAATCTCCAAAGTTAATGCTACCCTCTATGGCTGTGCTTTTAGATTTTGGACAAAGTTTGAAGGCATGGAATGCCTGCAATCACAACTACGCAATAATAATACATTTACACCTGCAACTGAGGTAGCTTGAGGAGAAGATAAAGGTCTATCACAACATTGAATATAAAATTCACAGTTTGAGTAGTGGACAACTCTTGAATTCAGATGGGGATAATTAAATAGGATGAAAACTTAATATTATTGATACTTTTGTCATTCTAATCCATCCGTTAAAAAATATTTTGCAAATTCTTTAACCATCAAAAATTTCTTTTCTCGTAATTAATATTATCTTATCATGTATTTGTTTCTTATATTTTTAATTTCTTATCCTTATTTATTTTTAAAAAAGTAAAAGGAGCAGACCTTTTTTATATCCAAGGATTATTGAACTTGTTTTAAGTGTTTAGATCATTGAAGTAGGTACAAATTTTTAAATTCTTCATTGGTGTATTTTTTCTTCATCTCTCGCTCACATACGAAGGGACTTAAACGATTAGAGTTCTACAATTCTATACTTAATAATTTGTGCTACCAGTTGCCAAGGACGGAGCTACAGTGGGGGCAAGCTTGAATCTAAAAACTTTTAATTTAAAATTGTTATTTTTAATTAAAATTTTATTTAAAAAATTAAAATTTTGCCCCTATTAATTTAATTGGTGACAAAAAATAATAATAAAAATTATAGATATATTAAGATATCAAATAAAAAATAAGATCTGAGCTTATCTATTTTTATTAAGATTACTATTATTTGGGCCTATGACTTTTTAAAATGAAAGCCTACAAATAAAAAGATAAAACTACATACTTGACTTTTTTTATTCAGATTTTCTATCATTTTGACTTCTTCATCACACTACTTTTTGTCTTTTTGGCTTCTTCTTCCCCTAACTCCACAAGGACTACCAAATCCAAAGCGACAAATAATAATCTATATTGAATGCAATTATGGAAAGAATTCCCCTATAGGCTTCACCCCGTTCTACTGCTGATAAGTAAATTTCCTCTTCTTTTCTTTGGAAGAATGTGTAATACGTATAATGTAGAGAGGGGTTCTTGTAAGTTATAATAGAGTTGGTACAAGAGACGTTTAGGTTGTGTAGTACGTATAATGTAAGTTATAATCATGTGATTCATTGGAAAAGAGACGTTTAGGTTGATGGTGGTAAAGTCAAAGATATTTTTTAACTACAAAGAGATGAATGGAAATTATCCTATATAACTAAACGATAATATAATATGTTGTTTTTGGAATCCTGAATGTAGTATTTTTATACCTACCAGGTCTTAAGTCTTGACTAGAAAGGGAAAGGAGAGGGACTAAGGAGATTGTTTTAGAGTGCAGTCGAAGAGTATACTGATGTTTAAACTGACCTGATTAAGTGACTTGGATTTTCTTTGATGTACATAATTAGAATAAACTTGCTAAATTTGTTATACTAAATAATCGTCCATGTCTTTACTTGTATAATTTATAAATCCTTATGCTCTTGAAAACATGAAAGGGGGATCTCATAAAGTACAACTTCAACGGCGGAGCAAAATGGTTTCTAATGAAAATTTTAATCATTGTTTCAACTATTTTCTCCTTTTTATTTACTATAATTTTTACTTAGCTAAGTATAGTTCCCACCCAAAATTATTTCTCCAATTAATTAAATTACATAAGAGAGATAGCCACTTTCGTATTATTAATTCCATTTTCATGTATAGGCCTTTACTTTGAATCTAATTAATTAGTATAGCAAATCAACCAATGTTTGCTCATGAATATAATAATACAACGGAGCAAGTAAAATTTACAAAGATAGATTATTATTGCTAATAGATGATTGGTTTAAAGTTTCCAAGTAGTATAGTACATCATTTTCCATATCAAGTCCAATCATAGTATACATGAAAATTTTACTTTTTGTTTGTATATTTCATAAATTTGCATATGTATAAAGTGTTTTTCAAATAGTTTTAATTAGTTGATTTTTTTGTGAATAGATAATTTTTTATTTATTTTGTATTCAATTTGTCCCAATTTACTTAACTTTGGTTTCAGTCACTACAAGAAAAATAGAGTTTAGCGATGAAATTTATCGACAAAATTTGTATATATTCTGTCGGTACGCTTATTTAGCGACATAATTTATTAACGAAAAAAGGCATCGGAGATATGGTTGTTAGTAAATTTAACGACTGAAATTTTTCGTTGGTAAATTTACCGACAGAATTACCAACGGTAAAAATTTTTGTCGGTAAATTTACCGACGGTTATTTTGTTTGGTCAGTAAATTTTTTGACAGAAAATTACCAACAGATTTTGTAATTTTTTCGATAATTAGCGACAGAATTTTTTCCGTCAGTAAATCCAATATATTTACCAATGAAATTTTTTTTGTTGATAAATTTGTTGAAAACTATTTTTTAAAATTTACCTACAAAGTGTTTAGTTTCTCTGGAACCCACCATGGAGAGAACTTCATTATTTTAAGTAAAAGAATTAAAATATTGAAATTCATACTAAAACAGAATATAAAATAAAGAACTGAAATCATTTTTTCAAATAATAGATATTTCATCAAACATCTTACATGCATCAGAAATTTATCTCAACATCACAACTAAAATCACATTTTGTCCCTTCTATCACTAACATTTATACCTTAAAGTTGTTTTCTAATAATAAAATACAAAAATAAACGAAAGTAATAAATACCCAATTTAACTTTCATTCAATATATAAAAAACGCATGATAGTAGTTGCAAAAATACCTTTACCGAAGTACACGATAACAATAGCCGGAGAAGACAACGCCGTCGAGCAGAAAAGGAGTCCACAACAGAGAAATGGGCTCTAAGAAAACCGAAGAGAAGACGTAGGAAGAAGGAAGAAGAAGAAAGGAAGAAGAAAACACAAATGGGAGGGAGATGTCGGGTGAGTTTAGATTTAAAAAGAATTTACCAACGAAAATTTCCGTAGGTAAACTCAAAAAAATTTATATCTCCAATAATTCCTGCCTTTTTACAGACGGAAAGAAAATTTTCGTCACCAAATCCATTTACTAACGGAATTTACCTACGAAATTTTTCGTAGATAAACTCAAAATTTTTTATTCCACTAAAAATTCCCTCCATTTTTAGCGACGGTATATGTTCCGTCGCTAATTTTGTCGCGATGAATTTCCTTCAAATTTAGCGACGAGTATTAGTACCGTTGCTAAATCACTCAATTTTAGCAACTGAAATATCTTTTCCGTCGCTAATTTCTAATGGTATATTTTCTGTCGGTAATTTTTCGTCACTAAATTATAGTGATTACCGACGGCCATATTGTTCCGTCGCTAACGTCCGTTGTAAATTTTGTCTTGACGAATTTCCTCCAAATTTAGCGACAAATATTAGTACTGTCGCTAAATCACTCAATTTAGCGATAAAAATATGCTTTCTGTTGCTAATTTCCGACGAGAATTTTTCCATTGCTAAGTTTTTGTCGCTAATCTATATTTTTCTTGTAGTGAGTTATGGAAAAATTTATCAAAATTCCTCTTTTTCAGTAATATAAAAGTACTTTAAATATTTTGCCCCTATTCAAAATAATTTCTAGATCTGTCCCTGCAAGTTGCAATAATAACAATATCTTAATAGAAGTCTCGCTGAGAAGTAAGCTTTGAGGAAATATACAAGTACGTTAGCCTTATTTCTAATTGGTAGAGAGATTATTTATGATAAACCTATTAAAAAAAAAGAAAAGAATATACAATATATAAAATATAAAAGAATAAAATAGAATAAAACAGAAAAAATAATAATAATAAAAGATACATATTAAAAATAAAAAATAAAAACAAAATTAGACATAAGGATAATAATAATAATAATAAGAAATAAAATAAATAAATATGTATAAATAAAATATAAAAAGGTAATAAAATAAATAATATAATAAATATAGAATAAGATAAAGAATAAAAATAAAAGATAAAACAAGTAAATAAATACACAAACAAAAAAGAAAACAAATAAATAAATAAAACAAGTCATTGTAAAAAAAAAGTGTAGGCTAGATAATGAATGTTTAAGCTAAATAACTAGGAGGGGAGTACTATAAATTATATGTTTGGGCTAAATATAAGACAGGAGACTCAAAAGAAAAATATTTGGCCAAAAGAGCAATTCAACCCTCAACGTTTACACCGAAATCTAAGTTGGACTTTAACATTTCAGTACATTCAAAATGAACCCTAATGTTTGCAAACATTCAAAATGAACCATAGCATTTGAAAAACGTTCAAAATAACCTTTGATAGGATTAAATTACTCAAAGAGTTAGCCCTCTGTTAGTTAAATGCTAACATGACATTTTTCTGATGAGGATTTTTTAATTTTATTAAAGTGGGACCCACATAATGTTAAATGGAAGTTGGTCCCACTTCCATTTAAAATTCCTCATTTTCTTTATTCAAACCATATTTCTCAACTATAACTCCTTGTCCTCGAGTTCAAAATCTGCTCTAAGTTGGGAACTTGTCCAGGTAGAAATGTTGGGTTGTGGAAAGGGATCCTCTTCAGTTAAGCTTGGTTAGGTATAACTATGCAATTTTAGAACAAACTTGACCAAGGGTTCAAGGATTCCAGCACCAAACGCAAGCCATAATGGCCGGCTAATAACTTAAATATAAGAAAAATTGCAATGTCATAACGAAAAGGTTAGCACCATAAGCCATCCTATAATAGCAACTATGCAAGTATTGATAGTAGTGATTCAACCTTTGCTGAAATGATACATGAAGAATTTTTGAAGAAAGAAAATTGGACATAAAGAAGGAAAAAAAAAGTAGTTAATGACAAGAGGAGTTCCAAAGTTTATGAAGGTCTTTCTCTCAAGTAATACATTAGTTAAGGATAAGAGGAGTTTCCTAAGTTCTAAGAGTCGAAGAGAGCAAGGGAACACGACTTCTCATGGATGACAAAAACACATATGCTTTGTTTATGCCCTATAGCCAATCGAATTGGTTGTACTTTAGTGACAATTATTTAAAGGCATTTTTTATGTTGTAATGTTTAGATTTATATGATAAAGTCCATGAGATAATAGTACAATGCAAATGCAATTATAATGAGATTATAATTATAAGATTCATATTGCATTTATGTATTATCTCTAAACTGTTCCTAGTCATTGTTTTATTAAGATTGGACATTAATAAAATATAAAAAGACTAGCACATGTTATGTTTTTCCTTATGAAGGAAATAGTCAATCTCATAGGCTAAAGTATAGAGATACTTAAACAAACAAGTAGGTGCTTGTTAGAGAACAAATTCACTAAATATACCTGACATGAGAAATCCATTTGAAACATTACTTGTATGTCTATGGAATTCTCGTTGTGATGATTGTATAAGTGATCCTTTTACTTGAGGTCACTAAAGTTATCTTATATGGGGATTGATATGTTTTGATACTACTTATCATCTATTTAATCATGGGTCTTTAATAGTTAGTGAATGGAAGTAGCATGAATTATATGGAGGTAGTTATGTGATTAAGATAGGATTTATCACCATAAAATAATTAGGGAGAATGTTTCGTTGTTTTTGATTAGTATTGATTCGAGAAATCCTTAGTCAAAGTAGAATGTTGTTTTGTAAATAGTTTATAAATGTCATTAATTGAATCAATAACTAATAACAAAGAATTAACATGATTGGCTCAAAATAGAGTAGACATTATTTCCATGCTCTATAGCTAATCGGAATATTATATAATGAAAGGATTAAATTATACAAAAAAAATCATGCATGGAAAGGTTAGTCAAAACTACTTTGACATTCCTGAATATTTGGGTAGTCATGACACATTGCTAGACGTCAATCTTGATCTACAATTATAAATTATTTAATTGTAGAATTAAAGATAAATTAAAGGAAATTTTAATTTATCTAATTTTAATTATGAATTATAATTATAATTTATAATCATTGCTAACATATTTAAAAACCTAATAGGTCTCACATAAAGAATGGGTTAAAGAGAGCAATGTTATTTTAATCAAGTTAGACTTGATTATAAAGTTTGAGAAACTTTATGATTAAATATGAGATATTTAATAAATAAGGATGAATATGAGATACTGAAATTTAATTTGGACATAATTAGTATTTAATTAGAATTATTTGTAATTCCGATTAAAGTTTAATTGAAATTAGAATTTAATTTCAATTAAATTACTAAATCGTCCAAAACTTATTATAAATAGGCTTAAGATCTAATGGAGCTAGCACTTCTTACTTACCCTCTCTATCAGAGTTACAGAATTCTCTCAACCTATTTTATGGATACCATTATAGGTTAGACACTTATATGGCTACAGTGGTTGAAACGGATCAATTTTGAAAATAGTTTAAGGGATACGACAAGAAGAGATCTAGTTTCGAAATAAGGTGTGAATTAAGTTTCAGCTTTATTATGATTACATTTTAACTTACAATCAAGTCCTTATTATTACAACCATTTTCTTGAAATTGATTCAATAAAAGACAATATTCAACACTTTTGAATAATAAGTTGAAATTGTATCCTATAACAAAAGCATATCATTAAAGCATAATTTTTGGAAGAGTATGAAAAGTAATTCTTTTTTTAATCAATATACATATATTTATTCAAATTAATAATCAAAACATGAGCAAACAATTTTAGAATTAATAAATCAGAAAAAATAAAATAAATAAATAATTTAATGAAAAGGATCCTTTAAGTAAATCTTTAAATGTTTTGGAGATAAATTAAATAAATTACGAAAAATTCTACATCAAAATTATATAAGTTGTAATATGCATACAAATATTTAAGAATTAGGCTTTTAATAACAAAGATCGAGGGTTTAAGTATCTAAAATCTCTTTTCTTGGACCTTAACTAAGACCTTAGTTGAACCCCTGTGGCTTTATAGGTTTAACCTACATTTAGGTTGACTTTTGTTTTTTTTTTTCCCTTTTACCAAACACCAATTATTGTTTAACATCTTCAAAATCCCAGCCAACTTTTAAAAGTAAAACAACCAAAACATGGTCGCCATTAGACCCTTAAGTCTAAAGTACAAAATCATGCAAGTGTTGGCGAGCCTTTATTGATGCTTGCCACTCAGATTCATATGTAAGACCAAAGATGAAAGGTGTAACTAAGTTGTTCTAAGTCCAAGAGTGCATAAAGTTACTTAACTTCAATGAGAAAGTTGAAAAGTATGTAAATCTATGAGTACTAACTTAGGTAATGGAGCAATGTGATTGCATTATAGATGTGTTGAGATAGACCATACATGAGAATGGCTAAGGATGCCTAAACTAAAGACTCATCAAGACACTTGTCTTTGGGAGGTGATAATTTGGGGACATATGGCAAGAATATAAAAGTAACTCTTCTACCTAAAAGAAATAAATAGACCTATTGGTTTATGATTACAAGATAAAGCTAAGCCAAGTTTTAAGTTTTAAGATTTAAGCTTGATTGTCACATAACGACTATGAAAAATTTATTCTAATTTTGTCGTATCAAAAAATTCATCTAAAAAACTAATATTAAAGTTTAATGGGGAGTTCTTTGATTGTTGTTGAAAAAAGGATAGTGGAAGTGATCTTATGAAAAGAGTTAATTAAATAGCGTCAATAATTAGTCCTCTAATCCCAAGAGAAAAGGGCTTGATTCCTTTCATAGAATGATTTGAAGCTTTGGTAATTGAGTTTCAAGAAACAAAAAAAAACACTCAAAGAATAGATGAAAGCTCTTGGGGAAATGAGCTATGCCTTATTATTGTTCAAGCATGTTATGCCTAGGTGTTAATTGGTTTGATCAGAAAGCACTTTAGTGAAGGTGTATGACCCCTAGGTTTTTAATGAAAAATAGATCATCGAAGAGCTCGAAATTTTTTATAGGATATAGAGTGGTACTTTACAACAACAAAGGTAATGGTTTAGAAAAAGGTGTTTAATTCAAAGACAGTTTCAATCACATCAATGTACATAATGAATGATGCAAAGATGTTGTGAAAGACAGACCTCTAATGACATTAACACAAGTAAACCTCCCACTGACATTTAGGAGAAAATGAATGAGGAGCTAACTAACTAGTTCCTTAACAATAATACTTCTTAGCTTGTGATGGAAACTTTGCAGTTGTTAAAGCAAGACGTCTCGTTATAGGAGTATGCGAGAAAATTCACATCCTTATTGTTAGACATGCAAAGCATATCCGAAGAAAAGTAGTTCAACTTTATAAGCAGGTTAATGCAAGATGGCTCATTATAGGAGTATATAAGAAAATTCACATCTTTAATGTTAGATGTGTAAACTATATCAAAAGAAGCCAAGTTGTTTAACTTAAAGAAGCCAAGTTGTTTAACTTTATAAATGACTTCCAAGTTTGGTGACAAATAGAGTTTCAGAGGCAAAATGTGAAGGAATTATCTAACATTATTACAACTATAGGTGCTTTAATGGATCTTTGTTGAGCAAGTTTTAATCTTATAAAACCTTCAATATTTCACAAGCACATGGGTCATAAGCATAGTATATGATGTATCAATTCCACGAGGAAATAGTTAGAACTAAGTGAACCTAACTTTGTCTAAGGCATTGGGATATACGTTGAATGAAAATAAAATATTAGAATTTTAAAACTATTAAATGAAACTAAACAAACAATCAAGTAACAAATGAGCTACCACAAATATGTGAAGAATATAAACGATGAAGCTTGGGATTCATTTTATTGTTATTTTGTTCCCTAACCATTGTTAATTCAATTACGTGTTGATTTTAGATCTTCTAAGGGATTGATCACTCTCTCTCAAGAACTAATCAGTTAACTCTAATTGATTATGAAATTCCAAATTTTGCAACCTCTCAATTCACAAAATTTACTTAACATTTTCAACTAGTTCTTAAGTGATTTATCGAGTAATCAGGTTTTCACACAAGATCTCTCTTTCTATGATTACCAATTTGATATTTGTGAGACTTATTAGGTTATTAACTCTCATTACCTAACCTAATCGTATTACTTTCGACTCACTCTCTCTATTTATTATCAAAGTATTAGCATACCTAAACATCATAATACTAGAAAATTGAATTGAAATCAACATCAATAAAGTCACAAAACAACTCAAGAACAAATCCAAATATGAAAATTAACGTGAATAAAATATTCAAATCCAAGTTACACATCAAGTTAAATGAAATAAACAAAGGAAATAAAAAAAACTTGATTTGAACTTAAACTTGAAATCTGGAATTTCTGGATTGCTCTTCTGCTCCTCCTTCTTGCTCTCTCACTTTGTAAGATGGCGATTGCTCTTTTTCAGTGTTTTTTGTTCTTAAATAGTTATTGAGGCTTCTAGGTGTTAGTTTATTCCCTTGCAGCCAATTTTTGGTTGTAAATTTATTTGTATGACGTTATTTTTATTTAATAAAAGGCATTCTTTATCTTTGTGTATTTGTTAAATCTTTAATTATTAATCATAAAGATAAAATTTCTGGAATAATTGTTATGCAGTTAGAAATTATAATGCAATTATAATTATGAGATTCAAATTGCATTTTGTATTATTTATAAAATGTTCCTAATCATAGTTTCATCAAGATAGAGTATTGATGAAATAGTTACACTAGCACATGTTTGTTTGTTTCTTATGAATAAAGTAATCAATCTCATAGATTAAAGTGTGGAGAAACTTAAACAAACATACAGGTGCTTATTAGAGAATAAGTTCACTAAATTGAACCAAGTATAAGAATCTCAAATAGAACATTACTTGTGCGTCTGTAGATTATCTCATTATGTTGGTTGTATAATTGATCCTTAAACTTAAGATTACCAAAGTTATCTCATGTAGGAATTACTATATTTTGATGCTATTTATGTTCTACTCTTGGAATAGTTCATTTGGTAATTATTAGATATAGTATGAATTATATGGAGAGAGTTGAGTAAATCAACAAAGAATTTGTTGTCCTAAAGTAATTAGGGAGAATGTTCTATTGTTCTTGATTAGTAATGATTTTGGGAATCTCTAGCCAGAGTAAATTAAATTTTGTAAAAGTTGTTTTCAATTATCAATTATAAATCATTTACTAATTAGTAAGAACGAACATAATTGAATTATTTAGAGTAGACACGAATTCTATATTTTAATTCCAATTGGAATATTAGATGATGAAAGAATCAATTTATACATCATAGACATGCATAGATAGGTTAAGTCAAACTATTTTGACATTCCTAACATTTTGGTGGTCATGATATGTTGCTAGACGTCAATCATGATTTGTTATTATAAATTATTTAATTAGGGAATTAAAGATAAATTAAAAGAAATTTTAATTTATCTAATTCTAATTATGAATTATAATTATAATTTATAATCATGGTCAACAAATTAGGAGCCTAATGGGTCACATATAAAAGATCTATAAAGGAAAAAGTGAAATTCGAATAAAGTTAAACTTAATTAAGAAGTTTTAGAAACTTTAAGAATCAATTTGTAATATTTGATCTTATAAGGACTAATTCGTAATTATGACTAAAGTTTGAATTTAGTTGTAATTTTTTTATAAAATCTATATAAAAGAAAAAAATAGAAAATTTGGAGCTAGCCCTTCTTACATTTTTCCTCTCAAATTATATTTGAATTTTCTTTGAATAGATTTGTGAATACCATTCGAATGACTTTCAAGGCGAAAGGAAAATTACAATAGGAAATCAAAACAAGTTAGTATAACTTTGTTAATTTCTTGTTTTATGTTTAAAATTATATCTGTTAAAGTTGATTCTGTGGAAAATTTTAAATTCATTTCATTGCATTTAGATATAATCTTGCGTTTATTTTCCAATACTAGGGTTTTTTAGGGTTTATCTACTTAATTTAGTTCCAAAAATATCTCCAAAACATTAAAATTACAAAAAGGGTCACGTGTTGGAAAAGTTAAAATTCGATAGAATTACTTTCTGCGTTCTCTGTCACGATCATGGCTAGACAATTCATATTCGTGACTTGCTTCTATACTTTCAATTCTTCCCTTTTCTTCAATTGCATGTTTCCATACACTCAAACACATATCACACAACTCTTGAAAATAAAATTAGGATCCAAATCATGCTCAAAACTATATAAACACTTAGAATATAAACAAACACTAATAAAAACATAATTCTAAGCCTATATACATGATAATCATCTAAGAAATACTCAAAAGCACACTTAAACATCTATCAAAATATAGTATAATGTACACCTATCAATCTCTAGATTCCATCACCCATTTTTTAGTAGAGAGAGAAGAAAGAATGATGGAACTCAAAATGACTCAAAGAAAGGCAAAGAGAAAGTAAGTGAAACTTCTCAATGTGAGTTAAAAAAAATAATCAAAACATGATATTACTTGTTTCATTTTTTTAAGGGCCACATTTTAGTCAAGAATACCAAAAACAAATGTCAAGTATGGAGCAAAAAGATTTCATATTCGCGAAGGATCAAGGAAAGGAAAGTGAGGACTTAAAAAAAGAAGTCTATCTCAACAATTATATTATGTTGCATATAATGAGCCTTATGAAGGACTGTCCAAGCAAAACCAAACTCAACCGTAAGGAAAAATGTCATATAGGAGATTTGCTATTGGACACAAAAACTAGCTTTTGTGTCCAAAGTTTATCCAAGGAATCTTCAAGGTAATCATTTGCAGAGAAGTGCTCACGAACTATTTCGATGAGGGGATCAAGTTCTTTTAGTGAGGTTGGTTTATTAGACCCTTAATTCTAAACTATAGAATCATGTTAGTGTTAACAAGTATTGGTCGATGCTTAATACTCAGACTAGCATGAAGGTGATATGTTGACAATAAAGTAAGGCAAGGACATGCAAGTAAGCAAGACAAAAAGGGCATTGTCAATGAAAGCTCAAGAGTAGTGAGTTTTTGCATGCACTAATGCACATTCGTAAAAATCTTCAATGAGAGGAAATATTCATAGAGGAGAAAAAAGATGAAAGGTGAAAGAGTTAGAGAGTGTAGCAATGCATTTAACTTTAAAGAGAAGGTCAAAAGGTGTGTTATGAGATTTATTATACAATGGCTTAGATTATTACTCAATTAGGTCGTAGAGAAATGTGATTGCACTGTAGAATTGCTTGGATGGACTATGGATGATAATGACTTGGGATGACTAAATCAAAGGCTCATTAAGGCACTTGTCTTCAAAAAGTGATAACATGGCGACACGTGATAAGAACATGGAGGTAGTGGGTTAAAAAAAGTAAGAACACTATCTAATAAAGTGAGAACACTTCTTTAAGTAGTGAGAAAGTGGTCAAATAACATGGCAATAGAGCAGACATCTTTCCAACACATTTTTCATGTGCAAAAGAAGAGTAGTAGCCTAACGTAGATAACTCTCTACTAACTTAGTGGAATTAGTCGAAGAAGTTGTACTATCTTAGTAGGTTAGTGGAGAAAGTGAGTAGTTTAGCTTATTTAGTTCCTAAGTTCTTGTAAACCTACATAAAGAAATCCTTACAAATTCATTTGAATGTGTAAAGAGTACATTCAATCATATGTAAGAGACTTGAGAGCTTTGAGAGAAAATTCTTATTCAAAGCTTCAAGCAAGCAGTTCTTGAATAGTCTTATTGGAAAGTGCTTTAAGGAGGAAATTACTTGATTTCTTTATAGTATATCTTTTTGTGAATATATCAATAAAATATTTGCTTTATGGTACCTCTCTTGTTTGTCTCATTTGATTGATTTATACTAAATACTTGTGTATTGAAAATGTGATGGAAACACTTAAATACGAATAACGTGAAGCATTTTAAAATAAACGGACTTGTTAGTCAACGATAACGAGGGAAGGTTAAGCTAGACTTTGAGACTTTAGCTTGACTATCACACCAAGACTTGGTCAAATTTACTTCAATTATGCCGCACCTAAAAAAGTCCCTGTGACAATTGTCATCCTTTTTAGTATTGTCGACCATCATCTACTCGACCACTAAGGCCCTGTTTGTTTCGAGGGTTAGTAATGGAATGGAATGGAACGTAACACGCTTCCATCGTTTGTTTGAAGGTTTCATAATGGAATGGAATGGAATGGGATGGAAGCAGAGGGTTTCATGTTACGTTC
>JANIJH010000002.1:38640929-38653481 GCA_024520975.1 Erythroxylum areolatum | reverse complement strand
CAGCCTCACCTTCACCAAAAGACTGACTTGAGCGTCGGAGGGGCTAATCGGGACACAACCCCCGACGTGCCTTCTTTATTTTGCAGGTACCTTCACGTCGAAGTCATCACAAGAAGCAACTAACTCATGGATCCAAACGGCAACGTCCCGTTCCGCCAGAATTCGGCAGAACCAGAGTTTTATTTTTATTAAAATTAAATATTCTAATTATTATTAAAGTCAAACTTTAATTATAATTTAATACAATCAAATATATCATATTTGATCCTTAAAATTTTTCAAACTTTATAATTAAGTCCAATTTAATTTAATTTAAATTTTCTTTTTTAAATGCTTTATTGTGATCCGTTAGGTTTCTAATATATTAACAATGATTATAAATTATAATTTTAATTGATAAACAAAATTGGAAAATTAAAATTTCTTTTAATTTATCTTTAATTCTCTAATTAAACAATTTATAATCATAGATCAAAATTGACGTGTACCAACATGTCATGACTATCCAAATATTAGGAATGTAAAAGTGGTTTTACTCAATCTATGCATGTACGGTTATGATATATAATTAATCATTTTGCCATCCAATATTTCAATTAGATATAGAATATGAACATAGTATCTACTCTTTTTAAATCCAATCATGTTCTTTCTAGCTACTTAGTAATTGATTTATAATTGATATTTAAAAATACCTTTTCAAATATCAATTGACTCTAATTAGAGAATTCCTTAAATCATTAGTATTCAAAAATAGTAGAACGTTATTTTTAATTACTTTAGAATGACGAATCCCTATTGACTTAGTCAACTACGTTCATATGATTCATATCATATCCAAGTACTATAAACTGGACTACCTTAAATAGAATAGACTATAAGTAACATCAAAATGTAATAAAAAAAGTAACATCAAATTACAAGAATTCTCACATAGAATATCTTAATAATATTAAGTTTAAAGATCAATTATATAACCAGTGAGAAAATTCACAGATAGATAAGTAATATTCTATTTAAGATTATCATAATTAGGCCAGCTCAATACATTTGTTTAAGTAACTTAAAACTTTAATTTAAGAGATCAATTATTTTATTTATTAGAAAGAAATATAACGTCCAGAAATTGATTTATAGAAGCCTTTCTTACTTATTACCGATCACTCTTTACGATCCTTGCTTTCCTTCTTGGCAATGACGGACTTCTTTCAAGTACATGGCTAATATATATATATATATATATATATATATATATACAATCTTGGTAAAGGGCCAAATAAATTAAAACTAGCTAGACTGTAACGCATTGGTTCAAATTAAAACTAGCTAGACTGTAACGCATTGGTTCATATATACCAAGATTGTGTTCCTGTTCCCCCCCATGCTTGCCTTGCCTCTCAATTATAATTAGACATGTGCACAATTTCTCGATCACCGATTGTACGGATTTGGGTCTATAATAACAAATTTCCCTATTTTCCAAAACAAAAGTACAGAAGGTGGAGTGTTTACAGTTTATTGTCGTGAAAATCTGAAAATTCACCTAACTGCAATTAGTTGGTCGCAGAATAAGAAAATATTGATAATTTGACCGTGAAAAAGACAATTATGTAGTCGTACACGTCATGGTACGGTTGCCACAATCCGCAACAGCTGTGATTTTGCCACAAGTTTTATGAGACAAATCTTAAAATGTAGTAGTTAGATACAGGAGATTTCACAACCAAGTTGAACATGATTTTTCCAGTAAATTAAAAAAAAAAAAAGAGCTTTCAAGATATTTTTTAACAATCTTTTAAGACAAGAAATCTGGAATATCTCCCCATTTATTTATTTGTAAGGGACAAGGGAGACCAACTGCTGGAAGCTTTTCCACCTAACAAATGCAAACAAACCAACCAACCGCCCGCCACTTAGACCTAAGCTTTCTTTGCAGGAGAGACAATTGTACCATAGCGCCGCCTCCAAATATGATTTTGACCCATTATCAGCCAAAATATATGGACCGGGTATGCGTCTTTTGACTGCACTCAACAAGGTTCAACCAAGTCCACGAAAACACAAAATAAGTCTACGACTAGTAACAACCAACACAAGGGTAAAAGCTAAAGATTCTGATTCAGCTAAGTCTATGACTCAATTTTCTACGAATAACCTTCAGAGGCTACAATGGCATGGCATGGCATGATTGAACGTTCTACCAGCCAAAACATTATCTGAGCAGCGGAGTGGTCTTGCAAAGTTCAGTACCACAGCCATTCATCAAATTATTAACAATCAATCATTTAGCTGCTATGTTAGGGGATGAATTGAAGAGCACTGTCAACATTGCCCTTATGTACAATGTACAACTCACTGCCAGAAAAACTACACATCAACCTGAAAGTAGACATCCTTTTTTCCCCTTTCGTTCTTCCCAAAGTTACCCTTCTTTGAGTGGAGATATCCCTAGCTGACTGTTGCTAATAAATAAATTTCGCCATACAATCCTTGCTGTGCAATCTATAACAATAATATCAGCGTTCTATACCCTTCAAGAAAACTGATGTGGTACACATCATTTCCTAAGCTTCATGTGACTTGTTAATGGGAAAAATAAAAAGACGAGACCCAAAAAGAAGTTCCATCTATTTTCCCTTTCTGCAGGCAGTTAGATTGATAAGCTAAACAATCTGTTGAACAAATCCAAGTTTCCAAGTTATAAAGAGCACAACAGATTTAAATGAAGTTAACCATAAATAATCTGTAGTCTACACCAAAATGAACAGCATGCATTATATGAAAAATGGGTCAATCTGACAGCTGATATTCAAAAGCGAACCAAATCAAGGCACTTAATATCAAATTCCAGAAAAAAGGAAAAGACTATAAACCAAAATGTTATTATTCAAAATTATCTTTTTACAAATGACTAATATTTCACCCATAGATAATACTTTACTAGCTCCAGTTAGATAACAAACGAGAAACTGATTCATATTTTGAGTGAGAAGTCTGCACTAAGCATGTAATGGTCAAATCACCTGAAATAACAAGCACAGGGCATATCTGAGTAAATAAGATCACATAAAAGATCAAACATCTGTACTATAAAAGACATCTCGCCTACCTTTATTACATCTGTAGTTCTGGGACATCAAAAACTGGAAAAATAAGTTAAGCAGTATTAAGTTCTCTCCGCAGCAGTAAGATGCCCCATCTGTTCTGCAAGATTATTTACATTCCTTATACTCCGCCAAAATCTCCCATGATCACCAGGCTTTATTTCATTTTTCCTACTGTCACTATCCTTTCTTTCTGATTCAGCTTCTTCGGTGTTGGTTGAACCAGGATTCTCAGTCAAAAACTGTTCCCAGAATATGTCATTGACACCAACAACCACAGGAGGAGCAGTTCCAGTTGCACGTTCTTTTTCAGGTATTGATTCTCGGATAACAGCTACAGCAGGATCAGAATTCATGTCAATGCTGGGGGATCTTGCTCGAACATCAATATTAGGTTGTACACATGAAACAGCTGGGCTGTCTGGGCAGCTAGTAGATTCATCCAATTCTCCAATGGAATGGTTTCGAAGGTGGGGGTCACCAGCCTCAAGAGCAATATTCTCCCAAAATGCCAGGGAAGACTCCAATTGTTCGAAAAGCTCCGTGTTTGATGGAGCAGCATTATCTGCGTTTTCTCTAACTGAAACTTGGGATGTTGCCATCTGATTATCCTCCATGGTTGCCTCATCGTAGAAATAACCAATTCTGGGTAGTCTTCTCTTTCTGTCATGGCCTTCCAGTTGCGGCATGCGATCTAAGGCAAGTCCTGGTTTTTGTAAGACTCGTGATACAAAAGACAGCATATGCTGTTGTCTTTGCTCCATTTGTTGCAACCTCTCCTTTAAAACCCGCATTTGCAGTTCAAATCCTTGTCGTTCTTGGTCATGGCTTTGTATCTGTGAAATAAGAAATTGTTTATCATGTTTAAGCCTCTCAATGTCATCCCTGTATCTCTGCCGCTCCAAATCTGTCAATGGGTTAGACCCATGTATATTTTGCATAGAATGACTGTGAACGGGCTTTCTTCTGTGGATGTTCTTCAATAAGTGTGGTTGACCTCTGATAAAATCCTCGTTGGCAAACTCCCATTGTTCAGGATCGACTTTTCTAAAACCCTATAGGAAACAGAAACAACACATTCAACATAAAACCCCGCCCAAAAACAAAAAAGAGAGAGCGAACGAAAGCAAAGGCCCACACATAATACCATACAGAAATGTGTAAACAATAAAATCCCATTAAATAAAAAGAAAGAAAGGTATCAAGAGGACGATTTGACTTACATATGTGTTGAGCTGCCTGATAAAGCTTGAAAAGTTATTGTGTTTGAAAAATCTTGGGAGCAAATCCCTTGCAAAGTCTGGTGGATTCCAGACAGTAAAGCTCTTATTGCTCCCACTCCATGACACGATTGAATCTGTAGAAGGATCATCCACCATCTCGTAAGTCTTTACGAGGAAAGGTGGCAGCGAAGTCGAGCTGGCGTGAGATTCATCCATTTTAAAATCCCAATATGTAATCAGAAGCACACCATCAACTGCCCTTCTAATACAAAAAGAACTACCTTCGTCAAAGATCAAAGTCCGATCCTGTTCTCAGTACCAAAACCCCTCATACATAAAACATCCAGACAACACTTCTATCCCCCGGGAGAATTCCACAATCCCTGAATTCCCCGAAAACCCAAATTTCAACGCTTGAAATTCAGCCTCAAACTTCAACCTTCAGATCAAAATCGAAAACAAAAAACCCAATAAAACCCTCTTGCTCTCCCAAAATTCCAAACAAGACCAGTATTATATCTCCTAGAGCTGAATACCAAAGAGTCAACGAACCGTCCTCTAAATCCCAAACTCCACAATAATTTGATTGAAGGAAGCTCCTTTATCCTTGAATCTCTTAGAAATCACGACACCCAGGACTGAAGATGTCGCCCAATACCCCCCAAAGGACCAAAAAATCAACCCAAAACAACAAAAATCAAGAGGAGCCACTTGCCAGTTTTCAATCAAAACCACCCCCAAAAAGTAAATACAGGCGAGAAAACTGGATTTTCATTTCATAATTATCAAAAGCAAGAGTTGAGTGCTGGTGTAATTATATCTAAAACAACAAAATCCCAAGCACTTGAATATATATTAGCAGTTGGAATTTCCCTCAGAAACAACCCAACCCTACCTATTTGACAATTCATGATTCATCTTCCTTTTTCTCGTCTATAAAGTAGAAAGCAGACATAAGAAAAGTCTTAAGGTTCTGTTTACAACAAAACAAGAAAAAAAAGATAAGCCGGAGACAGAGCACCAACCGACAGTGAGTAAAAATCCAATAACCATAATAACTAACAAAATTTTAATTTTTTTTATATGGATAATATAAATAGGCTGTAGGCGGTTAGTCTAGTCCTCAGCGGTAACGAAGAGAGAACTTCGCACCTTTCCATTACTAATTTCCCTCCTTTTCTTTTCTTTGTTAACGAGTACAACTATTTAGCAAAAATACATTAGTTATAGCTTAATCCCAGCTCCGCCCTCCACAAAAGCGAGAACGGCATATACTCAAAGTTTACTCTCGTAAAAAATAAAGTAGAATCTCTCTTAATTTTTATAAAAAATAAAATAAAATAAAATAAGGCCTAGTTAAGACGTTTATAAAGAATAAAATGAGACAAAAGCCCTATTTAGTAATTAACTAATTACATTAGCTGTTAGTTGATAGTTAACTATATCAGCTAATTTGACCAGCGGATTGAATTAGCTATTTGTTAGAGATATTTGATAAAATTAACTGTTTAATATTAGCTGTTTATGTGTAAAATGACTTATGAGAATATTGCTTTAAAAAATTATAAGGATATGATTATTATATATCTTAGTATTTTATTGAATATTCTTATAAGAATTTAGACTTTAGAAAAGTCATGTTCACCTATACTGTTTCATCATCTATGAAAAATTTATACAACTCTTTCTATTTTCATTTTTATTTTCATTTAAGGTCAACGTTTTATTTCTAACCTATAGCTGCATAAAACAATTATAAGAACAAATATTGTTCCTAAAACATTATGTATCTAGGAACCTCAATTAAAAGATATAATTGACTTTTAATAGTTAAAATTTTGGTTGATTGATGACAACGTTCTTATATAGGAACGTTTTCATTTTTGATTGTTTATCTTAAATCAGTTATCGGATTTGCTATTATCTAAACAACTTTCGTAGCTGTTTGAAGAGTTAAACAACTGAAGACAACCAATCAGCTAAAAAAAATAGCTGATTGGTTGTCTACCAAACGAGGCTATAGGGTTTAGTCCACTCTTAACATTTACAAAAAGCAAAACGAGATTTTTATTTTCTTTACATATTTTTTCATTTAATTTTTTTAGTTGTTTTATAATCTTAATACTTATAAAGAGAAAAAGGAGGTTTTTTTTCTTTACATATTTTTTCATTTGATTTTTTTAGTTGTTTTATAATCTTAATGTTAAGAATTAATGCAATTCATTATATTCTTCAATTGTATCACAATGAAAAGTTTAAGATAACTTATTTAATAATAAAAATATACTTTTAAATTTTACATATTTATATATTGTTATTTTTTAAGATTCTTTTTTTTTTACTTTATCAAAGAGCTGTAAAATATAACCCTAATAACAAGAAGTTCCAACTTAGATCTCTGATACCCATATAAATTAGACGATAAGAGAAAGGATGTCTAGTTATTTTTAATTATATGAGATTAAAATGTAAAAGTCGCAAAATATTAATTGTATGTTGGTTAGTTGTGCAAATATCAATGGATTTTTGTATGCAAAGCTCATTCAGACAGGGAAGTTTCACAAATTCATAATAAAATCAAGAGTAATATGGAATGAAGCAAGTGTCTTTCGTCGGAGTCTGTCATGGAGTGACGTGTGTGCTTCGATAGCCAAGGAGGGATTAAGATTTCATTATATGATAGAATCTCTAGTGTACTGACTACTTTGAGACAAGGATGTTTTCTTGCTCCCCCATCGTTTAAAGTGGTGGCAGCCGCTTCCTCAGGCGAACAGTAGTCCGCTAGTTAATTTACGTGGGTAATATACCAATTTGCTCTAATGGATTATATTTATTTATGAGGTATAACTATCACTCACTCACACAAATCAAGTAAAATAAGAAAGCATACGATATGGTCATGCCTGAGGAAGGCTCAGCAGCCTCATGCCTATTTAGGTCAATTTGGCTCATATAAGGAACCTTAACAATCCTCTTCTGCAACTGTAAGGTTTAGCACGCCTTTTTTCTTTTTTCCTATTTATATCTCGGGATGGCTACAACCTGAAAATATTTGACATAATCTAAACTTGTGAAAGGATGGAGCAGAACCAAAAGACGCATTTGGAAAAAAATCCAGCCCTTGGTATGATGCTTGACGCATTTATATCTGTTATTGAGCATCTTATAAATAAAAATGACAGACTTATAGCTGCTAAAGGACAATTTTGAGGCTGGTATCTAATCTTCACATACTTTCTCTTAAATTTGCACTTAGAACCGTCAGGAAGCTTGTGTCAAGAAAAACAAGTATTAGTTGGCACTAAGGTAAGAGATAAAGCACAACCTTAAATTTGTTATGTGACAATTTAGTTCATTACGCTCGTTTAATTGAGTATTTTTATTGTTTATAATACTTAATTAATTCATATTATGTTTTTAGGTTGTAATTCACTTTTTTTGAAGCAAAGGGAACAAATTAAGATAAGTTTGAGGTAATTTGGAGCTATTTTGACTAAGTCATAAAGATGTTGGAAAAGTATATGGGCACTAGCATGCCTATATTGATGTAAACATGCCTATGTTGATGGCAACATGTACATGTTAACATTTTTCATGGAAAATAAGTGGTTAAAAAGTTTTAGAGAGTTACACTGCCATTAACATGTCAGTGTTGGAGACCAACACACCCATATTGATGTCCATATTCATTATGAACTCAATGATTTTATGATTTTTAATTAACAAGCCACCAATATGACAATTTTAATACCCCTATACCACCAAGAATCCTAATTTTTAAACTATAAAAGGCAAAATTAAGAAGACAAACAAGAAGGAGGCTCGAGAAATAGAAGTAGAAACCCTAGAATGGCACAAGGGACTAGAAACAACTAAGGAGACCATTTAGAGCATATTTTCATCAATCTAAAGTGAAGTTTTTAGAGATTTTAAGAAATTCAATCATGTCATTCTTGATTTTCAACTTTTTCTTTAGTTTTGATAATTTGTTTCCTGTGAGTATAAGTTAAATTCTCTTTGGTATCGAGATTAGATAAACTCCTAGATAGACCTTGTAGCGACTTTATTTTAATTTCATTTATTCATTAATTTCATTGAGATTTAATAATGTGTTCTTTATTATTCCTAAATTAATATTCTTGGTATGTTGATTTATATATGATTTCATGCAAATAAGATTGAGCAATTCAATGTATGAGTAGATTTAATATAATTGAAAGGAGTTGCATACAAACTTAGAGATAGGACGAGCTAAATTTTCTAAATTAAGGTTAAACCTAATAATTAAATTTATAAATTAATTAATGTGATTATAGGAGCTTTAATTAGAAACAGATTTCAATTAATCAACCTAAGATTAGTTATTAATAATCTTGAGAAAGATATTAGCGAAATTAAGGAATTTCCATAGTTTAATAGACTTTAAATTAAATTGATTAGTAAAATCATGATCACGTAAGAAATTCTAGGGGATTCAAATTCCAGGGGGTGTTGTTGTATTGGTTGATTTTCTCTCCTTTCTCCATCTTAGTTTATTTGATTATATTGACTTGTCTTAAACTTATTTTATTTTATTTTAAATTTGATTTTTTAATATCACCTTGATTATTGGTTAGATCATAGGAAAAGGGTTAGTACTAGTGTTCATAGTCCTTATAGGATCGACTTGTACTCATTAATGCTAGCTACAATTACACCGTATGTTTATAGTTAAAATAAATAAAATCCATGTCAATCAAGTTTTTGGTGTCATTGTCAAGAGGTAGGATATTAGGAACCTTTGATTTCTATTAATCTAACCACTAATTTTCTTTCGCATTTTTTAATGTTTTTTTATCTTTGGAACTTTTTTTTGATATTGTGTTTATTTTCAAGATTTAGTTACTCATTATCATAGCTACCAAACAAAATGGATGGATGGAGAGGGCATTATTCTCTAAGAGAATATAGTTTGCCATCATTTATTATAGTATTAGAAGCTTGGAATAAGAGGTAGGGTGATATGTATTCAAAAGCTCAATAGACATCTATGGCATGTTATGACATTTATAGAGGTCCTCCCCAATTATGAACGTCAAGTATTGGACTATATGTAAGGGCAATCAATTCGCAAAGAGAATTACCCTTAAAATTAGTGTTTTGAATATCGTTCCGTACCGATCGATACTAGTCAAAAAATAGAACGGTGTTGAAGCCATCGATACCAGCTAGTATTGGGAGTGTTCATTTGATATCGGTTGATATTCAAAATACCGGTCGTGTACCGGCCGGTACCATAAGTTTTAAAAAATTGTAGGGATTATTTAGCATAAATAAAAAAAAATTACATAAAACCCCCACCCCGAACCCATCTGCACTCTGCTACCTTTGCATTCTTCTCCCTTTCTCTCTCTCTCAGACTCACCTCCATTCTCTCTCACTATCTCACACTCTCCATTCTCTCTCCTGTTCTCCTCTCCATCTTTGGCATTATGTTTTTGGATAAGTGTGAAAGTTTCTTAGTTCTTCTTAATGAAAAAAATTACTTAACTTGTGCATTCCATTTCAAGATATTTATCAAGGATTTATGAAGATATGTTAATGGAAATGATCATATCCCTAAAAAAAAGAATAAAGATGAACATGCTAAGTGAAGTTAGGAATGTTTAAGTCATGTTTAAGTCATAACTTGAATTTTTGGATTCATTGAGTCATCATCTTAAATCTTTGAACCTTCAAGACTACAAAGCATAATACTATACGTCAATTTTAAATTTAGTAAGAATTTACCACTCTCTAATAGGAAAGTCTCTCTATTTCTGAATATTACTCTAGTTCATGAATCTTTACTTCTTTAGGCTGAATATAAAGACAGTGTTTATGCTGCATTGCCTTATAGAGGACTTAGCACCACTAATTTTGTTGATGAAACGACTATAGAATTAATTTCTTACAAAACTAATACCTTCATTTATTGTTATAGATAAATGGACGGATGTTCAAGTACTCTTGATCAAATTGCTTCAAGAAGATATAATGATCCAACTTGGGCTCATGCTGCAGTGGTCCCAGGTATACAAAATCATACAATTTGCTTATTTTGTAACAAGCATTTGGAAGGTGGAGGAACCACCCGATTGAAGAAGCATTTAGCTTAGATTAAAGGAGATGTAAAACCCTGTAAAAAATTAAGTCATGATGTAAAATGACAAATGCAAAACATTACTTGAAGAATATCAACATGAGAAAGATAGAAGGGAAATGTTGAATTTTGAAATTGGTACTAGAAGTTTGTTTGCTGGTTTTGTGATGATTGTGGAAATGTTAAAGGTGGTAGTGTTAGTGGTAGTGATAGTGGTAGTATTCCATCCCAAGCCCAAGAAGAAGTGAATCTTACACCTAAACTTGGTGTAAGGAAAAGAAGAAGGTAGGTGACTAATTTTTTTTACACCACGAATAACTCCTGGAGCCCAATCTTCAATTCGTAGTGCAATGCAATCAAGAGATGCAACTCACAATATCGATATGGCAGTAGCTAGATGATGGTATGATACAGGTTCATCATTCAATGCTTCTCAGTTTTGTTATTATCAACCTATGATGGATGCAATAACCTCCTACAATTCAGGATACCAAGCTCTTACGAATAATGACTTAAGAAGTCAACTTTTGAGTTGTTCAGGTTCTAAAATTATAAGTTATTTCATAGAAAGAAGAATAAATTGGGCTACTTTTGGGTGTTCAATCATATGTGATGGCTAGAATTGTAACATCCCATCTCCCATAGGAAGGGTTTATTGGTAATTTAGGACGGGATAGATTTTTGAAGGTCAGATTTGGGAGTTATGATTTTTGCAAAAACTGAACCTAAACTAGGTTGTGAATGGCTGATCATGACAGTAGCTTCCATAACAGTTTTGAAATTGTTAGAAATCGAATTGGAGGTTGAGTCCTCATGAAAATTGAAGTTTGAGATCTTATCCTTTCAGGGATATAAGGTAGTGAATTTTGTGACTTTTGTGCTAAGAGAATTACTGTTTTGTGGTTATGAAATCAGAAATTTATGGTTTCAAAAAAATTAGTAAATTTCATATCAATGCTTTATGTTTATGTTTATTGATGCCATGTAGAGTGTTAGTTTGTTCGTAGCGCACCCTTATTGTAGGGTGTGTATCGGAATGACCTACGGGCGTTCCGGTACATATCCTATGGTAAGGGGGAGCTACAAGACAAATAGGTGACAAGAGCCTATTATTAATTTTTTTAGTTTATTCTACAAATGGCTCAATATTTTTGAAGTCTATTGATGTATCTGGCCTTATTAGAAATAACAACACTTTGTTTGAGAAATTTGATGAAGTTGTGAATGAAGTAGAGCTAGAAAATATTGTTAAGTTCATTACTGACAATGATTCCACTTATAAAGCGGTAGGAAGAGGTTACATAATAAGTATAATTCTTTTTTTTCGACTACTTATGCTACACATTACATTGACCTAATGTTGGAGAATATATGAGATCTTAGGTATTTTCCTACTATTGATGAGACTATGTAGAAAGCTAAAAAGGTGACCAAGTTCATCTATAATCATGCATAGATATTGAATTTAATATACCAATAATAAGAATTTATGTCATCCTGATGTGACGAGATTTGCAATAAATTTCTTATCACTTCAGTCTTTGTTACAATGAAGAAAGAGTTAAAACAAATATCCATAAGTGATAAGTGAGTTGCATTTCAACATACTAGATCTAATACTGGAGTGGAGGTTTCTAGAATTATACTGAAAGATAGAGAATTTTGGTCTCAATACTAATTTGTTATCTAAGTTTTTACCTTTGGTGAGGGCGTTTCGCTTAGCTGATAGTGAAGCCAAGACAACAATGGGATTTTTTTATGCCATAGAAAGGGTCAAGGAAGAAATCAAGGCCAATCTGAAACATAGGCCTTCTTTGTACACATCGTATCTTGCAATCATTAATGAGAGATGAGAGATAACTTTCTTCTTCGTTGTTTGTAGCTGGGGTGTTTTTGAATCCTAGTGTCTGTTAGTAGTATGCCCTAGGCCAATGGATAGTTGTGATTCATGTATTAACATTATGACTTGTTAATAACATATTATGAGGTATTCCTTTTATATATACATGTATGTCGTTTATGTAATATGATTTACGTTCCATGAATAGTATTAGGCTTATGTCATCAAGTATGTGACTTGATAGTAAAACCATAAGCATTATAA
>JANIJH010000002.1:38612351-38628544 GCA_024520975.1 Erythroxylum areolatum | reverse complement strand
ACTCCGGTTAACTCTTGAAAATAATTGGATCGTGCATTAATTAAATATCAATAATGTATTCCTTTAAGGATACTTAGAGAGGGAAGTTCTCGTGAGACACAATCCAATTATCTTTGAATTGTATAAACTTATCTTGTTATTTTATAAAAAATTAGTATATATTAAATCTACATAATAAAGATTAGCAATCTTCCTTTTCAAATATCATCTCTTTTACATTTTCATTTGTATTCTTAATTTCTGTTCGATAAAATCATTTTGTCCTTAATTCACATATTAATTAGTCTCTGTAAATACTAAGAGAAATTCAATTATCAAATTATTTTGGTAAATATAAACTAAGTAGCAGCAAAAAATAGAATAAAGAATCGCTGGCAACTAATTGGATCCGTAAATTGGTAAAAGTCAAATACAAATGTGCAAAGCCAAACCGAACCGAATCAAACCGCACTTACAATAGTATTATTAAAATTCCCATGTTACAATGACAATACGTACACGACGTCGTTTTCCGTTGCCAAGGTGGGACTCCCTCTCCTTTTTCTTTTATAAAAGGCCTAAACACGTGCCAGCGCCGTGATCTCGGAATACAGCCTTTCCTTTCGTGGCATTTCCGTTATAACATGTTCTCCTAAGGTCTTTTTCCTTACCTGCTTCTATTTATCTCACCTTCTCCAACTCTCCCCGCTCTAGCTAGTGAGAGCTCTCTCCTCCCTAAGCCCGACGAAACACACCAGAAAAGAAAAACCGCCAATTTTAAAATATCACCAGGCTCACTCCGTTTCTTCCCCAAGAAAATTTCCGGCGAAAAAATCATTGCGAAAGCAACAGTTCTTCGAGAGCAGAGATAGCTGAGAGTAAAAATGACGTCGGGGACAAGAATGCCGACATGGAAGGAGAGGGAGAACAACAAGAAAAGAGAAAGGAGGAGGAGAGCGATCGCCGCGAAAATCTTCGCCGGACTAAGAATTTATGGTAACTACAAGCTCCCCAAGCACTGCGACAATAATGAAGTCCTCAAAGCCCTTTGCAGCGAAGCTGGTTGGACCGTTGAAGAAGATGGCACCACCTATAGAAAGGTAACTCTTAAACAACAACTTGTGGCTACTCTTGATTTTACTTGTGCAAGGAGTTGTATGTTGATGGAGCATAATGTGCACTTTAGCTCTTTATTTTGTACGACGATAACTTGCGCCGGTGGTTTCTGGTTGTCGGTTTTTAATTAGATCTATATCTGATTGGTCCAAGAGTTGGAGCCGCACCTGATTTTTCTTATTTTTAATTGTGTGCAAACGTGCACTGGTTGTATGAGTGAATAATAGCGAGAGTCGTGATGGACAGTTGAGATTGTCTTAGTATAATCGACCTTTTCCCTGTTTGTGGCCTTTTACTTTTAAAATGCACGGAAGCATGGGATCAAAAGATTCGTTATGCTTCGATCTATTAGCAGGAACATGGTGGACAGGGGACTCCGAGAAAGAGCAGAGTAAACCTGGACAGCATGTTCTGCACCAAATTGTCCTTCCCCTGTGAACAATATGACCCGTCGAGATTCCGTTTGATCCGAGGGCGTTTTCATCATTCAATCGTCTTTGATTTTTAATGCAACTGATTGTCTAATTTTGCATTTTCTCGTGAACCCAAATCTGTCTCTTTAGTTCGTTTTCATTTTAACTCGAAGGTCATTTGGGGCATTTCATGTTTCACTCTTGCGTGAGACGACTTGGTTTACTGGGTATTCGGTGTTGACCTAGACCTAATTTGTTACTTAATTAATGTTTGGTGTTGGAAGGTTGAAAATGACTGTCTTCATTTTCCTCTCTTTTTCTTTTTTCTTTTTTCTTTTTCTGGGTTTTGAACGGGGAAGGGAGATATCAAATCCTTGGATTCCCTTTTCCTGGAATGTTTAGTTTAGGAATATTTTAAGGGCATAAAGCGTGTTAAGACATAAGAGTGGTTAGGGGGTGTCGTTGAGTATGATTATTGTAATGGGAACATGTGGGGGAAGATGGCGTGTCGTGGGTGCAGTACAGTGATAACTTCATCTTTTGACATTAATTTGTCTTTAACAAAGTTTTTGTCGGGTCGCAATTACTCTAGTGCCCTTCGGTCTTCTCTTCTCCACTTGTTTTCAAGCCTTTGTGGCGGAAGATTCCTACTTATTGCTTGGTAAAGCAGGGAATTTTGGTATCTTAGCTATTAATGATATTCGTCTTATGAGAGGTGGGCAGGAGTCCTACCAAGAATGAGATCTGGGTAGGAATCAACTATTATCAACATGTCTGAAAATGAAATGCGGCAAAACTTTGATAATGTCTTGTTCATCTTCTATTTCCAAAAGAGAAGATCAAATAAATACAAGTGGACACCTTTATAGTGGACACAATTGCTGCCCATGACATTTCACCAGACAACAATTTGTCATGTGAACTAGGCATCCTATTACCGAACCTTTCAATCCCCATTTCTTACTCACCTAGTCTTGACTTCTGTGCTATCAGACTGGTTCCAAGTTTCGGAGCTTGCCATTTGCGCATAAAATTGTTTTAAACCTTAGATATAGACATCTTTTCTGATCTCTTTTAATTTTTTCCTTGGTTTGAATCAACTGATAAATTTGGTGATGAAGTTAGACGGAACTGATGCATTATCAATGGCTGGAGATTTCTTTTCCACACGTGGGGACTGACTTGTTATCATCTTTAGGCCATGACTTAGGACACAGGAAGGAATGGAATTAAACCACTGAGCTCAAGCCTTGAGGCTACTTGAGTTATCACGTGGCTACTATCTCTAGTAATTCTAGAGAGACAGATAGTTGATTCTGCAAATAGACGTGTTTATACATGAAGATATAACTCATTTCTTAATTGCACTGAGGAGTTAAGAGATTACTGGGTAGTGCTTCCATGTTGGAAATTTTATGTTAATTGCCACATTGGCAGTCCTGCACTCTGAAAATCTCCTTCAAATCTTTTGATTGTGATCAGGATGATACTTAACTCTTTAAGTTCGACTAGCTTGAAGGATAGAGTTGTTTTTGTTATTACAACTCTAGCTCCTAAATGCTGAATGTTGTTACAGAATCTTTCATGAAAAATTGAAATGATGTACATGAATTTGAGCTTTAGAGATTGAGGGCCTTGAAGTATTATTCAAGTGATTGTAAGATGTGAGGTAACCATAATCTTCAAACTGGCCAGAAACATACTTGTGAGGCAAACTGTTGCTTTTTTCATTTTGTTATCTGCGTTATGTCACGTACCAGGATATCTGCCTGCTAAACATATACAATTTGTGAATGATTTTCCCCTTAATTTGTTTGTATTTCTATAGGGATGCAAGCCTGTGGAACGTATGGACATTGTCGGAGGGTCCACATCAGCTAGTACATGCTCATCATATCAACCTAGTCCCTGTGCATCCTATAACCCAAGTCCTGCTTCATCTTCTTTTCCTAGTCCTGTATCATCTCGTTATGTTGCCAATGCCAGCTGCAATGCTGATGCCAATTCCCTTATTCCCTGGTTGAAAACGCTCTCATCTAGTTCTTCATCAGCCTCATCTAAGCACCCGCATCATATTTATATTCACAGTGGCTCCATAAGCGCTCCGGTCACCCCTCCCTTGAGCTCTCCAACTTCCCGAACTCCCCGTACTAAAAATGACTGGGATGAACCAGCTGCCACCCCATCGTGGCTGGGACAGAATAATTCTTTCTTGCCTTCGTCAATGCCTTCCTCTACTCCACCAAGTCCTGGACGTCAGGTCCTGCCAGATTCAGGATGGTTTGCTGGTATCCAGATTCCTCAAAGTGGACCGTCATCACCAACATTTAGCCTTGTCTCCCGAAACCCGTTTGGCTTCCGAGAGGATGCATTGTCAGGTGCAGGGTCACGCATGTGGACTCCAGGGCAAAGTGGGACATGTTCTCCTGCAGTTCCTGCTGGGATTGATCAGACTGCTGATGTTCCAATGGTAGATAGTATTGCTGCCGAGTTTGCATTTGGTTGTAATGCAACAGGCGTAGTAAAACCATGGGAAGGAGAAATAATACATGAAGAATGTGTATCGGATGATCTTGAGCTCACACTTGGCAATTCTAAGACCAGGTAAATTGGTTATAGATCTAAGAGTTAAGCTGCAGCAGGATCTTTGAAACTCATAGTTTGTCTCCAGATTTGATTGAAGTTGGAATGATTTTCTTTCCTTATATAGGTAGAGAGAACGAATAGAAGAGGCTTAAGTGAGAGTTAGCCATGGATCTGTTAATATGGCTTCTTCCTTCCCTCCATGCCTTCGCGTGAATGACTGCATATTCTGCATGTTTTGATTGGCGTCTGTAGGAGCACCTGTTCATTCTTTTTCCTTTTTCCCCCATTGCTTTCAACAAAGAACCTCAATTTTAGATTAGGTATAGTTCTTGGCAGTGACTTCGCCCCTTCACTCCAATCCATCTGTTGCTTTTTTTCTTTTAATCTTTCCAGAAGGGTTCATTTATAGCTTGATACTCTGTATGGTGTAGGATTTGTGATTGGAATGGCATTTGGATTTCAAGAGCACCACTTCCTGTTTCATCTTCTGATTATTGTTATACTCTTTATGATTTTATTACTTTCCCAATCTGTTACCCTTGCCTTTGCACACCAATAGTCCTTGTTTACAGTTGCTTGCCTCGAATAATTTCAATACTGAGGAGATGGAAAGGCTAAAAAATATTGCAGAAGATAGGTAAATTTGGTGATGTAGAAATGGAAAATTTGCACATTGGTGTTGTCATGGGCTTATGGTGCCAAGCGTTAGTTAAGGAGAATTAGGAATGGGAACAAGCACCAAACTCTGTAGACAAGGGCAACGTTTCTTTTCGTTTGTCTTTTTTGGGTCCTAGACCAGTGTATCCACCAGCGGACCAAGTGATTAATCTTCTCGCTGATTTGTAGGCACCTTACAGAATGAGACAACTGGTCCAAAGATTTAAGGCTGCTGCATACTCAAAGTTAAAGATCGAACCCTTGACATTTGATTAAGGATGGATGAGTCTCTTCCACTTAACCACACCCCTTGAGTTAACGTTTCTTTTCGTTTTACACTCGATTTGTATCGCTCTTTTGTTGGAAAAGGGAGAAATCAAACACGAAAAGTTTGAATCTGAAAAGAGCATCCAAGTAAATTGCGGCCATTTAAGAAAACACCACTTCTGTTGATGGTTCCAGTTCCCACTCCTTTCTCCCTTAGAAACCGGCGGAATTAATGCTGTGAAGAAACCGCCACATGTAAAGATCCACTTCTGTTGATGGTTCCACTTCCCACCCCTTTCTCCCTTAGAAACCGGCGCAATTAATGCTGTGAAGAAACCGCCACATTTAGAGATCCACCGGTAACACTTTTGAATTCCACAACTCCAACCAATCACCTCTCTCCGAGACCCAAAGAGCCCAGTTGAGAATTGCTGCAGCAGCAGGCTTTTTAGGCAACGTGCTAAGGAATGTATCTGATGGGGTGGATTGTTGATCGGCAGCGCTAGACCCGGGACTTCTCTTTTGAGCGCTTAGTGACAATATTCCCTTCAAGTGAGCAGCCGACAAATGCTTCTGCAGAAGATAGAATTATGGATATGTAAGCAGTTCTAAGACGTTCTGGTGGACCTCATGATGAGCTTCATTTGAAAACTTCTTAGGAAATCCAAATAAAAAACATGTAATTGTAAAATATACAGGAAATGTTCTCAACCGTGAAGTGTCATCGTAGCTATGGTTGCAGCGACACCTTGGTGATTTTAAAACAAAAGGAAATTGCACAAACCATCAAAGTTACAAACATCATATCAGAATTTTATTAAAAATATTTTAGTATTAGACATAATAGCTTTTATCTAAAATATTTTTGTGTTTGAAAATATTTAAATATAAATTTATTTTTTAATTTAGTCCTTAAAATTTTTAATTTATAACTCTAATATGATATTTTTCGGTATTTTGGCTTCTAATTCTTTACTGATCATTATATTAATTAATATAAATTAGTATTGATCTAATGATAATATTTAAATTATGTGCACGTGATATTTGGGCAATTTATGGGATGAATATTACATTGTTAACGTTAATATAGGATCTTAGATCTGTTCAACAAATTTATCTAAGTTTAATCATAACTTCCAATCAATTTCCATTACCTTTAGAAGGATTCTTCTAAATCTAATTGTTTATACATACTTGAAATTTACGAAATTTTATTTTGATTGATGTTGTTAATTTAATGTTATTTTTAGTTATACAAATTTCATCATTTGGTATTAAATCTCCTTTCCATTTGCTTTAAAGTTATTTTTTCTCTCTTTTTTTTTTCTAATTTTTGTGATCTTGCATATCGTATTCTTATATTCATTTTTGAAAAATCTTACTGATAATGAGTAAAGTATTTTTTAGGGCATAAACACCTTTTGTATCATTCAAACAATTATTTACATACGTTTTTGGATAAGATTTTTTTAATAAAAATAGGTCAAATCAATTTTTAAAAAACTCCTTAGGTATGAAACTTTTAGCTTTTTGATATCTTTTTTGGGTAAATTTTTGTTTGGAATAATGTTATAAATCACTTAATTTTTGGAGAAGGAAGAAAAAATCATTTAAGATTGCCAGAAATGGCTCCTTCGACAATGATATATCACTTAGTCCGGCCACTATTTATAAACAAATTGTATGACCTATCTAGAGCTTGAAGATAAAGTATTTACAATTATGTCATTATTAAATATTTATAATTTTGTCATTACTAAATATTTACAAATCTACTACCACTGGATATTTACAATTCTACCACTAATGAGAATTTACAATTATATCATTATTGATATTTTTAACTTTTCTCCTGTTTGTATATTTATAGTTTTTGTTAATCAAAGAAAAAATTGTCATTGTTATTATTTTGAAACGAGTGTTTTGGTATGCTTTATTTATTACAATTTTCTTGAGTTGAGTATTTTATTTCACATGATAAGTTCGATATATTTTAGATAACTTTACATGTATTTTTTGACTAGTTGTCATATGTTTAATATAGAATTTTGATAATGTTAATTTTTTTTTATCATACTTTGGATGTAATTGAATATTGTGTGCTTATGAACTTACATTTCATAAGTCTAGGCATTATAATGTTTTTATTGATATTATTTTCTTCCAATAATAATCAAATGTTCATTGTTTGTTGGGATGCTTAAATTGATCAAACGAATCCATTGAATATTATGAATCAATACAATGTTACTATCATAAATTGAATGGCACATTTGATTGTAACATTTAATATATTGTTTTTACATGTGAATGAGTCCATTTTTTATGCTTAGTGGTCTAACGACAACCACTTTTATAAGATGTTGAAGAAAGAGTGAATAACATGATCTTGTATTATATGTGTATTATTATTGCTCTTATGATTTTTCTTTAGCTTTGAGCAATCCTTAATTCTTTGTCATCTTGAAGTTTAATAAGACTAATCAAAAATAATACGTTGACTCTCTCATAATAAATTCAACGATCTTAAAATTGGACCTGGTCTTGAGAGATGACTCTCTTACTAAATCTATTATTGAGAGTTTTGCTAATGACAAAAGTTTTATAATGATCGGTAGTACTCAAATCAATTATGATGATCATGATTATCAACTAGAGGAGTTTATACATGATAGCATCCCAAATATTGAGGGTGCTAAGGAATTTTTTGAAGTCATCGGCAATAAATATAAGATTTTCTCCAAGAATGAGAAAAATGAGCTCTTAAACATTATGCATGCAACTATGTATGATGGTGTTAGTGAGATTATAAAGTGAAAAGTGCTAGTTACGCTATGTTTTTGGCATGCTTTTAAGAATATTTTATTTTTATTTTGATGGCTCCTATAGGATTTGGTATTTAATTTTCCTTATAATTTGATTTTTGGTTTTGTTCTATCTCACGAATGTAGAAAAAATTGAACTCGAGCAAGTTAGAGCTAATTTGGAAAAATTTTCACATAATTTTGGAAGAACATGACATTAACATGGACCCATTTTCTTAAACACAACAATAACACAGTATAATGTCCCACCTTTGTTTCACCCTAGTGTGTTATGTTTCTTAGAGAGTTTGCCATATGATCAAACACACCTTAAATAGGTACTCGTGTTCTCAACATTACACATGTTTGTGTCTATATTCATATCTTTAATACTCGTATTCTCGAGATGAAGCTTCGAACATATGATTTACGACGTTACTAATGCAATATGGGCTAAACACTAGCAAGATCTACCTATGTTTTGGATCCATATTATAGTGATTTGTTACAAAAATTTTAGAAAGAGATGTTAAGCAACACAACATTAACATTATCCCCTACTAAACCCATATTAGCAATATCTTCTACACAAAATTTGGGGTTTGTGGTACAAAAGGATGAAGAGGGCCATAGGTCAAAAGGGAGAGAAAAAAAAGAGCTAAATTAGAGCATCTTAGAACAATATAATAGGAATGTTGGAGAAAGAAGGAGATTCCACTAAGATTTAATTATGAAATTCAGCATTTCTAGATTCACGAGAATGAGCTCTTGTGTTTTGTTTTGTTCCTTGTTTATTGTTGGTTTTCATTCTAGTATGAACTAAATCTATCGTTAAGGTTAAAAATGAAACTTATGTGGGATATCTCAATTATTAATACATGATTAGTTATTACTTGGATTGAATTTGTTCTCTTTAATCTTGATTCTTGAATTTATGTCTGAACATCATGGATTTAAACTTAGAGATTGTATGAAGGACTAAAAAGAGAATTATAATTCATACAGTAGGAAAATAAGCATTTTAGATTTAAAGATAGGGATATCTTAGACTATTGTAATAACTAATATATTAACTACTCTAAATGAGTTTGATTAGGTTAATCGTGCATTGAGAGGTGGTAATTACTTAATTAGATATACATGTGTAATTGAGAGACAGAGCATAGATATCTTAGGTTAATAACATTTCAACACTTATAAATAATTTTTCTTAATAATTGAAATTCCTTTTAAGTGAACCCTAAAACCCTAACATTTTATCATGTTAATTTTTTTTATAGTTAATCACCTTACTTTAGTTAGGTAAGTAATTTAATTGCCTTTAATTAGATCTTGTTTAATTTTATTGCTTTGCTATGATTGATAAACTTAGTAGCTAACTAGTTTTCATATAATGATAGGTTACTTGGAATACTCTATATTTAAGCTTAATAAATTTGATCATATACACTTGCTAATAAAAGTGATCAAGTTTCTAACATTGTTGTCAAGGACTATTTTAATTACTATTTTGTTAATTTTATCTTTCTTTCAATATTATCTTCCTTCATTGATTTCAGGTAATTGATAAGAGATAGAAGATTCAGAAGTGCAAACATAGATGATTTACTTCCTATTGACCCTAAAATTAAGCGGACTTGTAGAGAAAACTATAGAAGAAGAAGAAGAAGAGAGAAGGTCGCAACTTAGAACTATATTGGCAACATCGACAATGATGGTGGCAACAATAATGTCATTGTTGGCATTGGGAAACAACAACCACCTAGAATTCGTATAAGGGACATTGAGATATTGGTCATTATTATTAATCTTTCATATATTAGGTTGAGTAAGAGGAAAAGGAATTACGAGCTCAAACAAGTCCATCTTCCCTTATTGCTTACTTTTAATGGATTACTTGGGGAAGATATAATCACTTTCAGTAAAGAATTTTATTTTATGATCTAGAGACTTCCTTGGAATGATCTTACTAAAGATGAGTTGCGAATGATATGTTTTCCCTATTATGCTAGAGATGACCAATGACCTAGTTTCTTCTAATCAATATTGACTCATTATTGGGACCATGTATACTATACCATTATGATGCATTTCTTTCCTTCATATAAAACCACTAAGCTTAGGATGCAAAATTCAAAGCTTTGCATAAAATGAGGGATGAGCATTCCATAAAGCTTAAGAGAGTTATAGAGCTTTGGTTGGCCAATATCTACATCATTAATATTCATTTCAATTGATTATGTAATTTTTATATAGACGTCTTACTCTCACATATTAGACCTTAATTGATACTATTGTAGGAGGGGCTATCTATATGAAAATTGATAAGGAAGTCAAAGACATCATTAAAACCTTAGCCAAGAAATTTTCAACTAAGGCTGTAAAAGGGAAATCAAAAGCTTCTCTTTATGAGGTCCAAGGGTCTTTAAACTTCGCATTTTAACTAGAGAATATTTCTAAATAGATGAAGATGATGAATCAAAATATAGGTGATAGGGAGGCCTAATATATGTGTAGTATATGGGCATCCTTTCCCATGCATTTATAAATGTTGAGCCTACCTCAAATTACTATAAAGATGCAAACTACATGGTTGCCTATGGGAGGAAACTAGTCATCAAGAATGATATTTTTTCTAATACTTACAATCTTAGGTAGAGAAGTCACCTAAATTTCTCTTAAAAGGAGCAAAGAGCTCCAGTGGGCAGACCTATGGGATCACCTAGGTTATTATAACAAAGACCCCTATTTCAACTGTTACCATCTTTACTGGACTTATGGATGACAAAGATGCTCCAGAAATACATGTCTTCCATCGATACAAAGTTGGATAACTTGGGGAAACTTAAGTCTCATATAGGCTGACTTAATAAGGTGTTTCAATCAAATTTTGCTTCTATTCACAATTTAGAGATGAAAATGAAACATTCAACCTAGATGGTGAGTGAAAGGTTAAGGCAAGCTTCCTAATAATGCAAAGATAAATTCAAAAAGAGGGTGTTCATCCTCATATTAAGGGGTGAAAAAAACACTTGATGTTGCAGCCATTAAAGAAAAGAAATTGCAAAAGTTAGACAATCTTAGGGAAAAAGACAAGGAGATGGAAATTAAAGGCTATACTTAGTGACTAGTAATGACACCAATGACAGTATCTTCTATATTTAGCACTGTTTTGAAGTAGAAGCAACAACCCTCTATCACCCACTCCATACCCTCAAAACTTGAATAAATTCCTAGATATTTTAAGAAGTTGCACATCAACATCCCATTTGTTGAAGTATTAGCTCAATTGCAATCCTATACATATAAATGCTTAGATATTTTAAGAAGTTGCACGTCAACATCTCATTTATTGAAGTATTAGCTCAATTGCAATCATATACATATTTTCTGAAAGAAATAATCTCCAACAAAGCCAAACTTGAGGAGTATGCTTTGGTATCTTTAATTTAAAAGTATGATACATATTGATAAAACAAACTACCTCCAAAGTTAAAGGATCCAGGGATTCTTATTATTCTATGCCATTTGGGTGCTTCTATTATTTACAAATGCTTTATGTGATCTAAGTGCAAGTATTAACCTTACACTTTCATTTCTTTTCAAGAAGTTTGGAATAAAAGAGTTCAATCGTATAATTGCATCACTCCAACTAGCTAATAGGTCTCTTAGATACCCAATTGGAGTAGTAGCAGATATATTTGTTAAAGTAAGAAAATTAATTTTTCATGTAAATTTTTTGATAATGGACATAAAGAATCACATTGAGGTTCCCATCATCTTGGGGAAGCCATTTATGGCCCCTAGAGGGGCACTGATTGATATGCTCAATGGTAGGTTAACAATGAGGGTGGGAAATCAGAAGGAGTTCAAAATTTTCAAGGCCTTAAAATGGCAAGTCTTTAGTGACACTTATTATAGGATGGGCATTATTGATTCTATGATGTATGATCCTTTAAAAACATGTTTAGCTTTAGGACTCAATGAGAAAGTGGAGGATCCTAACTTTGTTGAGTGTGCTTTTAGGTTGAAGGAGAAGGATATAAAAGCCAAGTTTCTTGGGTTTTTAAGGATTTAGGAGAAGGATAGCCTAAAACCCTACAACTTACTTAATGAACATTTAGGCTTGATTTAAAACAATTACCTTCTCACTTACATTATGCATATTTAGGAGAAAATAGTATTTATCATATTATTATTCCTTATTCTCAAAGTTTTATGTAAGAAGATAAGATGGTTATAAAAACTAAGGAGCCCGTGGATACACAATTTAAATTATCATTAACATAACAAGAGATAAACACAAAACTATGTCCTGAACTCACATTGAAGATGATTTATTAAAGAAATTTCTTAAAAAATTATAAGCAATATGATATCAATACTGCTTTAATTTAGACTTATGTTTGACTTATGTTAGTAGTATCTTTTACAAAAGTTATAGGTTTTTATGATATAAAAATGATAAAGAGGCCAAGAGTTAAAGAAAGAGGAAAAAGGGACTAAATTATGCATCTTGGGATAAGATAGGAGGAACTTCAGAGAAAGAAGGAGATTCAATCAAGTTTTAATAAAAAACATCAAGATTTCAAGATCTATGAGAATGAACTCTTATGTTTTATTTATTTATTTTAGAAATGATAAATTAGATTAAGCCTTAGAAGGAAATCAAAGTGTACAAGTTCATATGAGCTAGGAAATAAAGAAGTACAATATAAGAAATTCATAAACGATCAAGGGTTTGCTTTAGGAGATTACATAATGCTACCCTTAATGAACTACAATTTACACATTTCCAATTGCTATTTAGATATTCCATATCTTGAAATTTGTGTTTGTAGATGTTGATATGGTTTCTAATGTGTTGTAGCAGTTGGTTGTAGAATTGTTCATTGTTTAGGTTCTTATCCTAGAAAATTCTATTATTTCTCTTGTCCCAAATAGTTGTGACTAGGAATGACAATGTTAAGCAAAAGTACCACTTGATTGTTTTGTTTATGTTTCATAATAGGGCACCAATTCATCTATTCTTCAAGTTGTTCCAACAATTTGGAGTGTCAAAAATATGACATCTGTGCAAGATCTCCATATTTCTGTAAAAAAATCACATTGAAAGTATAAATTATCTATACTCTCTTTAGCCTTTTTACAGAGGATACGCCAATTTGTGAGATTCAGATACTTGGCTAGCTTATCTGCAATTGGTAGTTTATGCTTCATTGCTAGTTATAATGTGATGAAGGCTCAAGGTTGATGGTGATTGAACCATACTTTTTTGGTCCATTGAAGTGTGTCCAAATTGCCTTAAAGGACCTTTCTATAGGATTGATTGGTAAAGATTCCATTACTAGTTTGTTTCCTTATAAGGTTATCATTTTCAATGTTGATGTAGGTTTGGAAAACTTCTTATTTTAAAGAGTTGGGGATTAATGTTTGTCTGAAGATATCCTTGTTGGAGAGTGCTTCAGCAACTGAACATTCTTGTTGGAATAGTTGTTTGAGGGTTGAGCTAGTTCCCGATTTCTCCAAAGGACCTATTAATAGTCAGTTATCTTGCTAGAAGCTTGTTGATTTGCCATTTCCAACGAGGCAGATGAAATCGGATATGAATTTTTCTCTCTGCTTAAAGATGGCTTTCATTGTTGATGAAGCATAGGTTTTTATATCCAAGTTCCAAATGCTTTTGTTTTTTATGAAGAAATTGTGAATCCACTTACACCATAAAGCCTACTTATTAGTTAAAAGCTTCCATAGCCTTTTGGTGAGCATGACAATGTTCATTATTTTGGGAGTGATTATACTAAGAGCACCATTGTCCTTTGGGACAATTACCAGTATTTTCTTCCTTGTTTATTTTTAGATTTTTTTGTTCTATTATGAATTAAATCCCTAGTTATGGGTAAGGATGTAACTTATATGGGATATTTCAATAATTAATGCATAATTTGTTATTGGTTATATTAAATTTTTTCTTTTTGATCTTGATTCTTGAATCTATGTCTAACCATCATAGATTTAATTTTAAGGATTATATGAAAGACTGAAAGGATAAGTAGAATCCATGTACTGGGAGAATAAATACTCTAGGTCTAAAGATAGAGACATCGTAGGGTATTATGATAACTAATAAATTAACTGTTTTTAATAAATTTCATTAGGTTAATTGTACATTAAGAAGTAGTAATTGCATAATTCGATATATACATACACACACACACATATATATAGTGGTACGAGAAGTGGCTAATATGTAAAATTAAGCCAAATTGATGGACAAACCTTGTTTAACTTGATTCTAGCCACATAGAAAGAATAGTTGGTTGTGAACATTACCTCCTACATGTTCGTGTATTAACGCGTGTAATTTGCTTGGTAACATAAAGGTGAGACATAGTCTCTAATATGAGTATAACCTGTAATGTGTACTAATTTGTAAATTTATAGTGTGATCTACAATTTTTAACCATAAGTGTGGCCTATACTATGTCTTAATTAGTAATTTCATTAGGGGATTCACAATCTCTAACCATAGGTTTGACTTAGACTATGTCTTAATTCAAAAGTTAACAAGAGATCCATAGTCTTTAATTACAAATGGATCCCAAACTGTGCTTTATAATGTTAAAATATCCATATTTAATACAACTTAGCCCATATATATGGCCCAAACCATGCCTAATTAAAATCCTTGTTTTTGTTTAAGTATTGAAATCCTAACTTTGTGATTTAGTATTAAAGGTCTATTTCTTTTTCAGTTAGATATATCAAGTTATTAACACAAGTGTTGGACCCCGATTTCAGAGCCCAACTGGGATGTCCTAAAATGTGTGCTTGTACTTGTTACCATGTATGATTATTCCAATTAACCATCATTAGTCATCCTCGGCTCATCTTCATTCTCTGATTGTTGGGTCCTATTTCTGAATCATTCTTATACCGAAGCAAATATTCTATGCTTAACTTCCATCTAGATATTGAACATCTTAAAGGCTGAACTAGAATTCGACCTCTTCATATAATTTGTAAACCTACATCTCTAGTTTACTCCACATTGGAAATAATCATAGTTGGAACACTACAAATCTAGATATATTCAAAATGCCGAAGCATGTTCAATAAAATAACAACAGCTCATACTATTCCAACAGATTCCTTTACTTTCTTTTAATCAAAACCTTTTTCCAATCAATTCGAAATGCTGCCAATTTTTATGGAGAGATAGTACAATGTGTGTTGGGATCTATTCCTTCAAGAATCACTTCATTTGGAGGTTGGATAACAAAGATTAGGCTGAAGGAATCAAATAAGGTTCCGTCCTCCATCATATTGAACCTATTCGGGACAAATGGCATAACTTGCTCCAGAGATATCAAATCAAGGTCATTCTTAGAGGGTTTGAAAGAGAACTTCAATATCGACAACTTTCATGAAGACATTGAAGTGAGATTATGTTATCTAGAGGGTCAGAATTAGACTAGACGATAGGGTTAGATGAAACCAGATGAAGGGTCAAATGAATTGGGAAAATTGTCATAACTTTCCCTAGAGATATCGGATTAGGGTGTTCTTTAGTTAGTTTGAAAGAGGGCTTCAAGATCTACAACTTATGAAGACCTTGAAGACAAATTCTATCATCTATAGGGTCAAAATGGGATCAGACGATACAAGATGAACAGTGATCAGAAGAAGGTTATGAATAGTACACAGAAGATATCTTGCAATTGGCATAGCTTTCTCTAGAAACATCGGATTAAGGTGTTCTTTGGAATGTTTGAAAGAGAACTTCAAGATCTATAACTTTCATAAGGCCTCAAAGACAAATTCGATCATCTGTAGGGTCAAAAGTGGGACCATACGATACAAGATGAATAATGCACCAGACGAAATGACGTCATCGCCAGACGATATGGCATCACCAGACGAAACGTCCTCACTAGACGATATGCCCTCAACAGATGAAGAGTCCTCACCAAACGAAGCGTACTCACCAGACGACACATCATCATCAGACGATACGTCATCACCAGACGATATATCTTCACCAAACAACACGTCCTCACCAGACAATACGTCCTCACCAGACGATACATCATCACCAGACAATACGTCCTATACTCCTGAGCATCTCCACTTATAAAGACCATAACTTTTGACTCCAATATCTAAAAATTTCATATTTTATAGCATTGGAAAGCTAGAAAGACAAGCTACAACTTCCATAAAGACAACTTGTCAAATTCACCCTAGATCAATTCAGATTTTTGCCGTAAAGTCAGAACACAAAATTTTCTCTTATGGAAGACTTGAAATTTTGCACTATGCAAACTTGGAATGTTCTCAGCATAACCATTCAGCTACCAAAATGATT
>JANIJH010000002.1:38596973-38607155 GCA_024520975.1 Erythroxylum areolatum | reverse complement strand
TAAAATATAATTAATTTTTATTTCTCAATATTTTTTACAAACCAACCAATATCAATGGTAATGATAATCATTCCTTTTTTTTAACCAACCATCATAATTATAATGATAATATCCATTCTCATTTCTCACTATATTCATTCCTATTCTTATTCCCATTCTCCTATATCAACCAGCCGCCTCTTAAGAGTAGAAGGAAAACATATACTTAGGGAAGCTGAACTTACTAATTTTTTTTGCTTTTTCTTTTGTTAAAATTTTGCGGTAATAGTCGGAATGAAATCAGAACTTGCTTCCTACTCCGTAGATGATGAAAGTAGAAGTCATAGTATTGTGAAATAATAGCTAGTCTAGGGTTTTTTTTTTTTTACATGAAATTAAAACATTGGTGTTGGTTTGACCTTTGAGCACAAAAGGGAAGAACCGGAGACAGGAAAGCCAAACTCCACACTCACTCTTCTCAGCATCTCGTCTTTGGTACGCTTTTTCTTTTTCTTCTCCATCTACGCTCTTCTGATTGTCGAATCTATGCTGTTTCTCCCACTTCAGCCTTATTACTACATTTCCTGTTTCTAGTTCGAATCCACGCTATTTCCTCTTCGAATCGGGATTTCACCTTTGTATAGAATGTCTGTATCTTGTTGAATGTTGTCATGAACCTTTAGTATACTAGTTTTGTGGCTTAAATTAACTATTCTGCTGTTTAGTCTTATTTGTCCTGTGTCATAATTAAAACTCTTTTTTGGTTCTCCAGATTGTTTCGAGCGTTAATTAAGGTTGCCCAAATGGCTGGTGGTTAGTATCTCGTCTTCTATTCAATGCGTGGATTGGAAATCGCGAGCTTTATCTAAATGGGTATATTTCTAATGATCTGTCCCCTCTCTCATAATAGGTGGGAAAAAAAAGGAGGTGAAGAAAGAGACCGGGTTAGGACTTTCGTTCAGAAAAGACGACAACTTTGGAGAATGGTATTCTGAGGTATATATTAGTTATGTCATCTTTGCTTTCTAATTTTTCAGTGCTTCATCTATCTAAATTTTGGAATTTAGGGATACATCCTGTTGTTGGAAGTGGGTATGTTGAAAGAGGTTCTTATTTTCTGCCCCTGTTTTTTCCTCGTGAAATAGCGTCTTATTATCTGACAACAGAATGGGTCTTATTGCACCTATTACTTGGTTTAGTGTGTGTTAATAGGATATTTACCGTGAAATTGTACTAAACACGATGAACAATACTTGGTTCAAACTCCTTCTATGATGTACTTCCCTGATCTTGTGGTATATGACATTTTGCAATGTTCTACATTTGATAATTAGCTTTATTTTTTCTTTTTTAGGTGGTTGTCAATGGCGAGATGATTGAGTACTATGATATATCTGGTTGTTACATCTTGAGGCCATGGGCAATGTCAATTTGGGAGACCATGCAAGTAAGTTTACACTTTGTCCGAGTATTTTAACATTTTATTTGTGATTTTGTTGTTCTCCATGCCATTAGATCTCTTTTGGTTGATTTTCTGATAGGGTTTGGATGTTTTGTAATACGTCAGTTCAAGGATGCTTGAGTGATCAGATACTTCGCTGGTTTTTTCTTTATTTAAAAATCTGCTGGTTGTTTTCTTTTTTTTCTTAGCAATTTCATGGGTTTCTGTTGGGGCTAATAATAATTGTGCATTAACTAGTGGTGGAGATAATTTACTTTTCGTGTTATGTCAATATGCAGACATTCTTTGATGCAGAAATCAAGAAAATGAGGATTAAAAACTGCTACTTTCCCCTCTTTGTGTCATCCAGTGTTTTGGAAAAGGAGAAAGATCACGTTGAAGGCTTTGCTCCAGAGGTTAGAAATAATTGTTATTTTCTTGCCACAGTTTGTTTTGGAAGCTTTCTTTTGTGAACTGTTCAAGGATGCTTCAGTAGTTGAGAGTTACCTTGTTACTATCCTCGGATCATTGAGTTGTGTGCAGTGGACTAATTACATTTAACATAGACATTTAGAGAGGGAAATAGCTCATAGGAGTAGAACTGTAGAAACAGAGTTCTTTTGATATGTTTTTTTTCCCAAATATGTTGGTATTGATGTCCAATGTTAGATTAAGGGTTAATTTTCCTTATGGGAGTAGAATCTTTGTTTATACTATGCTAGCAATGTAGCCATCTTTATTTCCTCCTGACCTTTTTGTCTGAAATCTGAAGATTGTGTTTGTTTTTTTGAAAAATTCGTATAGAAGTTTGGAAAGAAGAGAAGATACAAAATGTGTGTCATGGTTGTTGAAAGGGTGTTGCTTTGTTGATTTACTTTTAGCATTCACTACCATATGTGAAGTTGTCCACTTCCTTGGCACACAAATGGGACCTTAACTATTTTGACAACTTTATGGCTTGCTCTTTCTTCAATTTAGGTCGCTTGGGTGACAAAATCTGGGAAATCTGATTTGGAAATTCCTATTGCGATTCGTCCAACTAGTGAGACAGTCATGTACCCCTATTTCTCTAAGTGGATAAGGGGACACCGGGACTTACCTTTGAAACTTAACCAGTGGTGCAATGTTGTTCGTTGGGAGTTCAGCAATCCTACTCCATTTATTAGGTATGATATTTTTGAAATCAGGTCATACTGAACTTCTGGTTTATATTTTTCCATATGCTTTTGGTTTAAGTAATGTTTTTTACGTTTTATCTTTTGGGAAATGCTTTTTTTAAAGGTTTATAGCCATTATGTACTAGGTATCTTTTTGTCTTGAGGATACTTGGATTGATACTTGATGTTGATTTTATTGAAGTAAATATTTTTTGAACTTTTCTGATGAGATATAATAACCACCGGTTGCTCTCAATGGTGCACATTTTCCTTATGTTTGGTTTAGTTGTTCCATTACTTGTTTACGGGATATTCTGCAAATATCTTGATATATGTCCCCCTTCCATATTCGTGTGCTTGAAATACTTCACAACATACTTTGCCTTTTCAGGAGCCGTGAGTTCCTTTGGCAGGAAGGGCATACTGCTTTTGCAACAAAGGCAGAAGCTGATGAAGAGGTATATGACTCAGGCATTGAGCCCCTTCCTTTTGTACTGGTGACTATATTTTCTGTCTTGTTGTATTCAACTTACAAAGTTCCTAACAAAAATCAGTTCACTAATTTTAGAAGAGCCTATCACTTGATAAATTAAGCTATTTCTTTTATTTATCTCGACACATTGAAGTAAATCATAGAACCTTTAGAGCTTGAAATTGCACATATGTTCAGTCCTTTTGAGACAGTGACTTTCATCAGATATCATTTCTACTTCCAGATTTTGTTGAAAATGTTTTTTTGCTTTATTTGTTTGATTGAGTTTCTATTTTCGGTTTTCATTTTTCTGTTTCATTGAGTTTCACGACATTAAAAAAAGTTCTTCAGGAATTCCGGAGATCTATTTTGTTCTCATTATATTCGTTCTTGCCTCAAAACTGATTTTCAACCACAGCTTCTGTCGATTGTAAGTTATAATTCTTATCAAAGCATAATAATCATGTTCTTCAATTGACCACCTGGTGAAACTTTATTAGTTAGCATAAACTATTTTCTTGTTAATAGCAAGGCTCAAACAATCATACTTAAAACACTTTGTTTTCACTATTAAAGAAGATTACAAAAACCAAAGCCAAAAATCCAAAATGAAACTTAACAGTCCTTCGGCTAGTTGGTTTTGTTTCTTTTCACCACAAACCAGTTTGTCAGTCTAACTTTTTATGCTCTAACTTGTAAGTGTTTAATTCTATATATTGTAGATGATATATCTGGATTTGGATTACTCATCATTCAGATTTTTTTGTCTTACATCTTATATTTCTATCTGATTTAAAATCATTCCTATGTAAAAGGTGCTTCAAATATTGGAGCTATACAGACGCATATACGAAGAATTCTTGGCTATTCCTGTTATAAAGGGTAAGAAAAGTGAGATGGAAAAGTTTGCTGGTGGACTTTACACAACAAGTGTTGAGGTATTTAATGTACTTATGAATTAGATTGGACTTAGAGATTTATAGTCCATTTATATATTGATGCAATGGATGTAATGCTAGGCATTTATTCCCAACACTGGACGTGGAATACAAGGTGCAACTTCTCATTGTCTGGGGCAGAATTTTGCAAAAATGTTTGAGATAAACTTTGAAAATGAGAAGGGAGAGAAGGGCATGGTCTGGCAGAACTCTTGGGCATATAGCACCAGAACGGTAAGTTCATGATTTCTTTTGACTTGGGGTTAGAAATGCCATTATGATCCAGGACTTGTCTTATTGTAATTAATAAGTCAGTTTTCCCCATTTAACTTTATTGGTTCATATTTGTTTTTGGGCCAAATTTATAAATACCTGCAGATACTGTTTGTCTTGCTTAGATGTATGTTATTGATTAATGCATCTTCGGGGAAAACATTTTGAATAATTATGTTTGTGACAACTTACCATTGCATTGCTGCTTCCATCTTCTCTAATAACTTTTTTATTCTGGTAGATTGGGGTAATGGTGATGGTTCATGGAGATGATAAGGGTTTAGTGCTGCCACCTAAAATAGCATCGGTACAAGTCATTGTGGTTCCTGTGCCTTACAAAGATGCTGATACTCGAGGAATCTTTGATGCATGTGCTGATACTGTGGATGCATTGTCTAAGTCTGGTATTCGTGCTGAGGCAGATTTCAGAGAAAATTATTCACCTGGTTGGAAGTATTCTCACTGGGAGATGAAAGGTGTTCCTTTAAGGATTGAAATAGGACCAAAAGACTTGGCAAATAATCAGGTGAGGAACCCCATATTTTTCTGTGCTCTATTACAGCTTGTTTGGTGGTAATTTTATGGTGGAACCTGATTTGATTGTAAAATTAGAATCTGTTGTAGAACTAATTTAGTAACTTTATTCTTGTATGGTTTAAATTTTGATTTAAGAGAAGCAAATTGTTGTCTTGTTGGATTAAGTGATAGACTCAACTGGTTCTGATGCAATTCCTGCTATATTTTTAAATATAGTTAATACTGGGATGTGGGGTTTTGGAGACCTATAGTGTGTATGTGAGTCAGACCGCGTGAATTAATTTCTTGCAAGTCTGGCTGATATCCATTCAACTAACTGAATAGACCACATCCTATTCCAAATAAAGAAAGCCAAATAAACAAAGAGAACGAACAACATTCAGCCAATTGACTACCAATATTTTGTAGCTGTAACACTTGTTTTCTCTTATATAAAAGGGCTATGTAATGCCATCTATAATATAATTTCTTTTTTACAGGTACGAGTTGTTCGCCGTGATAATGGAGCAAAAGTGGATATAAGTAGGGTTAGTTTGGTTGAGGAAGTGAAAGATTTGTTGGATATCGTACAACAAAGCTTATTCAATACCGCCAAAGAAAAGCGAGATGCTTGTGTTCAAGTTGTGAAAACTTGGGATGAGTTCAAGGAGGCTCTTAGCCAAAGGAAAATGATCTTAGCTCCTTGGTGTGATGAAGAGGTAAGATAAGCAATGAATTCTACATTTTGCTAAGTTGTTGAAATCCTTCTGCTACCAAAATTCTTTGTTTAATGGTTCTTTTGATTTGTATTCTCAAAGTTCATTTTGCAATGTGTTTTGATAAATGACACTCTTTATTAATGTAACGGAGGGAATATCATTGCTGAAATGTTGTTTTGATTTTTGATTGATCTGCAGTGAACTTATATGAGAGAAAACCAACAAATTTGCTAGATATTTATGCTTAGATTTCTTTTTGGTGTGATACACCGAACCTTTTATTTTGTTAACTATGTTTTTGGTTTTATTAATTCTAATGTTAATTGCTTTTCCGCAATTGATCTTGTGTAGGCATGAAGCTGGTATCAAATTTTATTGGGTGTTAACTTTGTGCTCATTGAACTCCTATTGTCATGTTGCAGGAGGTGGAAAAGGATGTGAAGGAACGGACAAAAGGTGAAATGGGTGCAGCCAAGTCCCTTTGCAGCCCATTCGATCAGCCAGAGCTCCCTGAAGGTATGTGAAGCTCAATCTTATAGAAATTGGTTGTAATGATATGCTGAAAGTTCAGTCTCATTGTTCCTTCAATTTTGTGCATTTTATTTCATCTGGCTTTTGCAATTGTCTAAGTTCCAACTTGATATTTAGGCATAAATGTCAAATAGTAATGAGTATGTAACTTATTGTGCACCTTGATTTTCCCTGTTCTGCCGACAGTTGCATGCCGTTAACATCAAAACACTTGCTATGCTAAATATTTTCAGGTACAAAATGCTTTGCATCAGGAAAGCCTGCAAAAAAATGGACATATTGGGGCAGGAGCTACTAGGAGGTTGAGTTGCAATATCCTTCCTGGTCTTGTGCATGCACTTTGTTGCAGATGCTTGTATACAATTAATCCCAGAAAAAATGTTGGGGCATACAGATTTTTTACTCAATTGAAACTGTAGTTGTTCGTCAATTTTGATTTTATGCTATCTTATGTTATTCCACTGATTTGAGATTTTGTTTCTCTCCGAATTATATCATCGATGACAGATGCCATATTTTTAATTATGCTGGACAATCTTTTATTTCAGATATTTGTATAAGAAATATTTAGTTGTTTTATGTCACTTTTTGTGTAAAGCTTAAAATCTTATTGGTTAAAATGGCACTAGGAAGAATATAGATGCTTTTGAGGTATATTGACGTCTATTTGCATTTAACCATAAGTTTTAAACCCTTTCAGCGTTTGATGGTCCATAAATTTGGGTTTTGGAAATTTTTAATTTTGGAGTCCGGACGTCAGAGCAGTCATACTTATCCATTGGATTTCAGATTTTAACAAGTTAATTGTCTTGCAATGGTCTGAAAGTCTTTACAGATATTGGTGGGAAGCTTTTGCAATAGATGTCAATAGAAGAGGAAATAGAGAAATATATGAATGAACCCAGGTAGAGAATGCTAGTGTTTCGGACTTTACTGATAGGAAAATAAGTTAGGATTACCCCATTCCCCTTATACCTCACTCGTAACCTATTATACCCAACACCTTTGGTAGAGAATCCTAACTATCGTGCCACCTCTCTTTTTTCAATGGTACTAGCATTCTAACCAAAAGTCTCCAGCTTTTGTCATAAAGATGGCTGTTGGCACCTTTTTCCTTTCATATTGGGTACGAATTGGAGGCTTAACAACATCGCCCCTATGTAAGGTGGGAAATTGTTGGGCAATTGTATTATAAGGCGCTCATGATGCTTCAAATTCTAAAAGATCTTTCCATTTAACAAAAATCTTAGTTGCAGCATTTGGTTTTCCTTTAGTTGGTGAAAAAGTTGTATTTCACAGGGCTTATATTTTGTTTATGTCTTATTTTAGCTCTCCTATGAAGAAGAAACAAATTCAAGTAAGTTGGAGCCAAGGTGAAGAAGCTTTGACATGATTCTAGATGGGAGATGACCATGAATATAACATAGGTCCATTTTCAAAACACGATTCAAATATGGTCCCCTGTTTTGTCTATTTTTTTCTTTTTTCTTTTTTTCCTTTGAGAGTGCCATACGAAAAACAGAGCCTAAACATGGACCCCTTGCTCCTGGCCTTCATACATATATGCCAAAGATGAATCCTTAGATATGTGAAGAACATGAGATTAATGAGTCAGTTAAATCTATCTTGGATGAGACGCTTTGAATATTTTTCATGAGAATAAAGGGAAGCTTTTAGGCTATGTTTAATTGGGAGTTTATTAATGGAATGGAATGGAATGAAATGTAATATTATTCTATTGTTTAAGGGAAGGGTTTATAATGGAATACAATAAAATGATATAGAAGAGGAGGGTTTCATATTACATCCCATTTCATCTTAAACAGTCAAAATTAAAAATCTCCGATTTGGGAGATTTAAGATGAAATGTAAAATAATAAACTTTATATTATATTATATTATAGACCTTTCATCCAAACAACATTTCACTATGTTACATTATGGACTCGGACATTTTTCCAAACAACAATTTTTTAATATTACATCTATTTACATTCCATTCCATTAAAAACTATTAAATTCTATTTGAATTCCTTAAAAACTTTACGTCCAACTAAACATAGCCTTAGGGATTAGACAAAGGAGGATGATTGAAAGCAATCATAAGGGGCCATAATCGTCTTTAGATAAGAAAAAAGCAATTTTGGAGACAAAAAGGGAATTTCATTGAGATTTAACAAAAGAACATCAAGAATTCAAGATCCACTAAAATGATTTCTTTTATCTTGCTTTCTTTCATTGTTATTATTGGGTTTCATATTCTTACAATGCGCTAAATTGGGATAGATGTAGATGTGATGAACTTTAGAGCCATTATTTTTTATTGATTATTTGATTTAGTGAAAGACTTAAAGTTATCTTTTGAATTATTCATGATTACCTATTGTGATTAAATTGAAATATGTTAGCGTTTAGATTCAATTTTAGATTTCATGTATAGATATTAAACAATCATAAGTATGAATAGATTGTGATATGAATAATAATATTTACACAGAATTCTAGAGATACAACCACATAACTTTTTCATGTTAGAGTTAAATATATAATAGAAACTCGCATTATAAGTTGATGTGTTCTTAGGAGTTTCGATAGAAAGTGATTTTAATTAATCATCTTAAAAAAAGAAAAAAATTAATAAAGAATATGGTTGTAGTTTTGAAAATTTTTCCAGTCTTAAAAAATTAGGATTAATCATTGAACTAAGATAAATTTAAGCATATGAAGGTTTTAGGGAAAATTTTATCTAGATCTTGTATATATTTGACTGCTTTGTTCTTATCTATTGCGTTAGTTATTTCAGATTCAAACTTTTAGTTTAGTTAATTGTATCTTCAAAATCAATCATTTATTGTTATTAGATTAGATAATAGAAAGATGATTAGTACTTATAGTCTTCGTGGGATCAAACTCATCTTTACTAAACTATGTTATGAGATTGATATATGCACTAGCCTAGTAATCTTTAATATAATTTTGATTAGATATATGCGTATCACCCAACTATCATCTCTTACGTTGGTTATTGATAAAAACATTAATATGTCATTAGATATACTCCAATATTTTATGTCGTATGTTATATACATTGTTCTATTTTATCTTGTTCATTAATAATGTGTATATTAAGGTTCAATACTTTTTATGATTTCAATGTGAAAAATGATAAATTTTTGTATCATATACCCTATCATGATATTAGAGTTAACTAAAAAATATATTCATTAGCACTTATCATTTTTTTTCTTAACCTACACTACCATAATATGTCAAGAACAACAATAAAAGCTCAACTACCAATACCATAAACACTAGTAACAACAAAGTCAAAGAATCATCATTTAATTAAAGCACTTAATGGTTAAAATATAATTCTCCTATTCTACCATTGAACAAAATCATAGACTTTCTAATAACACCTTTATATTTAACGAATTACCTTATAAGAAAAAATCCAGTCTAAGTTCTAATTGTTTCTAGTCTTAATGGTTATGTTGATGCACCACCAACACGCAACTCAGATATAAAATTTTCTTCTTTAGGAGACATCGATACTTCTTCCTCATTGCCTCACTCTCCAGCTTAATTGTGCTCTTTACTCTTAGTTAGATCAATGCTTGAGATCTCTAGGTTATCTTTGAGAGGCATTTGATACAACAATAAAGCTCCTAATACTTCCTCCTTCGGAAAAAACTATATACACTTAAAAAAGGTGCACTCTCTATCAATGATTTTCTCTATGTCATCTCCACCATTATTGATGAGCTTCTAAACATCGTGAAGTCAATCTTATTCTTTTACCTTAAACATCCTTCATATGGATTATGACTTATTCATCAGTATTGTTGAACACTGTAACCCTATTATCTCATTTTTTGATCTTTGAATTAAGCTTCTATCTATGAGTAACGGCTTCTTTAATACCATTCAAACAATGTTAGTTGCCATTTACTATAGTGGAAATCCTTTGCATAGAGCTGGTAGGAGAGGAGACTTGTAACACCCCAACCTCGCAGGACCCGAACCCGATATCGTGGGTGATATCCGAGTCCGCGCCACACGAGATTGGTAGGCTACGGCACTCAATTCCGGTAGAAAACACAGTATGCAATTTTTAAAACATTCAGAACCAATCACAAATGCACAATGCAATAAA
>JANIJH010000002.1:38580120-38596873 GCA_024520975.1 Erythroxylum areolatum | reverse complement strand
AGGCCAGTAACATGCTCAATCAGTGAATGCAATGAAACCCTATCAGTCTGTCCCAATTTACCAAAATACCCTTGCTAACAGTAACGGGATGTTACAAGACTCTTGCCTCCTATAAGGTAGGAATCCTTAATCCAATGGCCATTCTTTTAATCACTAACAAGTCATGGTCTCTCATGGGCCACTGGGCCTAATATCCACATTTGTACTCCCTTAGGTTCTTTAACTTCTCTTTTCAATCTAGTCTAAATCAAACCTAAATCACTCTTCACATGTCCAACTATAATAGCAAGATCAATATCCAAGTCAAGATGCAAACCACTTTTCATTAGTCTGATTATAATAAACAACCATCATAAAGTCAAATTTATTAGAAATAGGGACATATTATTGTATAATATTGTTTAAGGTATTCAAAATTTTGGTATCATCAATTTTGACCCCAATTTAAACCCAATACACTTACCATAACTTTCTCTGCCAAGAATGTCTAGATTAGTGTGAATACTCGATAATTGAATTCTAATGGTGTTATTGAATAGTCAATTGACATTGATGTCACTGCTCACATTATAGCAAATCCTCAATTTGTCGAATTTGAAACTCTGTGAGGGTTCAAACTAAGTGATTATTAGTAATACACATGCCCTCCTTGTTTACTTTAATGGTACTTTAACATTTTCTATCCATACTTGTTTGCTTCACTTTAATGATATTTTAACTTACTCCCCACACACTTTCTTCTTTGATATCTACAATAAGTCCACATGTATTAATTTAATAATCAACACAAATAAGGTTCAAATCCTACCCAAACATTGACATATAACCATGCAAAATGTATGTACATCAAAATATATGAAAAGCATTCAAAACCCTAAGCTTAAAAATCTTCATTTATAACCTAACATGCAATTTATCATATACAATCACATACATATGCAAATTATAAGAAAATAACACAAAACCTAGGCTAAACATCCTAGTATGTATACATAAACACACACATTATCACATAAAATGAAATACACAATCATATAAAAAATATCACTTATTAACTCCCTCATACTTACACTTTTGCTTGTCCTCAAGTAAAATCAAACACAAAACAACACAGTGCACACAATTCACATAAGCATGCACACTTGCAACATAAAAATTAATGGTTCAATGGCTTTAACCTTATAGAATTAACTTGGTCTTAAACAACAATTATTCAACATGTTTCTATATATCAACCAATTCCATCATGTTTAAGCACCTTAATATAAACATATATATTGATCAAATATAAACAACTTAGTCTTATACCGTTATACTATTATGGATAAATTAAAAAGGTTAACTATCACTAATTCTCCTTCCATGAAAATTATTGCTATTTTTACAAGATCAGTATGTTTTCAACTTATCTTCCAAAGGGTAAGGTAAGTCAAAGAATATGTCTAAGTCAAGAGATGCCAAGAAAACTAGAACATGTCACTACTATTCCAAACTTAGTCATACGAAAGAGTTCTGTTACATGTAGAAGAGAGACCAAAAGAAAAAAGACATCTAAAAGGATGGAGACAACAATAACACAGCAGTCATAACATCAAGCACAAATGATAAAGGGTCACTTATTTATGTCATATTAGCCACTTAGATTCCAAATGGCTTGTTGATACAGGGGCATCCTAACATTGTGTTCCAAAGAGGAAATACTTCACCAACTACAGGAGTGGTGATGTTGTAAGTGTGAAGATAGAAAACCATAGTTTTGTTAGCATCATCAATGGATGTGATATACGAGTAAAATTGAGTGTGTTTTGATATTGAGAGGTGTACAACATATAATCTTACATCTCAATTTATTATCTATAAATGTGTTTAAGAAAGAGAGATACCGGCGTACTTTTGGAGATGGCAAGTGGAATCTATCTAAATGAGCATCGATGGTTAGCCGTGGTGGATTGGGTTGCACTAGAATAAGACACACTTGAAGGTGTATGTTAGAGAATTACATGTTATTCAAGAATATATTTCACCAAATTTGTGGCACTGGAGAGTGGGATACAATAGCTAGAAGGGGATTAAGTTGTTAGTTGGAAAATCACCTATCCCTAGTGATTGATCCTTTAGGGTTAAGGTTAATATTAATTTAAATGTAAGTGCACAATGTAACTATAGCTAGCACAAGCAAGTACGAGTCGATCCTGTGAAGATGATAATTACTATCAGTTAACGCTTTTCTATTATGTAGCCTAAGAATCAAATTTTGGTTTATAAAAATAAAGCTAAACAAATAGACTAAGATATGATTAAACAATTTGAACTTTGGATAAGTAAAATAACAAGAAAAATCAATATCAAATTGTAGCGATTAGGTGATGAATCCCCTATCTTTGAATTATTAACCTTTTACCATAAAATTATATTATTGATTATTGGACCGTAAAAATTCCTATCTTATATTAACAACTCTCTCGAGACTATTAACAACTAATCCATTAGTTGATTAACAAAAACTTTCTAGTTAAAACCCCTACGATTGCATTATTGATTTATAAATTCTACTATTAAGTTTGACCATTATCTAGAGGATTTATGTCAACCTATCTCTGGGTTTAGATGCAACTCCTTCCTATTATGGTAGATCTATTCATGCAAGAAAATTTTTCAATCTCAATTATATGAAATCAATCATGTACTAATATTCCGGATATATTAGAACAAGAGTAAAACATATAATTGAATCATAATAATTAATTAATATAACTGATTTAAATAAAAATTAAAAATAATATTAAACTAAACTAGGGCACTAAATATGTTTAGTTACTAATCATCGAAAACAAAATCAAAGATAAACATGAAGAAAAACTAATAGAAAATAAAGGAATCATAATTCTAAATCTCCTTTTTAGTTATATTGAATCGTCTTACAAATTTGGATTTGATGGAGCTATCTACTGAATCTCATGATGTTAACTTTGTACTTTTCTCGTCCCTTGATCAAAATCGTCACCTCGTTAGGTGTTTTACATCTCAAAACTTCTTAGCAATTCAGCTCTCCCTTGTTTGCATCTGCTCATATCCTTTTATAACAAAAATTAGGGTTTCTAGAACATAAATTGTCACTTACACAACCATGTAGCTCCAGAAATACCTAAATCATGACTTTACATGTTCTTAGAGACTTACACAACCACAAATGAAACCATGTATTTCCAAATAGCTTCAAATCTTCTTTTTATGCCACAATTTCATTTGAATTCTACTCCTTTTTGTCCATGAAGGCAATTATCAACTATAAATTTTCATGGAGCAAATTAAGTACCAAATATACAATAAAACCATAAATATCAAACAAAACACATAAAGTATAAATATATAATTATAGTTAAATGTGCATTTATCAAACATCCCTAAATTTATTTTTGCTTGTTCTCAAGCAAACCATAATCTAAATTATCAACTTTTCAAATATCTATCCCTCCTTAACCTTAACCTATCCATACATACTTTAAACTATCAAATCATGTTGATCTATTTAACATACAATTAGATTCAAGTTATCCTAAAACTAACTCACAAGTCAATATCACTAGTAATCAAATCAATAATCTTTTTGAAATCAAAACCATTAATCCTTACATCCTTACCAAGGTTTCGTTCAATGCACTTAAGTGTTTAGGGTGAAAAGTACGGGAACTCTCCAATTAATACATAGCAGAACTCTCAACCTTAAGCTTGCAATATTATCACATCTTCACCACTTATAAGTATATTAGAAACAAAAATCAAAAAGTTTTTATAAGGGTTTAATGGAGCTTAGGTTAGATAAGATTGGGATAATATAAAGGTTGCTAAAATTGAAAGAAATTTACAATAGAGATGATTACAAGAAACTTGTTCTTTCACAAAATAGGCAAACTTATTCTTTCACAAAGTAGGCCCTTCATAACATGAATCCATTAGTACCATCATTCAAACACTTTTCTTCTCTTTTTTTCTTTTCCATTATTAATGCCCGCAATATACTTTTTTTACAATATTAAGCATTCATCATGTTCCAAAATTGAAGAAATTTTAGACCTTTCAAAATTCAATTTTCAAATAATCAAGTAATTATAAATACTTTCAAGGTTCAATTTAATAAAAAGGCTTCAAAGATAGGATAAAGGTTAATAATTTGGTTATAATCAATGAAATAAAGCTTAACATTGGTTATTCCTAAGGGATAAAGTATAGTAGGTAATTTTCAAAGAAATACGCTTAAACAACTATTGAATCTAAGTGTCTTTATCACTTTAATGCTTCCAATTTAACAATTTGTGGTCTTAGTATGCATAATAAAAGCAAGTTATAGAATTCTTCAACTATGCATGATAACACATATAAAAGAAATAAAAGAGCTTCAAATATTTGAATTTTTTGCTTTTAGGCTCAAAAGCTCAGAAAAATTGATCTTATTTGTGTAAATAATATACAATTTTCATTCAATTTGATTATGTCAATGACTACTAAAAATATGACTTATAAAAGAAAGTGTATTTTAACTATCACCTTCTGCATACTAATTCAAATCAATATTCAATAATGAAACAAAGTATTTATGGATAGATTTCAATTAACTAAGAAGATCAGTTAATAAATTTAATAACAAAGATTATAATAAGCTTAAGAAAATCATTAACCCCTTCCCTACACTTAAAGTTATACATTGTCCTAAATGTACACAATATAAACATATATGAAAAGTGAGATAGTGGAGTTTTTCGATACTTTCTTACGTAATAAGGTTTTCTAATTTTTGATTTTGGGATTGTCCATTTGATTCTAGATACTAACATCCTTGTAAAATATAAAAAAGGGATAAAAAAGAAAATAAAATAAAAATAAAGAAGAAAAATATGAAAAATGAAAATGGAACTAACATAAAAGAAAATAACATTAAAGTCCAATGTTAACACCAACAATGGAAACAACAAGAAACAGAATTTAAAACAAAACCTATCCTAATTAATAGGTTATCTCATATGTAGCGCTTGTTTAACGTTGTTAACTCGACGTACCCTGCACATTACCATTATCTTGGGTCTATGATCAGTGACTTTTTTCGACCCATTTCTCCATATAGCAGTTTCGTAGCCTGTAAGTAAGCCATATATTGTGAAATGATAATAAGAGAATAATTTATTAAATTTCTCCTATGTACTGCATTAATGCTCTTTTTAACGAAAAACTGTTAATAAAATAAGGAATAACAAAACTCCCTGAATCTTCGGTTGATACAAGCAATTTGTCTTGCAAAAATTGGGAACCTTTCATACTTAAGATGACTACCAATAATTCATTAGCAGTTTCCTACATTGGCTCCTCTTTTAATTCTTCCTTAATCTCCTTTGTCCACTCTTCCACTTTATCTTCCCGAATAAAGACGTCTTCCTCTTTTTCTACTTTAGTCATTTGTTGCCACTTCTTTACTTCCTCTTCTTCTTGGACAGAGGCTTCTTGCTCTTCTTTTTGCTCTGCTACCTCTATCATCTGTTCATCATTATCTCCTATAGCAGCAGTTCCCTTCTTACCTTCTTGAGATGCAACTTCATTCATGAAATCAACCTTCCTCTCTTCTTCCCTCTAGGGAATGAGTAAGCTTAGATAGTATAAGGTACTGTGCTCAATATATTCAGGTGCAAAAATCTCTCCTTGAATTAAAGTCAACTAGCTTCACTCTTCGCAACCTATACCATTATTTTATCTATATTACTTTCTTCTTGCTATTGTTGTACATATTCAGTTCGAGCATAATCATTCCATTCATATGCGTAAGGGTTGCTCCACTCTAAATTATACGTATTATCATAGTGTACATTCTAAGACCAATTTTGCATGCTTGGTTGCTATCATATACATTTTGATGCCTGACATTCATGATTGTAATAATTACTCCCACAAATTTCGTAACAAGGCATGGATATTAGTTAACTTTTTTAAAAAAATGTCAAGAAACATCTCTTTCCAATATGGTAATGTTACATATTGCGATGACATATCATTACTCTTATGAGAATATTGACTACTCCACCCTTCTATTGTGGGTTATGGCTATGAAAATGAATTGTAAATCCTAACAATAAGTCACAAACTCAAAGTCAAAGTATAGAATTTCAAAAGATAATTAAATGAGCAAGCCAAAAATAAAGTGAAATACAAGAAAAATAAAATAAATACAAAAATAATAGTTATATTAATAAAATTCGAGTTTTCCTAATATTACTTTTCCCAATAATGGCCCTAAAAACTTGATTGATCCTCTAAGAGTTAAGGTCAATATTAATTTAATCGTAAGTGCACAATGTAGTTATAACTAACATAGACAAGTACAGGTCAATCCCACGAAGATGATAATTATTAATAGTTATCTTTTTTAGTAGTGTTTAGGTGATGAATCTACCTAAGTATCTTGGAATTATTAAACTTTTATCATGTAATTATCTTATTGATTATTGGACCGTGAAAATTCCTATCTTATATTAATAACTCTCTCGAGACTATTAACAACTAATCCATGAGTTGATTAAGATAAATCTTTCTAGTTAAAATCCCTAGGATTACATTGTTGATTTATGAATTTTGTTTTTAGATTTGACCCTAGTTTGAGGATTTATATCAACCTATCTCTAGGTTTGCATGCAACTTCTTCAAATTATGGTAGATCTAGTCGTATAAGAAGATTTCTCAATCTTAATCATATGAAATTAAATCATGCACTAATATTCTGGATATATTAGAACAAGAGTAAAATATATAATTGAATCATGATAGTCAATCAATATAATTGCTTTGAATAAAAAATTAAAACATATTATTATCCTAAACTAGGGTTCATCATACCTAGACACTAAACATGTTTAGTTACTAATAAAAAACAAGATTAAAGATAAACATGAAGAAAAACTAATAGAAAACAAAGGAATCATAATTCCAAATCTCTCTGTTTCTTATATTCAATCTTCTTGTAAGTTTGGATTTAGTGTAGTTATCTACTAGATCTCTTGATCTTAACTTCATGTTTTCCTCATGCCTTAATCAAAATCATCACCTCTCAAGGTGTTTTACATCTAAAAACTGCTTAATAATTCAGCACTCCCTTTTTAGCCTCCGCTAACATCCTTTTATAGTAAAAGTTAAGGTTCTTGGGACATACACAATCACTTACATAGACATGTAGGTGATTGTGTAGCTGAAAGAATACCTAAAATTGTGAGTTTACATGTTCTCAAAGACTTACATGGTCGTGTATCTCCAAGTTGCTTCAAATATTTGTTTTATATAATGATTTCATCTAAAATTTTGTCCTTTTTTTCATGAAGGCAATTATCACCAATATATGCACTTGGAGCAAATTAAGTACTAAATATACAAAAAAATATTAAATATCAAGCAAAACACACGAAATATGGGTATATAATTATAGTTAAATATGCATCTATCATTTAGGAAGACCATAATTTCTGTTAACCCCTATAGTTATCGTATGACTGGAAAGTAGCCTCAAGTTTTGTTTTATAAAATGACCACTAGAAGGAAGGAAAAGTTAGAACTAGTGCGCTTTGACATGTGTGGTCCGAAATCATGATATAAAACAAATATTTGAAGCAACTTGGAGATACAAGACCATGTAAGTCTCTGAGAACATGTCATTAAATATCAAGCAAAACACATGAAATATGGGTATATAATTATAGTTAAATATGCATCTATCATTTAGGAAGACCATAATTTCTCTCAACCCCTATAATTATTGTATGACTGGAAAGTAGCATCAAGTTTTGTTTTATAAAAGGACCACTAGAAGAAAGGAAAAGTTAAAACTAGTGCACTTTGACATATGTGGTCCCATAGAAGTAGAAACCTTATAAGGTAACAAGTATTTTGTTACATTTATCTTGCCACATGCAAGAATTAGGTCTTCATGTTGAAAACAAAAAGTTATGTGTATGAGACCTTTTGAAAATTTCATATCATAGAAGGGAGACAAAGAGAAAGCTTAAATGTCTTCAAATCAATTATGGTAGAGAGTATAACTCAAATGAATTTGAAGAATATTATGTAATATATGGAATAAGACAAGAGAAGATGAAACCTAATACACATAGCACAATGGAGTTACCGAGATGATGCATAGAACCATTGTGGAGAATGTTTAGGGTATGTTTTGAATGTCAAAACTACCAAAATCCTTTTGGGGTGAGGCAATATGAATCACATTGTACATGATCAACATAACTCCTTTTATCCTATTGGAGCTTGACATCCCTAAGAGAGTATCAAAACTAGATTTGAAGACTATTCCTTATGTGTTTGTATGGTGATGAGGAGTTTAAATACAAGCTTTACGACACAAAAAACTAGAAGGTTATTATAAGCAGGGACATAAGCTTCTACGACCATAAGATAGGTGCAAATTGCATAAAAGAAGACAATACTACTTCCAAAAATTTGTTGTTTGGTACTATAGATTCTACCCCTATTTATACTTCTATTGATTAACCTACAGGTGAAGAAGGCAAGCATAAGCTAGCACAAGATGATAATGATTAGGGGTAATCTGATGGTGATGAGTCATATGAGACATATCCTGTGGATGAAGTAGAGGAGGTCCATGAACATTATGATTATGAGGAGGAACTTGCTGAAGTATTAAAAGATGTCTAACTTTAAAGGGCAACTAAAGTGAAGAGACCTTCGATAAAATAGCCTATTTTGGATTGTCTCCTAGTCACTACTGAAGGGGAGCCAGAGAATTTTTAAAAAGTTTAGTCACTTGAAGACAAAGACTGTTGGCTTAAAGAAATGTAAGAGGAGATGAACTTATTAAAAAAGAATGTGACTTGTGAGTTAGTGAAACTTCCCAAAATCAACAAGGATTCGAAAAATAGATAAGTATCCAAGATTAAGAAAGATGGTGACAAACTAGTAGAGCATAAAAGATTATTGGTGAAGGGATATAATCAAAATAAGGGTATCAATTTTGATGAGATTCTCTCATCAGTAGTTAAGATGACATCAATATGTATAGTATTGGGACTAATTGCTAGTTTGGATCTTGAACTATGGCAGCTTGATGTCAAGACTATTTTTTTTTCATAACGATTTGAAAGAGGATATTTACATAGAGTAGTCAGAAGGGTTCAAAGTCAAAGAAAAAAAGACTTTATATGCAAGTTAAAGATGAGTCATTATGGGCTTAAATAGACACCAATATAGTGGTATAAGAAGTTTGATTTGTTTATGATGAGAAATAGGCATAAACAAATGTTAGTTAATACTTATGTGTATTTTATAAAATTCCCTGGTCATTTCATTATTCCTATCTTGTATGTAGATGTTATGTAGATAGTGGGACAAGAAACTTGTATGATTTTCAGGTTGTAAGAGGACTTGTCCAAGTACTTTGACATGAAAGATTTAGGACTTTCAAAACAACTTTTAGACATAGAGATCATTTATGATAATAAGGATGGAAACTTATAACAGTCACATGAGAGATATATTAAACAGGTGTTTGAAAGACTTAATATGAAGCATGCCAAGCTAGTGAGTACACCATTAGTAGCTCATTCCAAGTTGAGCAAGAGAGCTTGTCCTACACTAGAAAAGGAGAAAGAGAATGTATCCTGAATTCCATATTTCTCAGTTGTTGGCTCCTTAATGTATACCACGATATGCATTAGATCAGATTTCGCACACATTATTGGATTAGTAAGTAGATTTTATCCGATTTGAGAAAGATACATTAGGAAGTAGTAAAGTAGGTCTTCAAATATCTGCAAGACACTTCTAAATTGTGTTTGTTTTCTAGAAATAGTAAGCTAATTCTAAAAGAATACACATATGTGGACATGGTTGGTGATCTAAATAATAAAAAAGTCGACCTCATACTATTTATTCAAATTTACGAGGGAGATATTTCTTAGCAATCTATGTCACAAAAGTGTATAACTTTGTCTACTGATAAGGTGAAATATGTTGCAGCCGTGGAAGATGGAAAGGAGATGCTTTGGTTGAAGTGATATAATTGGACATGAAACAAGATGAGTACATGGTTTATTATGATAATCAAAGTGCTATGAATATAGCAAAAAAATTCATGTATCATTCCCGCATTAAGCACATAGGTATCACTGGTTGTGATCTGTGGTTAAGGAGCAACTAATAAAGTTAAAGAAGATTCACAAGGACAAGAATAGTGTTGACATGTTAACGAAGGTAGTTCTTAGGAGTAAGCATAAGCTTTGTAGTAAACTTGTCAGGATGGTGTCTAAGTGAATAAGGGGTGATAGATTTCTCCACCTAATTGGGATAAAGAGGGAGATTGATGTGGGTCTAGCCCTATTTTATGGATATTTCTTTGTTTAATACCACTAAATTTGGACTCTAAAAGTCTTAATTATTTTTATGGATCAAAAGGAACGAAGTTTGGATAGATTTCAGGTAAAAATTGATGATTGGAAGTTGTTTTTGGAGGACATGTCTATGTCAATAGTGGACATGGTTGTATGAATGACAGTGTAAGCTTCTGTAATTGTATGCAAGTTGAAAGGCAATGTTTCAAGATTAGACACGCCTGTGTGGAGTCAGATATGACCATATAAGTGGAGGACACGACTGCGTCCGCTAATCATGTAACTCACTATAATCGTGTATCTATGACGTTAAGATTTAAAGCTTAAATGGTCATATATAGTGACCATGTGTAGTATAAGATCTTATCCTTTTGAGATTTAAAGAGAGATTGAAGTTGCATGAGACATAAACACTCAACAAAAGAAGAGTTTTAGGGTCTAAATATCATTAATCAATTACAATTCTACTGAAGTTTGATCTCTAGGATTAGTTGGGAGTATGTTATATATATGTCAATTTGTACTCAACTCTATAACTTTTTTAAGAGAGCTAACAAAAGAGAGAGCCAAAGAGTTTAGCCATGATTGTCTTGTGAGTTGTTCTCGAGTAAGATAGCTTGAAACTTTTATTGTTTGTATCCTACTATTTGATTTTAGTTAATTTTATTGTTGGTTTGTTTCATAATTTTAACTCTATTTTTTATGCTAAAATCTTGTGATTATTATCTTTTAGTTATCTTTATTGTTTGAGTAGTTTTTTATTGGTAGAATGAATATGAAAATTTTGTGAACATTATTGCTTGGAGCCCAAACAACAAGAACTTATGCAACATACTAGGTCACTTATTTTGCAATAGATGGATTATCTATGCAACATACTAGGTCACTTATTTTGCAATAGATGGATTATCTATGCAATAGGAATGCTCTATACCTATTTGAGATGGATTATCTATGCAATAGGAATGCTCTATATCTATTTGAATCTTTAGTTCACCTTAAAGTACATGACTACTTGATATGCTATTCGGCCAGGTACTTGGCGTTTACTGTGCAAAGAAGTGAGGGTTGGATAATGGAAAACTTTTCTCCGATTACCATACGTATCTATTTCAAGGTTGACTCTTCGTTTCGCGCATTTTAAGAGGTTTCATGTACCTCTCGTTAATAATATTATACATTCGCGTCCTATCGTTGATCTATTTTCTATATTGAAAAACTGAAATATTTATAAACCCGTCTCATGTATTTATTAAAATTTGAATGGCGATGGATGCATAAGTACTTATAGTTCATCAGTGACCTTTATACATTATAATTTCAGTAATATAAAATTCCTTTACATGTGGTAATCATACATACTTCAGGACAGACTGTAAAAGCAAACAAAAGGGAACCCTGCTCAAGATCAGCTAATCATCAATAAACAACTTCATTGGTAGATTATAAGTCCACAATCCAGACTTGGATAATTAAGGAAAATAATTTTAATGCCTCTTCTCTAATGGAATTTGAGCTCATAAGATATATTAAGATTTTATTACAAATCAAGATTTTATCAATAACTCATTTCAAAGTTGCTAATCCACCCAAGACTTTTCGGAGTAGTAATATAGCTTTAATAACTTTTTCTCCCTTAAAAGGTAATCTCGATGTAGAGTACGCATGGGGCAATGCATTGACAACAGATGAAAAATAAAAGGCACCTACGCATTTCTTTTCTTTTTTTTTCGGTGGGCAGCTGAAGCGGACTTCCATGTCGTAGATTTCAATGATATCTCTATGCCTGTCAATTGCAATTCGAATAAAAAATGACACATAAAACAGGGAATTATCCGAAAAGACACACAAAGTGATCAATCTCCTACATTTAGTTGTGATTATATATATCTTTTGGGCCCCTATAAATATACACACCCGTCTTCCTTAGTTCTAGCAAACTCGACGAGGGAAGAGTAACAACAGGACGTAGGATTTCGGCTTCATTATTCTTATTTCTTGGCTCACTCTTGTTATCATCAGCCCGGTGTTTTTGTCCTTCTTATAAGTTGAGTTTGAGGCAACACCGAGATGGGAGATATCTCAGGTAGCCATGAAGTTTGTTTAGGTGTGAAGGATGATCATAACCATCTTCCTGTCTGTGCTTCCAAAGATTCATTCTTTAGCTTCTCTGTCCCTTTCGTCCAGAAGGTACTAACCCCTGTAAAAAATGTTCTTGTTATACCCTTTCATCTGATTGGATTCTATCTGAGTTCATGTCCAGATTGAAAGTTTTTTTTTTTGGATTAGGCATTGGTGTGGTTAATGAATGATGATTTTGCAGCTGATAGCCGAGCTGTTTGGAACATACTTTCTGATATTTGCTGGCTGTTCGTCGGTGACTGTGAATCAGAACTTTGACAAGGTTGTGACGCTACCAGGAATATCAATCGTGTGGGGATTGGCTGTGATGGTTCTGGTTTACTCTGTTGGTCACATCTCGGGTGCCCATTTTAACCCTGCTGTCACCCTTGCCTTTGCCACCTGCCAGAGATTCCCATGGAAACAGGTGATAATAGTACAACTAACATGTTGAAAAAATAATAACTAAAAAAAAAAAGAAAACAGGTGAACTAGTAGGTTCAAGGAATTGACTAACTGGGCAATCAATGTTTTGTGTAGGTACCAGCTTATATAGCGTGTCAAGTTGGTGGATCGACATTGGCCGCAGGAACTATTCGATTACTATTTGCTGGGGACCAAAACAAATTTACAGGAACCATGCCAGCAGGTTCAGATATACAATCTTTTGTGGTTGAGTTCATAATCACATTCTACCTCATGTTTGTCGTGTCCGGGGTTGCCACTGATAACAGGGCTGTAAGCACCTTTTCCATCCTCTAATTTTAATATTACGGATATGTTGTTTTGTTCACCTAATTTCTTATTAATAATAGTCTAAAATAATTCAATTCATTTGATCCAGAAGTGAGAGAGACTCAAACACAAGAAGTCTTCGAAGTAATTTAGCAGAATTTATGCATATGAAAGAATCAATTGAGAATTCTAGGATTTTTTTAAAAAAAGTGCAAGAGGGCAATTAACTAAAATATAGGAGAATGAACTATAAGTTAGGAAGTTACTTGAGCATAATACAGAAGTTGAGAAAATGATAGAAAATAGTTAACACGAACATGGTTGAGTGGGATCCAAGTTAAGCAGTTATAGAAGTCTAGATCGCATGAATAATGGCAAGTAGTTAGCTAAAAATATAGAGAAGTGGGGGTAGTTATGGCAAAAATTGTTTAAAGATAAGAGGACTATCAATTCAGAGAAATCAATTAACCTACTTTTGTTTTTTTTTAGCTTTCTTTACTTTGCAAATTCATGTTTGTTACTTTAAAATATCTCGCATAGTTTGTGATTCCCTTTTGCAACAACCAACTACTGTCTTCAATTTAGATATCATTTCGTCACATTTAGCATTTTGGTAGCTTAGAATTCTACTTTCCAAGTTTTCTGAAGCTTACTTATATTGTTGATAGAAGTCCAGTATAAATTTTAAGATAATTCCTCCCTAACACATTCACATTCTAGATTAATACCAAATAATTTGGCACGTCCAATAAGACCATAATGCCAAGAACACGAATGGAAAAGAAACCGCTTTGCCTATAGTCTTGGAGGAAGAAGTCCCTGCAACCGTAGGGAATGAAGACATTGTATTTTAGGTGGTATAAAATCTTGAGAAGGCAACCTAGCCTTCATCTAACATCCTCGCAAGCGAGAACCCAAAATTGTCACAACAGAATGACATTGTTCGTATAAACGAAGTTTTAGAGTTAAAGTATAATGTTGCCTCCATATCTAACTCAATCAAAATAATGACAAAGAAGGTTGACAAATTGTCTACCACTCTAATACAATTTACTAGGTGAATTTTACCTATTTTAGCAATGAAAATCTTTGAAGGACTCAGGGGACATCCTACTCCTAATGTAATGGAAGTTGGAGAATGCAACTACCTTCCAGCTACTTCTTATGTAGGCAAAAGATATGTCCCCCTACCTAAGAGAGAAGATATCATTGTGGCACTTCCTCACATTAAACAAGCTATCAGTTGATATGTAGTCAAACCCCAAATTACAATAAGACAGGGATTTGGAAAGAAGGATGAAGCTAATGGACCATTTTATGGTTTAGGAGGCAACATTGCAACTATCAAACATAATCCCATTATTCACTCACCACAAATGAGGTTACAAGTTGATATGAAAGTAGTCAGAGAAGTAATTTAGGAATTGTACAAGGCTGGTTTAAGCCAACCTAGCCTCCAAAAATTCCATAAACCTTATTCATAATAGATTGGAATCCTTATCCTTGTAGCTACAAAATTCCTTAATCTAACTTGTTTCTTATTGAAGATGGTTAATCCACCATTGAGCGCATCTCTAAATTCACTATACAATGTGAAGAGCTGGCCAATTATGAAAACTTCAACTACTTTAAGATTAGTCTATTCTCGAATTCATTAATAGGGACCACCTTTTCATGATATGTTTTATTCCCCAAGAATTATATTTTTCCTAGCGCTAAAATGGAAAGACTGTTTCATACTAAGTTTTTTAGAACTACTCCGAAGTTAGCATAATAGAGTTATTGAGGGTAACTCAAAAGAGCGGTGAGAATGTTGATATGTTAATCATTCATTTTAAGAAAATAAGAAGTTGATGCCAGATTGCGCTTCTAGAAACTAAATATGTGAAATTTGCTCAAAGGGGGATGGATATTGAACTACAAAAGAAATTTCAAGGTATGGAATTTTGTGATTCCTATAAGTTAGCAGTGAAGTCTCTAAATATGAAGGGCTTTTTAGAAAAGAACGTCATCATAAGAAGAACTTGCTAGACATTTATGTTACTGAGATGAATTCTTATGATTCGGTAGTAGCCAAAGTCGACGTCCAGTTAAAAAGAAAATGCAAGCTTCATTGATCCATGTTTAGTTCACCTTTAAAACCTTCAAAATAGAGGAGATTTTTTTATTATTATTTATTACAAGAAAAGTTTATCACCTTGCCTTTAGAGCATAGAATTGAAATCAGAGGCAGAGACCAATGCCAATATCACAATACTTGGAGCCATTTGATAAATTCATGTTGAAGATTTAAAAATGTGATCCAAATATTAGTAAAAGAATTTTGATGTTTTTAAAGTTGACCAAACTATGTTGATAGATGAAAACTTGTTCCCACCAGTGGAAACTATTACCACTGAATTTATTGTTAGACGTTAAATGAAGTTAAAAATTATGGAAAATCATTTGGCGCCGATATCAATTCAAGAATAGGGTTTTTTTTTTCCTAAATAGAATACTAACTCTAGGATTTGGGGCTAGAGAATTTCTAGGATCTAACAAAAAGTAGAAATCTCAAGAAAAAAAATCATCAAATAAAATTTACTCAAGTTTATAAATAGAGAAATGAACCTCAAATTTCAAGTTATTAGTGCAAACAACCCTAATTTAGGATACCACCATAAATGTTTCCATCTCAATATTGGCAGCAAGTAAGACATCTAAAGAATTTGATACCTTTAACTAGAACTAAAAATAGACGACTTCAGTGATATAAATCCGCTACCAAGGTTGAGAAAAATAAACCAAAAGTAATGGAGGGGTCAACTTCAAGAAAGTCGTTTTATGTGAAACATGTGTTCTTTAAAGAAAGTACTATAGACTCTAAGAACAAAAAGGCAAGGGTAGAAATCATCAATAAAAAGCGAGATAAAACATAAGTGAATATTAGATTTCATTAGAAGTTAGCTCGTTGTGAGAGTCAAAACAAAGGATTCTAAAGAGTTCATTACAATTCAGGAGATTCCTATTCAAGTTTTATGTACTGATTCTTTCATAAATCTCCCAACATCATTTGAAAAATCTAGTGCAAAAAGGCAGAAACTCTTCTTAAGAAAGGTGAATGCAGGGTGTCAGTATTGGCAACAAGACCAAAAATTCCCGAAGGTGGTATTAGAAAAGCCAACTGAGGTTATGATGTAATATATATTGTAGTGCCCCCTTACCATAGGGTATCCACCGGAACGCCCGTAGGTCATTCCGGTACATATCCTACAACAAGAGACCACCACTACTGACAACAACCAACTACACTCCTCATGGCATCACAATCATAAAACAATAATAAGAAATTGACTACTTTTTAAAAAAACCAAATTGGATTCCATTTCATTCATTCAAAACTCAGTAATTTACAACTGTTAGTACTTTAGTCTACACGTGTTTCAAAATACTGTACGCTAAGTATCATACTGTACTGTACAATAAACAAATCTAACTATCAGTCTCCAAAAGAAAGCCCAGCTGAC
>JANIJH010000002.1:38512031-38527510 GCA_024520975.1 Erythroxylum areolatum | reverse complement strand
AGTGGCACTGGAGCTCCGATTTCGGACTCCCATAAGTTCACGACTACACTGGACCGCTATGCGGGAAAGTGTAGTACATTCTGTTCATGGCTTTACAGGACCGCTTTGCAGGAATGTACAGTACGTTCCGTTTTGGACTGACTCAAACCATTCTGATGTGTTAGTGTGTTTTTTATTTTTGTTTATATTTGTGATGCATACATGTTTTAAATTTGTTCGTGAACTGTGAAGAATTTGAGGATTTTGAGAATAGATCAATTGAGGATTTTCTACCGTGATATTATTTTGAAATTGTTTATGACTGATTTGAAAAGTTTTAAAATGAGTTTTTGATAAATTTTCGAATGTGAAATGTTTATAAATGGCAAACTGCTTGAAAAATGTTTTTTTCTTATTTTTCGATTTATAAACATGTTATCCACGAGCTATAAGCTCACCCCCCTTTCATCCCCATCTCCAGGTATTCGAGCGGGAGATCGGATGAAAGACGGTCAAGACATTAGTCCGAATTTTGCATGTTTTTGTAATATGTATAATTTGGATTTTGGTATTTGGTTTATACCGTGGCTTGAAAACGCCACTTTTGTTTGCTATTGGAGTATGGAATTGAAGTATGGATTTGTATATGAACTAGCTTAGTGAGTGATGTATGTGAATGATATGGTATGCTTATGGTATATGAATTGTGATTGTATATGGATATGATTGGGTTGTGCTTGGATTGAATGATGAATTTGGATATTGAATTAAGATACGATTGAGACTTATGGAAGTGTTTTAGGTATAGATTTGTGTTCTTTTTATGTTGGGATTTCGGATAGGAGGTTCGATGAATTGTGTGGATTGGTTTAGTATATAGAAGTGCGTTTAAAACCCTTTTCAGGTTTTGGGTTTTTTAAATACAGTCGTTATACTACCCAATTTTTGTAAATATGGCAATGGAAGAATAAGAATAAGATTCTGTTAGTGTTTATTGTGTATTTTGTATGAATCATGGGTGTATGGATATGTGTGATTGTTTTTATGGAAAAAGAAAAGTAAGAATAATAAGATGTTTGAAAGATGAATTATGGGATTTATATATTTGTATAAGACGAATATTATGATTTGTGCTTTGTATTTAGGTTATGGAATTGATAAATTCTAAATTGAAAAAGTGTATCACTTTGTAAGAGATTGAATGCAAATGAAAGAAAGAAAAAAATTTATACCGGATTTGATCGGCTTCGATTAAGACGTCATTGGGTTTCCAACGCAACCCTTTTGTTTTGTTTCATAAGTTTAAGTTTTCGGATGTCAGTATACTTTGAATTCGATCCGTATTCGTTTCGCATTCTTCGGATCAACTTTCATTTTGTCTCCGCTTTATGATTTGATTCGATTCGTGATTTCATTCGCTTTCGATTTCATTTCTGCATTTTGTTACCCGATTTTTCGATTTGATTCATTTTGATTTGCTTCCGCCACTTTGTTCTTTGCTTGGTGATTTTCCGATATGTTTTTTTGTGATTCGTAGAAGGGTTTTAAACGCACTTCTACAGTAAAAAAAATGGTTGTTTACAGTATCAATTGTTCTTAGAAAATTAACTAGTACAATTAATACTGATTTGTGACAATTTTTACACTCAAACTACATAAAATAAAAGTACACACTCAAGAGTCAATTTAAGCACAAAATATAGAAATGGGAGTCAAAAAATGTTATAAGAGTCATGAAAATGTCGCCAATTTATGTAATAAACTTGGGCTCAATCAAATTCCCCCACACTTAGACCTTTATACTCCTGGACAAAGTTTATAAGAGTCAAAGAGACACAAGTGCAAAAGAAAAATTCCGACTATGCTTAAAATAAAAGTAGGAAATTGGAAAAAATCACTTTCTCAAAAATCAATCAAAGCAGATTGAAAAAATGCTAAGAAAATAAACACTATAAGAATTTAATCTAAGAGATTGAGCAAAAGAGATTTCACTCAAGGTAAGGTGTTTGCTCTCATCTCACTTGTATTGGGATAATTTCACTCTAAAATTTGCTTAGTCCACTCTCTACCATAAGCTTGTAATAGTTCTACCTCTCCACTACAAGAACTATAATTTCGAAAATCAAGAGGACTTTTCAAGGTTGTAATGCACGGAAGGCTAGATGAAATGGATGGAATGGACGAAAGAAGAAACAAGTGTGAGCGCATGCACCACAATTATGAAACAGATGTCAACAGTAAGACAATATTTACACAAATGACAACATAATTATTTCTTAACCCCTTTTTTGGTTTGTTTTGAGAATATTTTCTTTTTTTGTTGGAAATTGTTCTCTTTCTTTCTTTTCTCTCTTTTTTTCATTGGCTTTTTCAATAACCAATTTCTTAAGATAACTAGAAGAAAATGCAAAATAAACTATTGACACCATATAAAGATGCGTGCATGTGCTCATAAATTATGGCTCAAGGGGCTAGAAAGGTGTTTATCGGATTGTGTTCAGTCAAAGGGTTTTGAAAGAATGCCTCTATCATGTTAACAAAATTCTAATTCATCAAGCTTTGATTAATAATTGAAACAAGTTTTAGACAGATATGAAATAAGTAGATACACACAAAAATTAAAAAATTTAGGCCCAAATATCCTTCCAACAAGGTTAATATCTCAATGAACAATCTCAAGTTTTAAAAACATAAAGTGCTACTTTGTCAGCATGCCCTTACTTAGCTTGTGTTGAAAACATTGAAAATGAAATTAGCCAAAAATGGCTATCATTTAAAGAATGGGAGGTATTTTCAAAAACTCAAGGATCACTTTGAAACTTATAAAAGCCTTGAGACACAGGAGTGACAAGAATCTAATTAGGGAGAAGCATTGAATTGAGGAAAATTTTAAAAAAATAATTTCTGAAAGAGTATGACGCCGCGATGAAACCAAAGTTTCCCACGACGAACTGTTCAACACACAATCACGAAAATCATGGATTCAGCACATGGTCACGACGAACGCAGAGTGCGCCGCAGCGAAAAACAGGAGAAACTTAATTTGCCTCAATCACCAAATTTAAAAGTTTGAACATAAAGCTCAATTGACTAACACAAACATTTAAATGGCCAAAATGGAGCACAAACAAGAGTTGCAAGATGAGAAAACCTCCCCCACACTTAAACATCATATTGTCCTCAATGTGAAATAATCAAAACACAAGAACAATTAACAGAAATAAATAAGGTGAAAGGGAAAGGTGCATGAACAACAAAGTGAAAGAACAAAGCGAATCCATGCTTTTTGGTTCGCGTTGTTAAAGCTCATAACTTGAATCTAAGTTTGTGTTTAGCATTTTGTTTCCTTGTTAGAACCTTAACTATCAACATCGGAGAGTGATGACAGGTACAATGGGGTGCATTTCACTAATATTCACTTTAAGTAGAGCCTATTGTAGTCCTATCGCCGTTTTCATTCAGATCTAGGTTTGTTTCTGTTTTTTCCCGATCAGTGTTTGTTTCAGGAACTCAATGATTTGCAACAAACCAAACCATTTTTAGTCTTTGGCTTAGTCTTCTTTTCAAACCCCAAATCTCTATCCTCAATTTCTGTACAAGGTAATCAAGCATCAATCTTTTTCTATGTATATACTCTACTCAGTTTTATTATTTTGGAGTTCTTCTTTGATTTTCATGTGAAAAGTTGGTTCTTGAAGACCATCGGCTTTAGTTTGATGATATGAAGTATGATTGGATCTATTCATGTTCTTGTGTTGATGATCCGTGGCTTGTCTTTGATTGCCTTATCTGTAGTTCCTAAATGTAGATCTATGCTAGATTATCATTTAGTTTTGATAAAATATTCTATCTTTTTTTACACTTCATAATCAAGTTCCTCAGTTGATGTTTGTGTGTGATTGAAAGTGAAGTAAATTGTGTAGAATCAAGATTCAGATTTTGCTTACTGGGTGATGAATTGTTTAATTTTTTATTCTTTTGGAGATAAAAGTAGTTAAGTTTTATGGAAATTTTGGTTGGCAATAATGTTGATTTTTAGTTTAGTTTTTACAAAATACATTTAAGATATATAGAGATTGTTACTCCCTTTTATTCAAAGAGAATGTTAAGATTATGGCCAGTGCTCCCCCAATGCACGGATTGATGAAAAGGTTATACCCTTTTTTTTGATGAGGTATGTAAGTAGGCGGTTCTTTTTATGATTAAATAAGAGGTATATAAATGTTGTCCTCCCTCTTTCTTGATGCTCTCACTCTCTTCCTTCTTCACAGCCTCCTCTTTTTAGCTACAGTTCTTGATTAATTAGTCTCTTCTGCTTTGGTGTTTTCTGATTTTTGTTGGGTTTTTTGAAATTTAAGTTCTTTATGATTTTTTTCTTTTGATATTAGCTGCTTTGTTTGATTTAGTGTTTAATATTTTCTGGGTTTGATTATGTTGATCTCTTTGCATACGATATTGTTAGGTTTATGTTAAGGCTGAATTTTTATGCTTAATGATTTTATGGTTTTAGACGTTTTGTGTTTCTACATGTTGAGTCAAAGTCGAGTTCTTTGATGCTTTATTACTCTCTTATTATCTAGATTTTGGTACTTTTCTATAGATAAAGAGATTATATATTTCATCATTATTTATTTATTTATGTATTTATTGTAATTTTATTTACATAATATTTTAACGTGTCAGTTTTACTTATTTACTCTTTAACTTGTATTACTCTTTTATTGTCAAATTTGCATGTGAGTATATAAAAAATAACCTCTCTATTATATAGAGATAAGGCTGCATACTATCAGGCCTTCCCAGACCTCGTTTCATTGCAAGATTTAGACTGGATGTGATGATGATGATAATGACATTGGCCTAAGGTGGAATAGTTTGGGTTGGTATAGATCAAGAAAACTTTCCCTAAGATGTCCTTCATCTTATGGCTATCACTTAAAAGAAAACTACCTACTCTAGACGTAATCTGAAGCTCACTACACCTTCCCAACAATTGTCTCCTTATGTGATCAATATTATGAATCTATTAGTTATCTCTTCTTTCAATGTATATTTTTATCCTGTCTAGTAGTTAAGATACAAAAAGGTTAAATATAGGATTGCTAATACAATAACTTAGCTAGCATTATCACTGGGATGAGCAACAATGGAGAAAGAAATCTAGCTCCAATAATGAGAATAACTTGATTGTTTGATTTATTTAATATATATGGAAAGAAATACAAGGATATTCAGAGATATTAATTTCTCTTCGGCTTAAACACTCAAGAGAACTCAAGAGAAATCACTTGCTTGCATCATTTATGTATTGAATGCATCAAAAGTTTAGCTAGCAACTGGGGCTTCGTAACTTCGACTTTGATTTGAGCTAATGTGTAATTTAGCTCAATGTGGCAAATTAGTGATTAGCCCTAAAGTGCTAATTCCAATGATAAGAACCTAAGCCATTTAGAAGAATTTACGAATGGATTATGGCTTTGTTCTCATAGATAAAGTTTTGCAATTTCAAAGTGAAGCTTAATCTCTTGCTCCATATATTCAAAAAGTTGACATCTTGATCACCAACTCTCAAGATGTATGTTTCTAAAAAAAACTCTCAAGATGTAATAGGCTTTTAAACTTCTTTTTTCTCATATAGAGCTAGAATGAAGCTAGCTATGCAACTTTGTTGAATGTGTACTTAACTATATTTTCTCTCCCTCAATGCAATTCTCTTAAATTCTTAAAAAGACACATCATGGCCTTTGCCAACAAAAGGAACAATCAGAGAAGAATTTATTGAATGCGTCCTAATTAAAGCGGCTCGTGTTCCAATAATTTTTATATTGCTAATGTTGTTAGTACTTATGATCAACATCTAGTTGACAATAATATTTTTTTTAGTAATTTTTATGAATAAAAATAATTCATTAAGACCAATGGTCAATAGGAAAAAATACAAAAGAGTTTTAGCTAGCCCCTTATATAAAAAATTATGTGACTAAGGGGCTTGATACCAAAAGGTTTATCACAGTCTTTTCTGAGATCTTACGCTCGTTAAGGTTAAAATATTAGTTTTTTTTAATGTGAACTTCTATATAAAAAGTAAACAAGTATAATGCAATTAGATCCCCTTAGTTAAACCTTTTGCTCCTTTAATGATTTTGGTAATTTCTCCACCAATTAAAATACAGTAAGAGAGATAGTTGATACATTGGTCAATCTACTTGTTGAATTAATTTGGCAAAACAAAAAAACTCTCAGGTGTGCACTATGAATTGCCAACTGATTGAATCAAATGCCTTATGGAAGTCTACCTTAATGACAACTCTTGAAGAAATTCTTTATATTATAATTCTTAAATATTTCTTAAGTAAACAAGATATTATCACTAATTTGCCTACCTCTCATGAAAGCACCTTGAGATGAGTGAATGATTGAATTAAAGATGGCTTTGAGTCATGAAGCTATGAGCTTGGAAATAATCTTGTAAGCAGTATTACAATATGATATTAGCATAAAGAAGAGGGATTAGGAGATTTAGGGACAAAACTAATGAACATCTTATTAATCTCCTTAAGACGCTTACCTATATTGAAGAATTCAAGTACTGCATTAGTTGCTAAGTACTTAGCAAACCTTCAAGACTTCTGAAAATGGAATGCATTGAGGTCATTTGGCCTTAGTGATTTGTTAAGATTAAGCTCAAAGTGGGGCCTCTCAACGTCAACCTCATTGAATGGTATAAGTAAGCTTTAGGCATCAGAAGTAGATATACCACCAAGATAAGTGAATTTATCAATTAAGAGGAAAGGAACATGATGAAGTTATTCCCAAATTATTGGAGAAGTATTTGAAGTATACTCCCATTAATTCCTTTTGAGTTTTTGCCAAAGAACTAGAAGAATTTTATCAACATTTTTGTTGAAAAGGACTAAATTATGGAAAAAGATTGAAGTATTTAACATATACTCCCATTAATTTCTCTTTAGTTTATCATGACAAAGAACTAAAAGCATTTTGAAATGAAGAAATTTTTTCGATCGACATTTTTTCTGGAGAGGACTGAATTATGGAAAAAGATTGGGTTTCAGTCTTGCTCAGAGAGCTATTATATTCTTGACCTTTGTTTGAAGATTGAGAAATTAGCTTCCAGAGCTCTTGCGTAATTTGAGAGAGCAACTTTCTCAACTTCCACCTTTATGGGAATGGAGGAATCCTAATAAAAGGACTGCTAAGCCTTAATTAAGAAGTTTTTGACATCATCCATTTCATGGTAAGTATTCTTATACTTCTTGTGATTCAACCTCTTCAGTTCTTGTTTAACCATTTCCAATTTTCTACAAAAAATGTAGGGTTTAAAGTTTGAGAAATTATGGCTTATCCCATTCCTAAAGCAGCTTCAAATCCTTCATATTTAACCAAGAAATTATTAAATATAAAGGAAAACTCATTAGTCTCTTTAAAGTAAGAATTTATAACAAAATAGGGGAATGGTATAAGAATAGTGGAATTCCAAAAGTATCTGTGCTTTTTGTAAAGTGGAGAGCCAATTATTGTTCAGCAGTGCTTGATCTAGCTTCATTATATTAAACCATCGACCTTGCTATTAATTATTCTAGGTATAGTATTGGCCTTCCATTATAAGATTCATGACTTGTAATTGACTTACACAATCCGTTAAGTCATTTGATAAGTTTCTGATACATGCATTCCTTTCATATTCAGTGTGATACATAATGCTATTGAAATCTCTAAAAAACACCTAAATGATGTTGAAAACAAGGTGAATTTTTGAAAGTTTTCCTATAAAGAAGTTATTTAAAACACTAGATTATGAGATTGGCTTAAAATTTAAATTCTTTTGTTCAATAAAAAGACTAATAGATTGATCATCTAGTTAATTTATTAATTTGTATATTTAAATTATAAGAAATAAGAAAAGTAAATTAAATAGTTATATTTATCGCAATTATTTAATTTAGGATTTAGTATTTTTTCATTAAGCTTATTGCAATCATTTAATTGATATAAAATGCTATCATACTCAATAAATTTATGGTAAGTTTTGGTTTGAATGCTAAGTTCAATCCAATTAATTTAGAAAAATTTGAGACTTATTATAACTATCTTCATATGATTTAGATTAGCTGCTTGAATTGTGAAAATGATTATTTTTCGACAAATGATCAATGTTAAAATTAGACGATATCTTTCCTTTGAATTGGAGTTAAATACAATTGAATTTCTCACTTTAGCACTTAATTAAATTATTTTAATTCCTTGTTAATTTTAATTATTAGTTAATTAAGAATAAATTCCCACTTAGTTTTATCAATTGCAATTAAGAAACTAATATTTAATTCTCTTGGGATTCAACCTCGTTTCACGATTACTCTAGGAGTTTAGTGAAAAAAAGTTAATTTTAAGGGCTTCGACAACTAGTTCACTAAGGATTTGGGAGCTATCATTAACTTTATATCCAAAGTTAGAAAATTACCTCCTAACATTTCTTTAAAAGGTCTAAGTTAGCCCCTCACTGTTTTCTATGTATCACGTTAACGCTTCCAAATGTCACTAATAGTACCTTAAATTCTAAAAAGTAGTTAAGTTTTTGGTAGTTTCTTAGTATATAGGACACCAATTTAGCCTATGTGATGTCACAACTGGGAAATGTGGACCAACCAGAAGTTGATATAATTTTTTTTAAAATTGATTTCTTTAAACATTAGTTGAATGTATGATTTTCTACCTAACGTTTCCTAAAAGGTCTAAATAAATTCTTACTATTATTTTTGTTACCACTTTTCCCCCTTATTTAAGGTTCAATAAGTATTATTTTAGTAATGTTAGGGTGCAAAGTATTACCAAAGATAATGGTAGGGGCTTACTTAAACCTTTTAAGGTATAAATTATACCTATTATAGATAAAGTTATCAGAGAAGGTTTACATATTCATCAACTCATAATAATCCCATTTGGCAAAGATTTTACAGTCTAGAATCCATCTTTTCCCTTGTTGAAATAAATTAGGACTCTATTGATATGTCAGAATTAACAAATCTTATACCATCCCATTATTTTCTCGAAGCTTTAAGAGAGGAATTAGGTCTAGCTACGTTTTTTGAATGTCTATATAAGATATCCTAACATAGTTAACTCTTTTCATAGTAATCGTGGCTTTATTTATATAGATTGGCTTTCTATGTAACTAGCCAAACAACTTAACCCTTTTTATGGTCCAATAATCTAATGGAATGTTGTGAAGATTAACCTAAAGTGGAACCTACTTCTAATGTAATTTTTCAAGGAAGAAACCTAGCCTCCACTGATAGATGCTTCCCATTCAATAAAACAATAAAAGAATCACTATATCTAAGAAAATTTTGAAGAGGAAAATTTTAGCATCATTAACAAGAACATTCTTTAGAACTATTTTTTCCAATTGGACAAGGCTTAAAAATTGATAACTGGTCATGCAGGGTGTTTATCTAAAAAGAAACTTCTAAGTGTTGATTCCCATATTAAAGTTCCTTCTTTAATAACCTCAATTAGGGGAGTAACCGAAAGGCAACCCTCTAAAAAAGAAAGTAGGCAAAAGTGCAAGTTCAAGAAAGGAAAAGTCCATACTCACTTCCTGGTGATCTTACTATGAAGCTAAGGGGGGGAGGGGATAAAGGATTATTGGAGGCTACAAGTACCTTATAAGAACTATTAAAGGGGAGGTTCTAGGTATTGTTGCAAAGGGTGATGGACCAACGAGTTTTAGTTCAAGGGAAGAAAGTTGGAAGCATTAAGAATATTTGGGTGAAATGTAACTAAGAGCTAAAAACATTTCTAAAAAGGATACAAGACATATTTCCAAAAAAGACAAACATATTTCTAATAAAGGAAGAGGATAAACTAGGATAACAATAGTTTGTAAGAAGTTTTTAATATAAAGGGTAAGGTGGGAAAGTCTAGCACATGTCACAAGAAAGTTATAGGAATAAAGGAAAAGAGGGAGATTGAATTTAACTGACCCAACTAAATTTATGGATTATCTAACTGAGTCAAGCAGGCAAATAAGATGAAACAAGGGAGATAAGCCTTAATGAAGCTCTAACTTAGAAGAAGTAAATTCCCTCTTGGTGAACATGAAGAAGACAATAGAAAAAGATTGCTTGAGAGGGAAAGAAATAAGACTAACATGAACCCAAATTAGGGAGCATCTTAAGGGAAAAACTCAAATGTTGGAAAACTAGAGAGAAGGTTGAGCATCTATATAACATTAAAATGTTTAACTATTGGTTTTAATTTGTTAATCATCCTCTGTAAATATTCATAATCTTATACAAAATTGTACTCATATGGAATATTTTACAACTTATAACTAACATTGGGTGTACCAATTAATTATCATATTGCTATTGCTTACTCAAGCATAAGCATCACAAATTATATGCATGTTACTATCATATTAACCATATAAACTTGACAAATTTGTCTTATTTCTTCATTTAATTTTTGACAAAACTCATCACGAGAAGATAAGACAATAAAGGGATAATACATGTTTTAACCAATCATACTCATTTGTATTTTTCTCTTTTTAATCAAATATACTGAGTGGTTTTTTATACCAATATTAATTTTACCGTAAGTGTATAGTGTACCTGTAGCTAGCATAGGCAATTACGAGTCGAATATTACAACTACTAGTAATTATCGTTATTCTATTATCTAGTCTCTTAAAAAGAGCACTAGTCACAATGTTTTCTTTCCTTTTCTTTTGTTTAATAACATAAGAAAAAGTTTTAATAAATTCCAGCCACTTAGTATGTCTATTGTTCAATTTACCTTAGGACTTTAGAAATTTCAAACTTTTATGATCAGAATGAATGATAAATTCTTTTGGCTACAAGTAATGTTGTCAAGTCTCTATAGACCTTTTAAAAGCATACGTCTCTTTATCATAAGTGGAGTAATTTAAAGCAGCATCACTTAGTTTTTCACTAAAATAAGCAATGAGTTTAGAATCCTGTATTAAAACAACACCAATGCCTATTCCTAAAGTATCATATTCAACCTCAAAAAATTTAGAAAAATAAGGAAGAATAAGAAGAGGAGCATTGGTCAATTTTTCTTTCAAGTTGTTAAAAGAAACCTTTTATGAATTACCCCATTTAAAAATCACATTCTTTTTTTATCAATTCATTCAAAGGGGTAGCAATAGTGGAGAAGTCCTTCACAAATCTCCTATAGAAGCTTGCCAAGCCATGGAAACTTCAAACTTCGCTCGCATTCTTAGGAGTTGGCCATTTTTTAATTACCTTCACTTTCTCTTCATTAACTTGAAGTCCTTTAGCACTTACAATAAAACCAAGAAACACAATAGTATCCATGCAAAACGAACATTTTTCTAAATTAGCATTAGCTTATTCTCTCTTAAAAGTCCAAACAGATCATGTAAGTGTTTCACATGATCTTCTAAACTCCTAGAATACAACATAATATTATCAAAATAGACAACCACATACTTTCCAATAAAAGGGAGAAGCATATGATTCATTAAACTTATGAAAGTACTTGGTGCATTGGTCAAGCCAAATGGCATAACTAACCACTTATACATCCCAAACTTAGTTTTGAAAATAGTGTTTCACTTATCACCTTTTCTCAAATGAATTTGATGATACCAACTTCTACGATCAAATTTAGAAAATATATAAGTACCATGCAACTCATTAAGCATATCATCTAAATGAGGGATAGGATAATAATAGTTCACCATGATTTTATTAATGGTTTTATAATCAACCCATATTCTTCGTTTTCCATCTTCTTAGGTATAAGTATAATTAGCATAGCACATGGGCTCAAGCTTTCTCTCACAAAGTCCTTTTTCATAAGATCTTCAACTTATCTTTGCATCTCCTTAGTTTCTTCCAGATTGGCTCCATATGCAGGCCTATTCAGAATTGAAGCTCTAGGAAGCAAGTCTATATGCTGCTCATGCTTCTAAAAAGGGGCAATCCATCGGGAATCTTCTCTAGAAATAAGTCACTAAAGTCCTGCAAAAAAGACAAAACATTAGACGATAAAGATGGATCAAGCTCATTAATATTTAAGAAAACATCTTTATACAAAAGTATATAAGATCCTTCACATTTTAAAGCTCTCTTGATCTCACTTTTCCCAACAAATAAAGTCAGTCTCTTTTCTTCATTTTCCCACTTGTTTAATTTTCTCTCTCCTTTTTCTCTTTTCGATATCTCTCTCTTTTTTCTTCTATTCTCAAGTTGCATTCTTTCTCAATCCTCAATTGATTCTGAAAAGCTTGAATGAGCCTAAGAGGTTTCAACAAAATATTTTTACTATGGAAAGGAAAAGAATAACATTTTTTGTATCCATCATGACTAACTTTTCTATCAAATTGCGATGGCCTACTAAACAAAACATGTCTAGCATATATAGGTGCAACATCACATAAAATTTCATCATGATACTTGCTAATAGAAAATGCAACCATCACTTGTTTGGTGACTTTCACATCACTACAATCATTAAGCTATTGCAATTTATATGTCTAAGACGTTTCAAAGTAGGCAATTTAAGCTTGTCAGCAAGTAAAGTGCTAGCAACATTAGTACAACTTCCACCATCTATGATCATACTACAAACTTTACCATTAATGAGACACCTTGTATGAAAAATGTGCTCACGTTGCTCTTCTTCAAGATCTTCTTTTGGTTGGATATTAAGAGAACACCTAGCTATAAGGGCTTCACTAACCTCAACATCACAATCGATATTGGAAACATCCTTCAATGTAGGCACATCATCAAAATCATCACTATCACTACTTTTACTAGCAATATCACCATTCTTAAACAAAATCACAGTTCTTTTATTAGGGCATTGAGAAGAAATACGACCAAAATCTTTGACATTTAAAGCACTTAACTCTATAAGAAGAAGTAAAAGCAGAAGAGGGTTTAGAGCCATTTTTACCCTTAGGATTTGAAGTGTAGAATTTATGATTACTTTCATCCTTTGGCTTGATGTCTCCCTTGGATTTGAAGGAATTTTTGGAAAACTTCAAGCTTTTCTTCCAGGAAATCAAACTAGCATTATTTTGGATCTTCAATTGCTTTGTTTTAACCATGATGGCCTTATGCAACAATTCATTCATGTCAAGAAAATTTTGCAACTCTATAATGGAAGCAATTTTAGGGCACAAACCATCAAGAAATCTTCTTATGGTAGCTTCCATGTCCTCCTCAACATTGGCCCTAATCATGATGATCTCCATCTCTTGGTGGTACTCTTCAACACTCACTGATCCTTGGCTTAGTCTTTGTAGCCATTTAAACAAGTCTTGATAGTAATGACTTGGAACAAAGCACTTTCTCATGATAGATTTCATTTCTTTCCATGTGAGGATTGATCTTTCAAGATTCTGCCTTCTAACTAACTGTAATTGATCCCACCAAATCCTAGCATAATCACAAAATTCAATAGTAACAAGTTTTATCCTTTTCTCTTCATTATATGTATGACACTCAAATATATGATCTATTTTCCTCTCCCACTCTAAATACAATTCAGGATCATTTTTCCGTTGAAAAGAAGGGATTTTTAGTTTTAAGTTGTCAAGAGCTTGTCTTCCTCTCCTAATGTTGGGGCCTTCATCCTAGGATTGTACATCTTCATCATTTTTATGGAACATCCTTCTAGGACCTGTGGAGTTTGATGTGGATTGGATGTCATCCAACCTAGCATTCAACCTCTGGAATTGATCTTGGACATCCTTGATAAAGACTTTGAGATCTTGTTCATGTGATTCATCTTTTTGAGACATGTTTATGAACTAAAAAATGTCAGTGAATTAAAAAAAATATGGAGTTACCACTCAACCTCACGTGTATATTCTTAACAGATGCCAAAAAACTCGTGTATCACACAAAAATTGGCTTTTTTCTATAATGCAAACAGTCTTGCCTTTTACCACTCAACTTACTTTCTATAGTATCCTTATTTGAAACAAGATGCAATCAAATAGAAGCAATCAAACCAAGTGGTAGCTAAGATTAGAATCCCAAAATAAAATTTTCAAAGAATGCAAAAGGGGAAATAGGATGTGGAAAATAAAGAAGAAGAAGTAAAAGAGACAAAAATGCAAAGGGAAAGGGACTTGAAGGGAAACAAGGGCTCAGCAACTTTGAAAACAAGAGAAGAAAAAATAAAAAGGAAGTTATAAATAAGAGTACTATGAAAGGGAAATGATAGAAAAGTGGAGAAACTTGGAAACCAAGTAAAGGAAAAATAGTATAAGGAATGAATTAAAGAAGTGATTACCTCAAGGAAAGTCAAAAATTGAAGCTAAAGAAAGATGAATGAGGCAAGAAATAAAATAGGAAATTAAAGGCAAAACAAGAAAGTAATTGAAATAAGAAAGTTAAGCAAATAGGAAAGTAAGCAATTTCCCAATAATACAAAATAGGAAAGTACTTGCGATTCATGTTCAAGCAATAGGAAAGATGTTATCTTTACTTGACTGCAATTAGAAAAGTAGCAAACTTGGACTCCACTTCTTTAGATATTGCAGCACACACTCTGATTGTTTTTTTTCTTTATTTTTTGTTTATACTTTTCATTATTTCTTTTCTTTTTTGAACTCTACTTCTTCTTTTTCAGATAATTTGAAGTTCACTCGAATAAATATGGAAATAAAAAATGCATAGTGATTTTTAGAAGTTGGACGCTCTCAAATTTCAACTTAGTGTAACTTGCTCTATAAGGCTCAGATTGGAATGGCAAGGAGAAAAAAGAGATTATAAACCTTAAGAAACACCTATCAATCAGCCAAAAACTCAATAAAAAAGTGAAAAAAAATGGATGAAAGATGGATATAGAAGGAGAATGAAAATAAACAACACAAAAGGATAGCAATTTAAAATCTGGCAACCAAAGCTCTGATACCAAATGATTCAAGACCCAATAGGAACTTGTCCTAGAGAATATTCAATAAGGTGGAGCTATGCTCGGGAATGGTTAGAATCAAAGAAACACACGGAATTATAAGAAAAAAATTGAAAAGATAGAAACATAACACAAAGAGAAAAGGGGGTTAGAGGAATGATAGTCAATGGAAATAACCCTAAGAGAACTTGTCTCTTAGAACCTTAGGATGCCACAAAGGAAGACTGTGCCTTATAAGTCAAGTATTCTCAAAGAATACAAAGAAAGCAAAAATGCTATGAATAATACTCAATATTATTTCTGAATCAATCTCCTTAAAGTACATAAAGAGTGCCTACTTATAAGAAAAACTTTCTAAATTAGTGTCCTACGGAAAAAACTAAATAAAAGGAAACAAATCAATCCCTAAAATAAAAGGAAACAAAATAACCTTAAAAAAGGTTTTGACTAGATAACCTTATTTCAAAGAAAACAAAAAGGAAACTAATTAAAACATGATCTAAACATATTGGACCTTATGGAGCATATCCTTCTCCTGATTTTTAATTGGCACATGG
>JANIJH010000002.1:38495008-38506008 GCA_024520975.1 Erythroxylum areolatum | reverse complement strand
TTTTATATGGATCAATATCCTTTTTTCAAAAAGTAAATAATTTCATTGAGTAAACTTTAATAATGAGAAATACAAGTTTTACAATGGCATAGCTCACTACATGAAAATTACAAATTAAAAATAAAATATTACCGACCATAAAAATATTGTAGGCAATCAGTGACAGAAAATCAATTCCTGTCGGTAAAATTGTCGGAAAAATTTATGTTTAGCGACGAACAAATTTTCCGTTGGTAAAGATGGAGGGAAATTATCGCAACAAAATTTTCGACATAATATAACGATTGTCATTTCTGTCAGTAAATTTGCCGAAAATGCTTCAATACAAAAATAATAACCGAGATGTACTAACAAAAATGGATTACATTGGTGATTTACCGACGGAAGAGTTATTCCGTCAATAAAATTAAAATTTAAATGCCATCGTTAGCTTCGACTTCAACATTTTTAATAAATCAAAAACGACGTCGTCACCAAACGACGTCTTTACGTGAGACAATTATAGAGCTTATTAGAATGTTTCTCTTCAAAAAATAATTACTAATAATGTTTTTATTACTTTGATGAAAAGTAATGTTAGAATAAAATAAAGTTGTAAACTTAAGAAGATATTGTATGATGATGATAAAGAGAAGTTGAAGTTTGCAAATAATGAAATGAAGAATTAAAACAAGAAAAGAAGATGAAAGCTCAACAAGGTCATTTCACATTCTGTATTAATATTTATAAGCTCACTTTGTTAATTAGATTATCCAAATGGCTTACCATGCATAATCATTACATCTTACTTCATTGCATGAGTCTTTACATTTATCAAGAGCTATTAAAGTTTTTGATGTTTATATAAAAGCCTCTTTATCTTTTAAATAATCTTTGAGGAAGATTTTGGGAAGTGATTTTATCATATTTGGATTAAACAATTTGATTTTGAACATTTGTAGTTTTTAAAATCATGCTTTTTGAGTGATTGGTCAGCTTATACTGGTTAATGATCGACCAATATAGATTATAATTGTTAAATTTGATGTACCATTAGTTTGTTGTAATATTGGTTAATGAATTGGTTGACCAGTGTGTCATATTGGTCGAATAATATGTTTAATAGTCTACTAATGTCAAATGGCTAGTGAATTTAATATTGTAAATGCATATTTGTCGTCAACTAGTGCATCAAATATAGTCATTATAATAGCTAGTTCTTAACTCTAACAACTATTTTGTTCCCAAAACATATAAATAGGTGTTTTCTTTTTTTATCATAAAAAAGGTTTTGAGTGGTGTCTACACATATTTCAAAGAATTGTTCAATCATTTGAGCATTATTATGTCATATTTGTTTGAGTGACCCATTTTGGAGTTATCAAGTGAATAAATGGGATATTTTTTAGTTGTAATACTTTATTTAGGTGTTGAATATTGTACTTGGGGTTGATTCAACTAATATTAAAGTCCCTATTCACTTTGGAAGAAGATTGTAAGAAGGGTTCCTCTTTACCGAGAAAGATCCTGCTCACTTTGGAAGAAGATTATAAGAAGGGCTCCTTTTTGCTAAGAATTGTAGTTGAATTCTAAGAAAAATTTTGGGATTGGCCATAGGCAAAGGTTGTTTGCTAAACTACTATAAAACGATTTGCAGTCTTTCTACTAAGCAAGTTTTAACCTTATAAAACTCTCAATATTTAGCAAGTCCACGGGTCATAGTATAATATATAAGGTTTCGATCTTACAAGGAATTAGTGAACTAATCGAATCCCAATTTGTCTAAGGACTAAATATGTAATTAAAATGAAAATAAAAATGAGCAGAAAATTAAGCAATTGAATATGGATAGATTAAAAGTGAAATTGTAAATTAAGAGAAGAAATCAAAATTGAGCATAGCCAATTAACAAATGGAAATCTATACGAGGAAGGTTAACCAATTATGAGAAAAAGGGATATATCCTATCATCTAATGATAACTTAATCATTTTTGAGTTAATCCGGTATTGGTCCTAGAAGTTCAAAGGTTGATTACTCTCTTTTGAGTTATAATCATTTAAACCTAAATCATAAACCCTAATTGAATTGAATTATGTAATTTGTAATCTCTCAATTAACAAATAACCCACACAGTCAATAAGATTTAAGTACTCTAATAGACAATCGGGTCCTTACATAAGATCTCTCTTTATATAAATTATCAATTTGATTGTTTGCATGATCTATTAGATTATTTAACTCTCATTATACAATTTAATCATTTTGCTATCAATTCACTCTCTCGATTTATTACTAAAGCAAGTAAATATAAGAAACAATCACAATAACCATTTCATGAACATCAAAAGCAATCAAATTAACATTGATTCACAAACAAATCCTTAAAAGAGTTTAGAACATCCTTAAACCCAAATTCAACATCATCACATCAATCTTATACATCAAAATGAAAGAAATAAGAAGATGGAAGAGAAATAAAACTTGAGTGGACTAGAATGGCAGTAGCAGTAGCAGCTCCCTCGTCCTCTCTCCTCTTCTCTATTCTTCCTTAGCTTCTTTTCCAATATAGCAAAATGGAGGCTCTCTTTAAGGGTTTCTTTCTTTTCCTTTTATATCCTTTCACCATCTAGGGTAAAAACTAGGTTTTACCTAGGTGCAAATGTCTAAAATAACCCTCAAAAAGTTGAGTTTGGAAGCAGTCCCCATGTCTATTATGGCACTTGCAATGATCGTGGACAATGAGTCACAATCGTGGCACTTAAAATTTGGCTTCTATCATGATTGTGGCCAATGAATCACAATTGTTAGTCCTGTCTGGCTTCTGTCACTATCGTGGCTGACGAGCCACGGTCATGGCCTGTGCACGATTGTAGCCTTGGCTACTCCTCCAATTTTTCTCCAAATCTTCTCCGGTCTTCTTTATATGGTCTCAAGCACTAACAAACTCATCAAAACACCTTCAACACACAAAATTAAAGCCTGATAATAAGCTCTAAACCACATAACACTCAAACAACACCAACACATAGTCATACTAACATAATTCTAACCTAAACAAACACAAATATTCTAATCAACAACTAAAAACATACTAAATTACCCCCTAAAACATAATGTAACCTATAACTATCTCTTTCCTCCCTATCCTTTTTAAATTATTGTTTGATTAAATTATATTAAGTAATTTCCTTATTTATGTTGATTATTGTTATTTGAATGCATTAATTAAAATTTTGTTGAATTTTATAAACATTCAATTCATCCTTCCCTTTCTTAGGTGTCATTAGGGACTAATAGAAGGGAATAGTGAAATTCTGAGTGATTTTTGGATAGTGGATTTTAGCACTAATTTTTTATGAAACACTATAAAATCAATTTGTAATCTATTTTTTCTACTCTCTTTACTTATTGTCCTTACATAATTGTAATTGCTTTTGTCATTGCCATCAAGTTAAATTTATTAGGGTAGTTTCTTCTCCCTCTTAAAAAATTTATTTTGCAATCTCAAATTCAATTTAGAAGCTCTTAAATGTTGTTATATAATATGAATAGTGGAGATCTTGCTTAACAAACTATAACTACAGTTTTCATCTCGTCAATAGTAGTTCAAATTTGGGCGATTTCTCTCAATTTTCTTCCTTGCTTCTTGTTGCTATTTTTGTCCTATATTTATCCTTGTTTGCCAATTAATTGATGACCACTTTAAAAAGAATTATGTAAGACACTTTGTATACCATTAATGCTCAAATGCTTTAGTTAAAATGGTTACAATGATAGAACCATTCATTATTAATATCTCAAATGACCAGCACAAACATATTATGCCAATAGGAACGAGGAATAAAATAGTGAGAATAATTTGGTGTTATTACTAAAAATAAAAATTGATTTTGTTTTTCAAACGAGTCACAAAAATTATATATGCGATGATTGCGAAAATATAAGAAATGGAAAATATTATCAATTTAATGCTAACGTGAAACTTAAATTAATAAGTTATGGGTAATCAGAAAGACATATCAGCTAATCACTTTAGGGATAGGCAATTGTACATTGAAAGATGAAAATTCATTTAACTGATATAGGTCCAAATCATAGAATCTTTAAATAACTAAATCAATAGGTATAAGATGATCTTAGGGGAATTCTTATTTACATGTTATGTAGTTGATTACCTAATTTATTTTCTTTGGTCTAATTGTAGGGTTAGGTTAAATTCGTATCACCATCTTTATTGTTAACTCAATTATCTAAGGATTAGACTTTATACTTCATTCTCATAGAAACAATAATTTGCTCATCACTACACTACTACATAACGATATATCCACTAGCATAAAGTTTATAATATTAGGGGTCAAAAAGTAAAAATCAAGATTTTAATGTCATTTCCAAGGATTTAGTAATATTAAATAGTCCCAATCATTATTATTTTAGTCATTTTTATTCTTATTATTAATTTAATTTAATTTAATTCTAACTTTTTTACTTTTTATTATTTTTTATTTTGATATTAAGTTTCGGAGTATTTAATGCATGATAAGATGTAATTCATCTGAACTCTTTGAAGAAGATCTAAAAATAGAGAAGATACTTCTTTAGGAACTCATGATTGAAAAGGGTTAGGCCAAGAAATCAAAAAATTTGAAAATATAAAAGGAAAGCATAAATTTATATTGGAATATATGAAAAAATCACTCATGGGAACACAGTCTAACATAATGAGGTTGATAATTACAATAAATAATTTTGAGATCATTCAAATGATTTAATAATTTATATGGTTTGGCAGTTTGTTGAATAAAGATCCTAGCTAGTATATAGCCAATTTTTTAGAGATATGTCAATGGAGCAACTGACAATGTCATATAATTGAGGATTTTCTCATTCTCATTAAGTGATCGTACTAGGTATTGGTTGAATTCATTACTTGCAGCGTTAATTAACATATAAAAAATTAATGGAGAAGTTATTGGCAAAGTAATTCCTATTAGTAAAGACATCCAAGCTTCGGAATGGTACCTTTACTTATTTACAATTTGACAATGAGACATTTTATGAGTTGTGGGAGAGATCTAAAGATTTGCTTTAGAGGTTCTCACAATAAGCTTTTTGTCATGGTTGTAAGTTTAGGCATTCTATAATGGTTTGAACTATACAACAAAGTAGATGATTGATTTAGTAGCTGAGAAAATTTTGAATTAAAAAAATCCAAGAGTCCCTAGAGCTGATTGAGGAGGTGGTGATGAATAATAATCAGTTTTAATCAATTAGGGTGAAGGCAACCAAACTAGTAAGGATATATAATATGGATGTTGCTACCATATTGGCAACTTAAGTGGAAGCATTAATAAACAAAATTAATAAACTAAGCGGAGTAGAAAGACTACCATAAGCATTATATTGTTAATTGCGTTGGGAAATCATCTATGATTATCATATTGGTAATCCCTTTATTAAGCCAACTAAATATGTTAACTAAATAAGGAACTACCTATGATCTTAGAACAATCTCTAAAATATTACATGTAATATATGGTGCAGGGTGCAGAAATCATTTGAATTTCTCATGAAATAATCAAGGCAACTCAAAATCCATTCATATCCATATATACAATAGCAATAAAAAAAGTAAGTCATCTTGGAAATTAGCCATTGAGAAACTATTTGTTATAACTTCTAAAAGATTTGAGATATTAGAAACAAAGGTTGATCAATTGTAAATTTTAATCATAAATTTAGAGTTCTAGGTTAGGAAATTAGCCAAATCCATTAGCTCTAGGGGTAAACATCCTTACAAACAAGACATAAGTGAATCTAAAGACGCAATTTTTAAGAAATGGTAAGTTTACGGAGGAAAAAAAGAAGGGAACTAAGAGAAAGGAGGTTGCTCTTAAAGAATGCTCCACCATCCTTTAGAGTAAGTTAAAAATTTAGGGACTTTTACTATACCTTGTAATATTGGTAGTTTGTTTGTAAAGAAGAAATTTCCATGTTGGTCAACCAATGTTATAGTTGCTAGTAGTTACAACGACTAGTTTTTATGTAAGATGACTTTTTTGAGCTAGAATATGTATAAAAACTTGGATATTTGATTTCTAGACATCTTTGTAACGTTTAGGGACTACAATAAAACATTTACAAGAGTTTTTGATCATTTATAAGCATCCATCCATTAGTTGTTAATTGATTGAAAGCCTTTAAGCATCAAAGTGAGCAAATAAGGTTTATTCAAGTTATAAACATCAATTTTGGTTGGTTTTATTATATTTAGGAGTTCTTATAACTATTAAGGTTGCTTTTCACTTTCAAGGGAGATTGTACAAGAGTTTATCTTTACTGAACAAAGATTGTTGTAATAAAATTCCTCTTTACCTAGTTGAAGGAAGAGTTTATTAAAATCGCAAAATAGACTTGTGGAGTGGATGTAAACAATGCAGGTTTATCAAAGCAATATAAATATTGATTTAAACTTTTTATTAGTTATACTCTTTACTTTATTATTGTTTGATTGATTAGGTTTAATTAAACTATTTTTGCATTGCATTGTTCAATTTGAAATAAATTAAGGGTGTTTATTAAGTTGCAAAAAAGTTTTATTAAATTCACTAACACTCAATGAGCCCCCTTTTATGTATTAATAATAAAGAACTTGAAAAGTTTTTAGAAACTTATTTTAGGAGGTTTGATTAAACTATCTTAGAGTTAGGTTTATATTAAAGTTTTAAGGTGTTTTGTACATAATCAGTACACATTAGTCAGCCAATTCAACTAGTGCTCCTAAAGAAAGAAAAAAATAATTTACCAATAGTTTGTAACCATATTAGGCATTACGCTGGTCAACCGGTATGACAATATGGTTAACCAATATTACTACATATGAGTTATGAAAGGAATCTTTAGCATACTAGAGAGTTAATAAGAACCTTAAGAGGCTAGAAATAGAATTTAAGTAAATGTGAGCATTGCCTTGTGATAAGTGTAAATTGCACCATGTTTTAAGGCTTAGTTTATTATCTGTTTAGCTGTTAATTCAATCATTTAGTATATGTTTAGGTTAGAATTGTGTTAGTTTGTAAATGATTTATGTTTTAAGTGTTTTATCGGTTAGTACAAGTCTGTGACCTTAAATATTATATTTTTGAGGTATCTTGATGTATTTGCTAGTATTTCAGGGTCAACATCAAAGAATGGAGAAGTTTCGGAGACATTCGAGTCAAAACAACAGCCCATCATGAAAAAAGCATCAAATTTGGCCCATGATCGTGTCCTACATGCCATGATCATGACAAAGCCCAGGAAATGGCCTATGATCGTGACCTACATCGGGTAGACACGTAGATAACTAAGAACATCATGTTTTGAGGAATTTTTTGGACCTTTTGAACTCTGAAAAAGCCTTAAGGCTGCTTGGAACAAAAAAGGATATTCAAAGAATGAGAAAAGAGGTAGAAGAGAGCTTTACATCTGTCTCCTTGAGAAACCCCAGAGAGAAATCATCAAGAGATAGAGGAAGAGAAGAAGGAAGAGAGAAGAGGAGAAAAAGATGACTCAACGTATGTCTCGGATCAGAAGGTTTCCCAATGTCACTACCTCTCATCATCCATTTAGATTGTATTTTCTATTTATTTTGAGTTTTATTATTTTATAGAATTAGATTAAACAGTTGATGGTAGGATCTAAAATGTTGAAGATGTTTTAACCTCGTCTTCAGAATTTTATTCTTAAATTAATGGAAATATGATTGTTTATGTGTTTATTCCATTTGTTTTGGTTAGATTCTACGATTGCATAATTTGGTAATAAACTAAGAGGGTGAATCGAATGAAAGAAAAATAAATTGGACTAACGAGAGTTAGGTGATTGAATAGAGACAAGAATTGAATCAGATCGAGAGATTATGCAAAGAGAGATCTTGCATAGGTTTCCGATAGTTTATTAGAGAACTTCAGAACTAATTAAGGTTTTGGATAGGCTGTGAATTGGAGATTGCAACCCTTATAATTTGATTAGAGTTTATGATTTATAGTTAATGGTTATAACTTGAGACAGAGTAATTAACCTTAGGATAATCTACAACCAACAATCTAATAATTCATAATCAGTTAGGTTAGCCATAAGGATAGGTAAAATTCATTTTCTCTAAATTGATAATTTCTTTCGGTTAATTCTTAGGTGTGTTGCAATTTGCTTAGTAATTAGTATTTCGTGCTTGATTCTTAATTTGATTAATTGAATTAAATTCTCGTATTAGTTTCGTGCATCTCAAATTTCTGTTATTTATTACTGGCCTTAGATTTTAGGATTAGATTAACTCCCTCTTTATGTGATCGACACCTTTGGTACTACGTTAATGAACCATACACTTGCAGATTATTGAGGGTTAAAAATTAAAACTTACACACAATCAAACCACAATCGCATTACATACATTGATCTTTAATCCACTAGTATAAGCAAGAAAGGAAGGGTTGAGTTATATAAGGTTATATTAGTATTGCAGTTAGAGCAATTGCTTGGGATGCACATTGCAAGGGTTCATCTTAATCTTGAATAAGATTTAAAAGTAATTACTCTTAACACATGATAAAGTAAGATGTTTATAAATGCTCCTCTTCATTTGTGGAAAAGAAGATAATGTATAAAGATTTCCTCTTCACCTATTGAAAAAAGAAGATAAAGAATTCTTAAGTGGAGTTTGAGGAGTGGATCTAGTCTAAATTTGACTGTTTTTGAAAATTTGAATATATTAATAAACAAATAGAAGTAAAGTACATTTGAGCACCTAACTAACAATACTTAGCCACAAAAATGAGCTTTGTATTGTATTGCAAGCTTTTGACTAAACATTCCACTTAACCAAAATAACTTACAGATATTAGGAACCATTCACTACTTTACCAGCTAAAGTTATTTAGTGTTAACATAAACTCTCAACACATCCCTTTGGCTAGTAGCACTCCAGTGATCAAAATTAATCTACCTAATTTCCTTTAAAACTAAGCTACCATTATTCTCCAAATTATGAGATAGAAATCATTCTAGAAAAGAGTGAATTATGGATAGTGTGATTCCACGTTCTTCCATAGAACACAACCTAAATAGCTTTTTATTCCTTTCTAAAATATTCCATAAAATTTTCCCTTCTTTTTCCTTCTTTTTCTTTATTATTATTGTATTTATTATGACATTATTTTATTTGAATTTTATATAACCATTCTTTAATTTAGAAATAGGGTAGAAAGTGTTGGGAGATAATAACATAACTCTCTAAAACATCAATGAAATATCAACAACAAAAATACTCTTCAACTTTAAACAACAAATTACTACGAGAATAAGAAACTTAACAATGAAACAAACATCAAGATTTACATGGAAAACCCTCTAGTGCAGAGGAAAAACCAAAGGGCCAAAATTATAAGAAAATCCACTATGCTCAAATAAGGATTTATAAGGATTGATTATCTCACAAAGTTTCATAATTGAAACCAAAGTTAGAAGTAACAATCAACAAACTCTCAAACTAATCCCAAAAATAATAAAAAGGATGAGAATATAACAATATTTGCCTCTCCTAGTTTTACTTACTTTCGAATGTTATAGATGCACTCTCATGCAAAATCTACACTCTTTTTTCTTTTTTTGCATAGTACATAACTATCTAAGTGACAGTGTCCCTTCATCACTGCCTTACTCGCAAATATACAAGGTCATATATAGATACAAGAACATTACACATGACCGCGCATGTCATGAACACAAGCATGTACATGATAGTATATGTCTTCGCTCTTCACATCCTTCTTTATATGATTTCAAATATGATCCACACGATCATATAAGTGAAGATACAAGCGTGTGTAACTCTACATGGGCATATGTGCTGACATGATTAATATACATAGTCGTGTAAGTTAAGGACACAAGCGTGTAGCATGCTTCACGATCATGTCTCCCCCCAAAAGAGCTTCATCCATCTTGTCTTCACTTATTCGTTATATCCACAAACCATAAAGATGTCTAAGATCATTGAAAGTCTTAAAATAGGGTTGAACACTCAACAACTCCCCCTCTAGCGTAATTGTGGGGAAGACACGTTATTCTACAACTTCTACTTAAGAGACATCCCAACAAGCTTGTTATATAACTCATGTTTGCTTTTGGGAACAAATTTAGTCAATATATCAGCATCATTTATGTCTATATAAATCTTTTTCAATATCAATTTTGATCCTCAATCATAAACCTTAACTTTTGATATTTGGCATTTATATTCTTTGTACGGGAATGGTATACAATAGTTTTGCTCAAGTCAATAGTGCTTTGACTTTCACTAAATACTACACAGTCTTTTTGCTTCATATCCAACTATTGAAGGAACCTTTTCAACCAAAGCATCTCCTTACAAATTTCTGATGCAGTTATATGCTATGCTTCAGTCGTAGATAAAGTCACACACTTTTGTAGCCTAGATTTTCGTGGGATGACTCCCCCTATGAACTTGAACATAATATATGAAGTAGATTTTCTTCCATCAAGATCTCTAACCACATCTGCATCTATAAAACCTTATATAGTTAGCTCACCATTGATCGTGGCTCTGTCGATTCGATCTTACGATCGATCCTTGGAAACCGGTCAAATATAATAAATTCCAAGATTGCAGTATAGGTTGCAACCTCGGGTCGTCTCACTTAATTAGAACCAAGCGAAAAAGGTCTAATCTAGCCTAGGTATCGAAAATTGCTATTGAAGTTGATAAAATGGGGGTTTGGTATTTTGGTCGAAACGGATAAAAGCAATCAAAACTGGAAAAAGTTTAAAAGAATATTTTTTTGGAATTTTAGAAATAATGCAATTAAAAAAAATCAGATAGAAATCAAATTGATAAAATCCTCTTGAAAATGGGCGCAGACTATCATGGTTCAAAAATAATTTTCAGGGACACAATCCACTAAGTTTCGAAAGATCAACCCTAAAGGACTCTTTAGGTCCAAAGATTTAATTAATGAACTC
>JANIJH010000002.1:38249555-38265426 GCA_024520975.1 Erythroxylum areolatum | reverse complement strand
ATAGCTAATTAATAACATTTATAAAATATAATATAAAATTATTTGTAGCTATCAATAAATGCTATAATAAACTCAACGACAACATTCTATCAATGTCATGGAAAACTTATCTATAACATTTTTAAAATGTTAGAAAATTCATATCTACTACATGTTAATGATGTTGCAAAAAGTTAGTATATATCAGTGTAAAAATGTTACAAATAGTTAATTAATAACATTTATAAAATATAATATAAAATCATTTGTAGCTATTAATAAATGTCATATTAAACTTGATAATAACATGTCAAACTGTTACTAAAGCATCATATCTTTAGTAACATGGGCTGTTATAGCACACTCATTAGTGTTACCATTCATATTTAATAACACTTATCACCTGTTACTGTATGTCATTTTTGTTGTTGTGCATATTATATCGAATGACTACCAACTAAGCTACCCTCTTTTAGAATAGGTTATATGAATTATCAAAACATCGCAATCCCTATATGAGATAACTTGGGGATATTTTAATTCAAAGGATCACTTATATGATCATCATAATAAGAATTTTCATAAATATACAAATAATGTTTCAAATGAATTTCTCATATAAGGTCAGTTTAGTGACCTTATTCTCTAACAAGCACCTACTGTTTTTTAAAGTATCTCCATATTTTAGTCTATCAGATTGGCTAATTCCTTCATAAAGAAGAAACATAATATATTCTAGTCTTTTTATGCTCTATTAATGTCTAGACTTAATAGAACAATAACTAGGAACAATTTAGGGACAATATATAAATGCAATGTGAATCTCATAATCATGATCTCATTACAAATTCATTTATAATATATATTTATCTCATAGACTTTATAACATAAATCTAAATATATATAAGAAAAAAATGCTTTTAAATTATTTTATCACTAAACTACAATTAGCTAATTGGTTGAAGGGCATAAACTAACAATCTCTCACTTATAGTAAACCAATCATTTAGGTATCTTATATTATATTACCATTCGACAATCATGCTACTGCTGTGATAGTGTTTAGTGAGAGAATTCTACAAGATTCTCTATAGTAAATACTTGCGTAAAGCCTACAACTTTCATCTTAACTCAGAGAAATTGCCTAAATACATACTTAGATCTTTGATGAGACCTTACTTTCTTTTATATGCCAAATGGCTCTAATGTTCCACAATATATTACTATTTGAACAATACAAGGAACTATACCAAGTTCATCAAAGAACTTATTCATCCAAATAATCATTTCCACCAAATGAAAAACGTATTATGGCTTAATTAGTAACTACTGCTTCATTGAAACCTTTCCAATCTTAAAATAATATTGTTCTAAGAAAAAAACCTTAATTAGGATTTAATTCTAAACCTTTAAATTAAATATCAATTCATACATAGAATAATGGATATGTTTAATAATTCACAAGTATTAGATATCTTATATTGGACCCCGAAAAATTTTGCTTTAAGTTAAGCATGATTTTAAATCGTTTTGAGGTTTAGATAGATTAAATTTTTGGAGTTATAATTGTATCAAGGTTAGTAGGATTTATTGAATGGGTAAGTGGAATTAAAGTGTTAATGTAGTAAGGATGTTCAAAGGCATTTTTCAGAGATCACTTAAGCATATAAGGAAGGTTAAGATGAACATTTTAGGCTCATTAAGGGTACAAATGGAAAAAGAATATGTTGTCTCGCTTATAAGAGGAGAAAAACGTGAATTGAAGAGGGAGGAGAGCAAAAAACAAAAATAGGAGAGAAGAAGAGAGGTTTCGGTGAAAAAGAAAAGAATAGAAATCAAATTTACTAAGGCAGGTTAACCATCTTTTCTTCTTGCTTTATTAAAGGAATGGGTGGTATTGAGGATGAAGGAGCTAGAGAGAAAAGAGGTTTGTGTGGGAAGAAGATGGATTAGGAGAACCCAATTGATTTTAGGGTTTCTAAACTAGATCTTAGGTTTTCTAACCTAGTTGGATTATGGGTAGGTTAATTTGAGTTTAATTTGTGCTTATTGCAATTTTGTTTTGAATGGAGCCTTGGTTGTTTTAGGAAATCAAGGGAATCCTAACTAAGAGCAAGGGGAAAGACAAGCTTGACCTGGATTTTCATAAACTAATTAGGTGGGTAACATATTTATGGTTATAGTGTAATTGGGCAAATTCTTGCCTATGTTGAAATTGATTTGTTTGAAATTGACTTGTTTGTAAATGTTGAAAATGCATGATGAAATATGACTATGTTATACCTCAAAAGAGGTCATGGCATTTTGTATTAAATGAAAAAAAAGACAAAGAATAAAAGTATGAGCATATAAGAAAACAATTATGTACTTTTGTCTGGGCAAGACTGGAACCATTTTGTTTGTCACATACACGTTGACAAGAGCCTTCTCCTGGCTACCTGCTTGTGGCATATGAGCTCCGAAATTGGACTCATTCTATTCATGGGTAAACTTCGGTTTCTCCATTTTGTTTCTATGGAACTCTCGAGCCATTTGTTGTACATTGCATCTTTAATTTGTCATGTATGATGCATTTGAGTGTTAAACTAAATTGAAGAATGCTTAAATTACTGAATATACGCATATATATATATATAACATATGCTTGAATTTATAGTCAATTGCCTATAGCTATAAATATGTTAGTCACTGAGCTATGTAGCTCACCCCAATATTCCCTGCTCAGGTGCAGAACGAGAAGGTTAATAATCCTTACAAGGCATCAAAAACTCCAAGATATTAGAAACTTTTGTAACTTTGTTAGTTCGATCACTTTTGGATAGCTTCATAAGCATGTTAAACATTGAGCATCCTATATATGTTGTATTTTGTGTTAAGCCCTTGTTTATAATGTTATTATGTAATTAAAGTTATGTATGAGCTTCAGTTGATTTCGCAAATGAGTTTAGAATTAAAAAGTTCCCCAGGCATATGTGTATGTTTCTCTTGTAGTTGTACATTTCATGATCTAAGTCGTTTATAGGTGTATAAATTGTGTACCAACTTCAGGAAAAATAACTGGACTAATTTAAGCTAAATTAGTCGAAGTTGTCTTTTGGAAAGTAGTAGCTTATCTTTCTAGCTTTCTAATGTTATAAAATATGAAATTTTTGGATATCTAAGTCAAAAGTTATGGTTCTTATAAATGGAGATGCTCACGAGTATAGGACGTATCGTCTAGTGATGACGTGTCGTCTGGTGAGGAAGCATTGTTTGGTGAGGACGTATCGTCTGGTGATGACGTGTCGTGTGGTGAGAACGTATCGTTTGGTGAGGAAGTATTGTCTGGTGATGATGTGTTGTCTGGTGAGGATGCATCGTCTGGTGAGGATGCTTCGTCTGGTGAGGACGTATCTTCTAGTGAGGACGCTTTGTCTGGTGAGGACGTATTGTTTGGTGAGGACGGATTGTCTTGCGAGGACACGTCGTCTGGTGATGACGCATTGTCTGGTGAAGACACTTCGTCTGATGAGGATGTATCTTCTGGTGAGGACATTTTTTCTGGTGAGGATGCTTCTTCTGGTGAAGACGTATCGTATGATAACGTCATAACGCTTGGTGATGATGTCATATTGTCTGGTGCACTGTTCATCTGATCCTATCGTCTGGTCCCATTTTTTGGGACCTCCAGACGATAGAATTTGCCTTCGAGGTCTTCATGAAATTATAGATCTTAAGTCCTCTTCGAAACCATTCAACGAAAACCTTAATCCGAAATCTCTAGTGAAAGTTATTCTAATCGTTCCGAGATAGATACAACGTGATTGAGGATATGAGCATAGTTGATTCTTTTGGCCATAACTTCATAACCCAACCTCCAAATTAAGTGATTCTTGAAGCAATAGATTCTTGACACATTTTCCTATCTCTCAATAAAATTTGTAGTTGTTGTGGTTGATTTAAAAGAGATTGATGGAAGGAAAATGAGGGATCGATCGGAGGGGCATAACTAGTTTATGAACACACTATGGATTTTAAAGCATATCTTGAGCTACAGAGCCCCGAATGAGAAGGTTCTTATTTGAAAATAAACTAGAGGCATAGAGCTACAATTTTCTTGAAGAATTAAGTGTAGGGAAAAGTGATTGATTAGTATTATTACTTGTTTTTAGTTTTAGGTACAACAACGAGAAGGAAAGAATTTCCTACCCAACGAAAAATAAAGGAGGTACCAAGGAAGAGATAGAGAGGAGAGGGTCATCCAGAGTCACGAGTAAGTCTCGCTCACTATTAGCAAGACCAACTGCAGTATATCTGCCAGAGTAACAAAAAATGTTACTCTTCAATGTCGGAGCCCACAAGGAGTAGTTATAATGACTCAAGGATAAGAGATTTGGGTTTGTTGTAAATATTTATACATTTTCAATCTAATTGTAATAGTTAATGAAGATGAATCAATATATATATATATATATATCTACGTGGTGTAACATATTAGGTAGACTTAACGTAACTATTAATCATGTTACATTTAAATTGTATAACATTTTTCAATATACCATTATTTGAATTTAAATATCACATTATAATCTCAATATAGATTAGATATTTTGATAAAAAAGAATTTGTCATAATTGGTAATGACAAGCCTTAACTTCTTAGTCCTTTTTTACCTTAAACGGTTAGAATCCATATTACAAGCATTAATTGAGAGAGATGAGATATAATGTTAAGATTAAAAATAAGGATGACAATGGGTCAAGTTGGGCCGACCTCATAGTTTAATTTTTTTTTGATAAAACGACTTTGTTTTGATAAAGCGACGTTGTTTTGTACTTTACCATCGGGCCACAGGTTGTGGTTAAGCCAAGAAATCTTGACCTATGTCCGGTCAACCCGGGCCAAAGTTAGGCCAGGTCAAACCATATTTGCCATCCCTAATTAAAACTATAAAGTTGACATATTTCATTTAATTATTATTTGAAACTATGAAGTATTGATATTATGACTTAATTAACTAATCAAATCTTATAATATAGTGCATTCTATTTATAATTCAGGGATTTACTTATAATGACTTCAAACTCGAAACACCTTATATCCTATAACATGAGAAAGAATATAAATCTTGATTTCAAGTAATTACTAATGTCATTTTCAATTTTAAGTCAACTAAAAATGATAGTTATATAATTCATGAAAGAATATTTAAATACAATTTCTATTGATAAATTGTTTCCTAATTTTTGGCAAATTTAAATGTTAAAATGTTGAATTCTAAACACTTTAAAGAACATAATCTTAGATTTTGTTAATAAGAAGATTTTCAATATTTCCAACTATATGAGAGGTCTATTTTTATCAACTAATTAAAATGTATAACATAAACACAAATTCAATTGAAACTTATGATTTTTATATTGTATCCATAAAGTAGGTTACTTGATAAAAGTATTAGAACTCAACTTAAACTCTACAAACCAAGTTGAATTTTTTAAACTTGAATCAAGTAACTTTTTTATCTTTCTCTTTAACTCCTTATATTTTCTTTGCTTTTTTTAATATATTAACATGATATCATAGCCATGTTATAATCTTTTACCATTGTAAATTGTAATAGCATGATGAAAGTCTACGACTGTCTTGTATTTTAATAACCCAATGTTTTTAATTAGATATTTTGTAATTGCTCTATATATTTTTATATCATTATGTCAATTGCTACATAAGCTAAAGCTCCATATATCGAATTAATAGTCATACAAATTCAAGGTATCTCAAAATCCTCAAATTCTTTTAAACTCTAAATTTTTATATACTATATATCATTCAAAAAATGAAGAAAAGATTTGTGTCTAAAGGCTAAAGAGTTGGATATTCTTTAAGATGTAGAGGTTGACCTCATAATCTTTTCAACATAAGAAACCTTTTAAAGTTTTCAAAAACTAGTTACTTATTTATAAATATATTCTCCACTTAACTATTTTCGATTAGTTAGTTATTTCGTTCATCCTCCTTTAGCCAATAACTACTTTAGGGGAGAAAATTTGCCAATTCATGCTTGTTTATACCAATGGAAACATTTATTCATGGTAAAAATCTTTGTATGGTAAAAACAAATGGTCTAACACATTTGTTATGAAGACATTTATTATGTTTGATCTAAAGATATTTATAAAGGATTTTCAATTTCAAATTTATATAAAGTTCAAGGAAGAGAAGAAGTTTAGGAAAACAATAAGAAATTTTGCAATTACAAGTGATTATGGTGTTTTAATTATGAAAAGTTATTTGAGAATGAAGGTTGTTTATAAGCCAAATTATCCCTTTAAAATAAATGAAAGCTAAATTGGAAATGAGAAATCAAAAAATAGAAGAAGCAATCACACTATCATATTTTTAAAATATTGTTGTCCTCTCGTAACATTTATCCTCTAATACACGTTTCAACATTGATATTGGGAAAACTTCAACATGTATTCAAATAACTTAAGGATACAAAACATTCTACGGTACAAAAGGATCTAGTGGATGTTAAATGATTTTAATTTATAAAACTTAGGATGTTTCAAAGCTCTCAACTGTGTCAGTGGAATTTACGGATATACTGCAAAGCTCTCAACTATATGTCGGTGAGTTTGAAAGCTTCCATAGAAAAAGAAAAAAATATGGTTCATAAGACAAAGATGATAGTTTTATGGTAAGAAGACATTTGATAGTACTTAAGTTTTAATCTTCTTCATTAATTTTTAACATTATTTAACTGAAAAATTTTTTAAATTGTAAATCATTTTTTATTCCTTTTCATTATACACGTGTCTAACGGCCTGATATTGAGATTGATCATGTGACATGTCACATTAACAATGTTAAAGGTAAAGTAAATTGTTGACTATATTTTCAAAACATTATGATTTTGTATATTTGATTGATATAATTTAAATTTCTAAATAATTACAATTTTTTGTGGATTTAAATAATATTTGTCCTAAATTTATTACAATTAGAAATGTGTTTTGTAAATTAAAATCCTATAATTTCATGTAAAAATTTATAAGACAACACATAGAAGTTGACTTGATTCTTTAACAACTTTCTCAACTTGTATACAGCCAGCAATTGCTTACTCCGTGGAGTAATCCTTATTACATCAAACTAACAGCAACTCTCAAAGGCTCAAAGTCCACCAAAACTACCTGGTGTTTACTCCAACAAATTAGGCCTGTTTTATACACTAACATTTTCTGAACTTATTTCCAATTCTAAAGTAAAAGGTGTTGAGATATTTATAAGAGAGGGGCAGTTTCATATCCTTGAAAGATCAAGAATTTGTCGAACCCTTTCTTACGTACTTCATACCTTAGCTTCTTTAAGACCTTCTGTAGAGGCGTATCATACGTCATACATATATAATGTATGAAAAATAAGCAGAAAATAAATAAATAATAAATGAAGACGTTATTTTTCGCGTGTAAGTTATTTTCTATATCCACTAGACTTTGTCTATCTTCAAATTAACTATTTTGTATATATTGATAAATAAATAAATAAATAACAATGCAAGAATTTGAATACGGCAGAAGAACTTTTTCTGATATTCTTTAAAAAAAAGCATGTAGGCAGATAAAATACCATAAATTTCCCACTTTCATTGCGTATTCCAGCTGAGCCAGACGCGTAATTGACACCATTGGCTATATATGAGCCAGAAGCGGATGGAAATGGAGGAATGAAATCGTCGAAACCCAAAAATTAGTTATTAGTAATTAAGATACGTTTTTTTTACAATCATTGACAAAAGAAATGAAAAGAGAAACTATTTGTTTCTCTGTCACGACTGTGCATTAATTACTAAAAGTTGAGCTTTAAAAAATTCGTTTCTCCAACGAGTTCATTTATAAGTGTTTTATGTGTAAGCTTTCACCTCAATTTGATGGGTGCGTAAGTAATAAACAAAACCTAATCCATTATACATTTTTATGAAATCTATGCTTAAAATACAAATATATAGACATATGTATTTTGTGTTTGCGAGCGTGCGCGTACAGATACCTAATAAAAAGAGAACTTGTGAAGCACAACTCACATATATAAATACAAGACAGTGATGAAAAGACTTGAGATATATATATATATATATATATATATTAAATGTACCGGACCAAGTATATCTGCAGCGGTTCGACCGTTAGTGAACCTTCCGGTAGGTCCATAAGGGAAGTCGATTCCATACGGCGGATAATCAACCTTGGCGGTGGTTTCAAGCTTGTTATTGTTGCCGCTGTCCGCCAGTGAGTCTCCGAATATGAAATAACATGGCACTTTTGCTTCTCCATCAACTAAAGTAGTGCAATATACGGCTAGTAAGGACACAAAGACGCAAAATTTTGGCCTACCCATAGGGAGAAGATAACGAACATGCAAAAGGGAAGGAATAGAACAAGAGAAGAATGATGCAAGGATACAGAGGAGGAGATAATGTAGGCTGTTGGAAAGATGATGAAGAAAGAATATGGTACGACGGCCCAAAGGTTTGGTAGAATGTTGGCAAAAATGAAGGTTATAAACATTTATATACCAATAAAATATTAGCATTATTGCTTCTTTAGGTCAAATGCACAAAATTACGTTAGAGATAAACAAATTGTTGAGTCTCCTCTTAATCTCAATTTCTATTTCATTCCTCTTATATTAAAGTTATCATTTAAATCTTCTTAAGAAGTACTATGCATAAATATAGTCGCTTGAGTTTCCTTATGGGAAACTTATTGTGTGTGCCTTTTTTTTTTTTGAAACGTGATCATGTGCATTCAGTGCATATTATTCATATCCAAAGATAAAACGTTATACAAAAAAAGTGGAGGGCATACCTCCCATTTAAGACCAGACATAGAATCGGTCGTCCTAGCAATCGTATGAGCAAACTGATTCGCAATTGTGTGTGCTATTAATATAAGTCAAGTTAACGAAGGAATTGATGATCTGTAAGTTTAATTTAGAGTAACATCTTCTAGTTCCTAAATGTTAGTAAGTTTTACAACTAATTAAAATAGAACTATCAAGTAGCATCTCATCGGTTCTATTGGTAGAAGGGCGAAGAAGAAGTTGGAAAAGATGGTTGAATAAGTTGGAACAGCTCTGTGAGCGAATGCTCTTGTTGGGACGTACCTTTTTTTCTTTTCTATTACTCTCGACAAAGAAAGAGCTACAATATAATCAAGAAACAAAAGTAAAATACACGAGTTCATCCATTTACTCCTCCAACTTCCCAGAAATTCTGGTCTTTCTAGAAAAGCTTAAAATCCGTTAGCTTTTCATATTTTGATTCGCAGATTTAAAAATTTGTTGGATACTCTTCATCCAGCTTGCTGCAGTGCCAATTCGGAGTGTAGTGATTCTTTAGAACTCGGTTAGGACTAGAAGATGATTCATTATGAACATTGAACTGCCAAATATTAATCCCAAGTGGAGAGGTTGGATAGTATGTAAACTGTCTTTGTTAAAAAAAAACAATGATAATTTTATTAATAAAAGGACTCGAATACAGAACTCAAAACATCAAAGGATTTTTACAAAACAAGAGTACAAGAAAGAGACTTGGACACACACTACACACACTACACACTTTTCACAATTAAGTTGTCACTATTAATATATTAATAGTGTCAATTTTTCTTCTATCAGTAAGTTTTGTCATTAAAAGCCTATGCAATTTGGTGCCAAAATAATTTTGGCAGGAATAAATTGTAATTGTGACAAAACATATATTAGTAACTAATATTTTCTATTTGTTACTTTTTTCTCCTTATTACGAAACGGTTAATCATCACACAATATTTTACTTGTTGTGATAAAATTTTTTGTAAATAAATATTGAATTAATTAATATCTACTTCATATTGTCACAATAACCGAACTATAATTACGGTCACAACTATTCACAATTTAATGACAATTTTTTTATGACTAACTTTTTTTGACATCACAAATACAATATTTTTTAGTGCCAAGATAATTGATTGACACTATTGTTTGGATTATTTATGATGATATATATTTTTGTCAGTAATACAATGATAATTGTGACAATTTAGTATCTTTCACAGTTAAATTGTCACTATTAATATATTAATAGTGTTAAAATTTATTTTATCACTAAGTTTTATTAGTAAAAGCCTATAAAATTTGGCGCCAAAATAATTTTGGCGGGAATTAATTGTAATTGTGACAAAATATATGTTGGAACCTAATATTTTCTATTTGTTGTAACAAAACATAGTTTGGTCATTAATTTTTTTCTTGTTGTGACAAAACGATTTATCGTCATACAATATTTTACTTGCTGTGACAAAAACTTTTGTCAATAAATATTCAGTTAATTAGTATCTACTTAATATTATCACAATCACCAAACTATAACTATGGTCACTACCATTTGTAATATAGTGACAATTTTTATGTGCCTAAGTATTATTTTGTCATAGATATGAGGTTTGTTATGACAAAATAATTGATTAGTACTATTGTTTAGATTAACTGTGATGATTTATTTTTGTGTCACTAATGTAATGGGAATTGTGACAATTTAGTACCTTCACAATTAAATTGTCAAATTTTCTTTTATCACTAAGCTTTGTTATTAAAAGCCTATGTACTTGTTATGACGAAAACTTTTATCAATAAAAATTCAATTAGTTAGTGTCTACTTAATATTGTCACAACAATCAAAGTATTACTATGCTCACAATTATTTGTAATTTTAGTGACAAATTTTTTTGTTGTCACTTGATCAACTTTTTGTTACAAAAGTTTTTTTATTTGGGACATTAAATAATTTCATTAAAAATTGAAGACGTTACATTTGGATGGCTATCCCTCGTGGATAGCCAATTTGGCTCACTTGATACACGAAAATAGCTGAAAAATGACAACGTTTACGAAAGGCATCTTTAGACGATTTAGGGTAAAACTAATTTTATTTTTCTCGAATATTCGATCTATTACCCAATTAAGGAGGATGATTTTGATACTCTGATGGCGACACTTGCGAAGGTCCAAGGGACTCCTCTTCTCAGTCTTGTTCTCAATAGGTATTTAGGTCATATTTGCATTCATTTTACATATTCATTCATTCATTTTAATAGCATTTTAGGTTAATTTATTTATTTTCATTGAGTTTATTATTTATTTTATTTTTCTTGTTTTGTCGTAGAAAGCATGATGTTTGGTTTCAAATCACACCTAATCTACCATGGAGAAAAATTTGGAATGAAGAAGTTTGCCTTGTAATTTAATCGTCAAGAAGTCTGGAAATTTTTAAAATACATAATAGCTAGCAAGTTAAAAGAATGCACTCACAAAACGACACAGAAGAAGGTCCAAATTGTAGTGGACTGGGGGACGTTAAAAGGGGGAAAATGTTTTAATGTGTTAGGTTTTAATTGGGGAGAAGACTTGGACGTCGCAGTTCCAGGACCTGGACACACAAAAAGACGCCGCAGCTTCAAGACTTGACGCAAGCAGACTTGACGCATGGAGAAGACTTGGACGTCGCAGCTTTAAGACCTGGACACACAACAGCGACCTAACGTAGGGTATGGGAACAAAAACGAACAGAGCAGCAGATTGGAGAAAGGAAGAAAAGACACAGGCGAGAAACAGAACCAAAACAAAATGACACCGCAGCTACAGGCACCATTTTCAGACCTAGGTTTTTGAATTTTTTGTTCAAGATTCACCAAAGTTCTTCACTCCTTACTCCTCTAATGTCAATTCTCCTTGTTTTGATATTTATTTTGTTAAACATGAGTTTAAGTGAGTAGATTTCTTATTAGGTTTCGAAGATGAGATGTAGTTTTCGCTACTTGATTTGATTCTGGATTTTATTCAATAAAATTGATTCGTGACTACTGATTCTTGTTTTGAGTGTTATCGTGCTTGTTACGTGTTAGGCCTCATATATTTTCAAAGTTATTACAGACCCCCTACAACTAGTCTTCAACATCTGAAGGTCTTCACTGGTGTTTTAACCTTTCCAATTTTTATTCTTTAATTATTCCGTGATTCTTAACAAAAACTTTTCATGTTTTTTGGTACCACTTTGATTGTGTTTATATGTTGTTTTAAATATACCAGGGCTTGACTACTAGTGGACTGCCGACATTTATAGATGTTGTTTTCAAATGAATAAAGAAGTTTTTTTCAAATGACCTACATTGGGAAAATAATAAATAAATAAATAAAATTATAATTTCTAAATAATAATAATAATATAAATAAATAAATAAATAAGTAAGTAATTACCTTTTATGCTAAATCCCTAGGATGTAAATTACTACCTATTTACAAGTTTAGGCTAACTACAAGAGGAAAGAGTTAAAAGATTTAAGAGAACTACTAGGATTTCTTTACGAGGAATCCTTTACTTGAATTATAGTACATCAGAGTTTTCTATTGTGGGTCATGTCTTTGGTAAGTTCCAACATTGTCATATCATTTTTATCACCTCCCCCCAATTCTTCTTACGCCTCCATTTTTTTCCACTTACAGCCTCTAAATAGGATCTTCTCATAGCTTCTTACTAGAGCGTCGGAGTATCTCCTCTTAACATATCCAAACCACCAAAATCTTGTCTCTCTTAATTTGTCCCTAATATTAACTACTTTTAATTTGTTGCATTCCTCACATTATATCTTTTATTAAGGTTGCACATCCAATGGAGTATCCTCATCTATGTCACTATTAGCTTATGACTATGAACTTATTTGATGGGCCAACACTCCGCCCCCATAGAGTATGGCTAACTGAATCGCTAAATGATGGCATTTACCTTTAAGTTTGAGTGGTATCTTCTTGTCATACAAAACTCCTAATGCACTTCTCCATTTAGACCACCTTGATCTGATCCGGTGAGCTATGTCTTCATCAATCTCTTCCTACTTTAGATGATACATCCTAGATATTTAAAACACTTCTTTTATTGTATAACTTCTGAACCAATCTTTACCTCTGAATCGATAACCACCCTAAGTCCTGAAAAGTTACATTCCACGTACTCATTCTTAGTTACACTCAATCTAAAACCCTTCGACTCTAATGAATCCCTCCAAAGTTTAAGCTCGACATTTACCCCTCTTTTGTCTAATCCACTAAAAAAATGTTATCAGCAAATAACATACATCTAGGCACATCCCTTTGAATGTTCTTAGTAAGCTCATCAATTACTACTGCAAATAGAAAGGGGCTCAAAAAGCAACCTTGGTGTAGCCCAATATCTATGAAAAAAATCTATGTATCTCATCCTACCATCCTTACTTTAGTTCTTACTCCTTCATACATATCCCTAATAATCTTTATATAAGATATAGGACCCCCCTTGACTTCTAAACATCTCGACTTGATTGCCCTTGGTACCCTGTCATATGCCTTCTCCAAATTAATAAAAATCATGTGTAGGTTAGGTTAGCTTTTCCTTTAGTATTCCATTAACCTTCTTAGGAGATACAAAGCTTCTGTCATAGACCTTCATGACATCAAATATAATCCTTTTAAATATCTGCTTGATTCTAATCATTAATTTGAATACGTTGTGTTTCCCTGTAGTATTTCATACCTTCTAAGGAGATACAAAGCTTCTATCATGGACCTTCCTGATATGAAAGATAATCCTTTTAAATATTTGCTTCTCCTCCATCACGTCTCATGCCCTAGTCACTAGCGACAGTCACCTAGTGATGATATAGACTTCACTAGCAATGACTAGTGTCGCTAGTTTTAACTATTGATGACATTTGAGATGCTTCAAACATCTCAACACTTGCTCCCATTTCTATATTCAAACACATATAACCCATAGGAAAATTATTTAGATACAAAAATCACAATTAAAAAATGAAAAACTGCTTTTCATTTTTTTTCAAAAATTAAGCTAAGAGATATGCATACATAATTTTCTAGAATCCAAAATCAATAGCCATGTGAATTTAGATTTTTAGAAACTAGGTAGATACATGTTTTTCTAGAAAAAAAAGGGGGTATGATTGACTTTTTAAGAAAATGCAAAATGAGGGCCATACAATGGAGATTTCTTATAAGCAAAAAATGGTTTTATGCTTTCAAAACAATAAATAAACATGACAAACTTCAAAATAAGTTTTTCAAAGAACCAAAAGGGGATGCATGTGAACTAAATTTTTAGAAAACCTAAACATATAGACAATTTTAATTTTCAAAAAATCAAATCAGACCTTAATTAATATTAGGGAGAAAATTTTGCATTTAAAGTTTTAATCCTCAATTTTATCTAATCAATGACAATCGAGCAATTGTAATCAAATTATAAAAGTTAATTATTCCCTGATACCGCTATTGAAAAATCGACTTGGGATCTTATCCTATAGGTAGTGAAATAATTACATTTTTTTGCTTTCAATTCTCAAAAGCCAAGTTCACTCTAAATTCTATAAAATGGTTAACATATAAATTATGATAAAGTAAAAATCATAATTCATGAAAATCATAATTCATACCTTATTTCAAGTCTTGATTTTTTTTGTCATTTCTCTCGAACATTTCTGAAACTGGCTCAACTCAATCATTGTAGCAATGCAACTATCTAGCCTGTAGTGGTATCTACATAACATATTAAGAGAACTTTGCAACCATTGCAGACATAGTTAGACGAAGAGTGCCAGCTCCTTTAGAGCTTAAGTTTATTTATAATATGTTTAGGACATTTTAATAATTTAATCATAATTAAATTATAATTTTATTTAAACTTTAATTAAAATTATAATATAATTAAATTATAATTTTATTTAAACTTTAATTAAAATTATAAATAATTCTAATTAAATATCAAATTTTCCTGAATAAGATCCAATATTTCATATTTATCCTTATTGTTAAATATCTCATATTTGATCATAAAATTTCTCAAACTGTACAATCAAGATTAAGTTAAATAAAAACAATTTTATTTCTTCAACTTGTTCTTTGTGTTGTGTGTGACCCATTGAGTTCTTAATCTATTATTAATAGATATAACTTATAACCCTAAATTGCATATAGGATTAGATAAATTAAATTCCTTTAATTTATCTTTCATTTTCTACTTAAATAATTTATATTGGGTAAATTCAGGGAATTTGTTCTCTAACAAGCACTCCTTATAATTTGCCTCCGTGGATGTGTATGAAAGAGGCTTACATGTTCCTTACCGTAATTGTGCCAGGACCAACAAATCCCAAGCAGAAAATAGATGTTTTCTTACAACCGCTGATATTGGAATTACAACATCTTTGGGAAACTGGTGTGCAAAAATATGATGTATCTCTGAAACAGAATTTTGTTATGAGAGCAGCTTTAATGTGGACGATTAGTGACTTCCCGGCTTTGGCCATGTTATCTGGTTGGAGCACAGCTGGGAAGTTGGCGTGCCCTCATGGCGGCAATGATTTAGATGCGTTTTATCTTCCAATCGGTGACAAAATTAGTTGGTTTGACAATCACAGAAAATTCCTTCCTCCTGATCACCCGTTTAGGCGCAATAAATATAAGTTCTTGAAAAATAGGATTGTCAAACAACCACCTCCTCCTCTAAAATGTGGTGTTGAGATTTTGCAAGAGATTGAGGCATTGTGCTTGCTTAAAGTAACTGAATTTGAAGCCGATAAAGTAAATAGAAGCATCAGTCAAAACTTTGGTTGGTGAAAACGAAGCATATTTTGGGATTTACCATATTGGAAAACAAATATGGTACGGCATAATCTGGACGTGATGCATATTGAGAAAAACATGTTTGACAACTTGTTCAATACCATTATGAACATTGAAGGGAGGACAAAAGACAATGCCAAATCCAGAGCTGATTTGCAACTGCTCTGTAGAAGACATGAGTTACATAAAGATGTTC
>JANIJH010000002.1:37938792-37950986 GCA_024520975.1 Erythroxylum areolatum | reverse complement strand
GGGATGAAAAGTCATGATTGTCATGTTTTTATGCAAAGGCTAATTCCAATTGCCTTTCGCGAGTTGCTACCTTCTAAAGTATAGGAACCATTAATGGAGTTAAGCTTGTTTTTCAAAAGCTTAACATCATCTGAAATCAATTTAGATGAAATTGAAACACTAAAGAATGAAATTCCAGTTATTTTGTGCAAGTTAGAAGGGATTTTTCCTCCAATCTTATTTGACTGCATGGAGCATCTTCCGGTGCATTTACCACACGAAGAAAAACTAGCTGGTCCAGTCCAATATTGATGGATGTATCCATTTGAGAGGTAACTCCAGTACTATCATATCCTTACCCATTTGTACATGCTGTGTCTACCGAACATTGTAATAACCATTTGCTTTATTATAGGTATTTACAGCATTTGAAAAAAAATGTGAAAAACAAAGCTAGAGTTGAGAGCTCCATATGTAATGCTTATTTAGTTGAGGAAGCTAGTATGTTTTGTGGACATTATTTTGAGCCTCATGTGCGTACAAGGGCGAGACAAGTTCCTCGTAACGACGATGGGGGAGGAACAAGTGGTGCGGATGGGAACTTATCAATTTTTACATATCCAGGACGAACCTCTGGACATGCAACAAGACGAATGCTAACAGAGGAGGAAATGGTATTAATGGAAATGGTGGGAAAAAAGTGTAATTAGGCAAAATTTTCGTCTCTTTAAAAGGGGTGTGGATGACCATTGATGGAGAAAGGAGGAAAAAGAGAGAAAAAAGAAAATAAAATAAAACGGAGAAGTGAGAGGCTCGGTTAGGCCATGCGAAGTGATCCAAGGAGTTTTTCATGCTCTTCTAACTCCAATCAAGCTTCTAGTAAGATCCTAGAGCCATTCAAGTAAAGAGGAAGAAGAAATTGAGTTGGTAAGTGATTCAAAGCCTTTTGTTCTTACCCTTAGAGGTCAAATCAAAAATTTTAATTCCAAGGATTACAGTATAGAATGCAACCTCATGTCGTTTCACTTAATCAGAACTTGATGAATGGATCTAAGCTAGCCTATATGTCATGATATGCAAGCCAAATTAGCAAGGAAGGGGGGTTTTAATCTTTGGAAATTTGGACAAAAATAAATGAATTGTAAGAAAATGTAATGAAAATTATTTTTTTAGATTTTGGGAATAGAAAAGCGATAAGATAAAAACAATGTTCAAATGATAATAGTATCCTTTTGAAAACAAGCTTTGGCTATCATAGTTCAAAATGAATTTTAAAGGGAGTGAATCACTAAGTTTCAAATGATAAACCTTAAAGAACTCTTTAAGTCTAAGGTCTTAATCAATGAACTCCATTTCTTAAGACCTTGTTGAATGCTTTTAGTGCGTGCAATGGGTAAGTTAATGCAATAAGTCACTTTGGGATCTGGAATCAACTTAATATCAAATACAATTAGGCAGATAAAAGAGAATCACTAAGATCCCAAATAGACATATATGAGACTTCATATATTCAAGTTCCAAGTTCCACATCAACAAATCCAAATAGCACATTGAAACACTTGATTAAACTCTAATCAAGAATGTTCAACTATAAATTACAAATCCTAAACCTAGGAGTTCATAACAATATAGCTGAACATGGAATAAACTACTCTCCTTTGAAGCCCATTGAACTCTAGTCATTGCTACATTTTCAAGAGGAGAGAGGAGCCTAGCCAAGCATAACTCAAGGAGATTTCACAACTAGGAACCCACTAGAAACATCCATGATAGTAGTTGTCGGTAAAGGAGCAGAACGGTGAAGTGGATGAGAGGAGACGAAGGTGTGTAGAAGAAATTTTCTTCCGAAGGTTGAGAGAGTGAGTGTGTGTTCAACTGTTGACTATCTCTCCCTTCTTAACCTAAAATAGATAGGTTTTAAAAAAAATAGGTTATAGTTTGGGTTGCACAGTGGTAAACTTTCGAAAATGGTTTGGGTATTTAAAGGTTCGCCGCGACGAACTTTTCCCGAAAGTTTTAGCTTGTAGTGTTGGTTCTTTCGCCGCAGCGACAGAATTAATTCACGCCACAGCGAACTTTTTCTGAAAGTTTTTCTTGGAATTCTTCATACTTCACTGCGGTGAACTTCCTGTTGCACTGGTTGACTTGTTGACTTATTGACTTATCATCTTCAGCCTTCCATTGGCTCTACTTCTTCTTCTTGAGTCTCCTACAATGAACAAATGGTAGTTTGCAATATCAATTGTCTCAGAAAATTAATTTAGTGCAATTAATAATGATTTGTGACAATTTTACTCTCAAACCACATAAAGTAAAGACAGGCACTCAAGAGTCAAATTAAGCATAAAATCTAAAAATAGGAGCCAAGAAGTGTAGTAAAAATCATGAAAATGTCTCCAATTTATATAATAAACTTGTGCTAAATCAGTAAGCTTACTAGTTTTGTTAAAAAATTGGATTTGTTATGTTATAGTTTAGATTTGGTTTTGATGGTGTAAATTGCACCCATATGATATAATATCAAGGTTTTATTGCATTAGAAGTGATTAAGAGAAGCAAATCAAGAAAAATAATGTGTGGAACCTTGGTCAAAGGTAAGATCCATTGCCTAAAGTGTTTTATGTTGCCATTTGATGATTTAAAATTAATGAATGACATTTAGAAGTTAGTTTAATGATGAAAGAATGGAAGAAAAACCATGGAAATGATTAGATGAAATTTCAGCCATAGCTAGGGTTTTTAATGTGATATAATCCAAAATTATATTTTGATGTTTTATGGTTTTCGTAGCATGACTTTGATGGTAATGAAGTAAAGAAATGAAAAAGAATTGATTTGGAATTAATTTTGGTTGAAATTAGGCTAAGGATGCATGATTATGTAAAAATGTGTTAATAAAATTTTATGGCTTAAATGTGTGTATTAAAATGTCATGCAAGTGAATTTGGATTGGTTTTAAGTGTTAGAAATCAAATGAAATTGAATTGGAAAAGTTTAATTTAAAATATGTTAAGTTTAGCCTTAAGGACATTTTTGGTATAAAAGTGTGGTTATGATGTAATGACCATGTGAATGTGATTAAGAATAGTCATTAAGTGTATTTGTGGCATTAGAATTATTAAATGAAGTGTTATGTTATTATTTGGAAAACAAATTATTATATGGAGTTTCTATGGAAAGTAATGAAGTTGAAATGGTTTATTAAGGAGATTAATGTATTTATATTAGGTTTTTGGATCGGAAAACAAAGCCAACTGAAGGATTTCAGAGTAGTGAAAAGGAAACTAGCAAGTTGTGAGTGTACTTTAAATTGATTTTGTGCAAATGGTTTTTATTTTTCATGAAATGAATATTTATGTTAAATTTTATATGAATGATATATTACAAGTAAATATTGCTAGTATAAATTTATGTTCAAGCAATATATGACGTTGGTTTGAAAGTTAAAATTTATATGATTTGAATTTATTTACATTGAAATTAAGTTATTTGTTGATAAAAAGGGAATCAATTTTTAGCCTATGGTACACCTTGATGGTATTATCAATTTACCAATCCAAGTACCCTAAAACATGCATGGAAGTGTTTAAGAGGGCGTTAGTTACTAATAGATGGTAGTATTGTGTCTGTCAGTAGTCTAGTGAGTTGCCATCTACACATATTTGGTATATATAGTGCTAATCAAAATTGCTATGGGCAAGCGATGTAGAATCAACTCTGTAACTACTGGTTTATAGTGGTTAACCTATTATGGGTAAGCAATATAGAATCAGCTCCGTAACTAATGGTTGACTAGTTGCGAGTAAGAGATACAGAACCAACACCGTGACTTTATGCCTAGGATACCGAGGCTCCTCCACCTAATACGTCCTTAGCGGTGTAGGAATTTCACTCTGTCGTATATACCTAGTGCACAGTATGGTACCAATTCTAATAGTTGGCATATTTTCATAATAAAAGTTCTTAGAAAATTTATTGCTACCACTATTTATTATTTAAGGAAAAAAGAAAATTAGAAACTTTTATATTATGAAATTAAATTTGAAATAGTATTTTCAGAAATATTGAAATTGTGCTTTATGAAATGCTATTTTATTACTAGATCTTATGATGCATGAATCAATTTTTATGGCAATTATTTTACCATGAGAGTTAATATTGTATGGGAATATTTTAGTTATGAGAAGTTTAATTTTAGTAAAATAATTAACACTCATTGAGCTCATTTAGCTCACCTCTATTTTTATGTTTTTAAATAAATCACTTCAAGTATGCATACAGGTGCTACAATGGCTGGGATCTTATCACAAGTTTATTTATATCGTCAATTACTGTTGTGCTTGTGTCATTTTTGTCATATATGCATTTTTTAAACTTAGTTAATTGTATATATGTTTTAAATTATTTTGAAAAGAGTTCTAAAGTTTAATCTTGTAAATATGTTTGTGGTTGCTTGTGATGTGGATCTGAGGTCCCATTCCACGAGTTAGAGATGGTGTATGAAATAGTAGAAGTATTTTAAATCATGTTATGCAGGTTTTAAAAATTTTGGAATTTTAGAAAAAGCAACCTTTATGTTGATGGATTTTTAGAAAAAAATTTCCACTTTTTTCACACCTTTAACTTTTAAAATATAAAAGGTTTTTAACAGTTAAACAGCTTAATTTTGCGGGAACCCTTTGGTTGAGTTAGATATTGATTGGAGGGCTACTTAGAAGGGGAACATTTGGGATGGGTCCTTTCAAACTTGGTTAGTATAAAAAGTGGAAGATTAATATATTTATTAGAGTATCCTATATTGATTAAGCTTGAAAATGTTGAAGAGTTTATAAGTGATAAGGGTCAACTATCCAAATAACTAATTCTAGTCATTTTAGCAATAGTTGACCTAAGCTCAATTCTAATATGGTATCAGAGCTGATGGTTTAGTCCGGTTACTACTGCGTTTATTTCAAGTAACAACTGGATATCCTATCTCAGTTGTACTTGAATTTGAGTATTAGAATATCCCATATTTATAAGTGATAAAGGTAAACTATCCAAATGACTACTAGAACTAGTCATTTGGGTAGTTGACCTTTACTACTTATAAATCCTTTAATATTTTCATGCTTAGTTAATATGAGATACTCAAATAATATTGAATTCTGCAAGTCAGAAAAAAAAAAGTTGTTTGATAACTTCAAACTCCTAGTTAGAAGTGTTCAAATCATTTTATGAAGCTTTAGGCAAATCATGTCCATCTATATTTTGCACAGAACTTTGCTTTAAGAACTAGATGATAGTAACTTTGTTCCCCCATGGTAACTGACTCACTAAACTTTCTTATCTCACTTGATCAATCTGTACAACTGTGGATATTGGAGGGATGTTAAAAGGAGTTGCGTGTGTAAGGTAGCCGTGGTCCTGTTTGGTTCACTCTGCATCAAGAGAATCTAGGGTAGGTTTAGTATTGTTTAGCTTAATCTTGAATGAGTTCTAAGTGTATTGAGGTACATATTCTAAACCAATCTCTCACACAGAGCTCATAATGGAAACATAATTTGGGATATACCATAAGGATATATTACTCTAATGCTACATTAAAGCAAATGCTTAGAAGACAATGTCATTCAAATGCACATAAAATTTAAATTATGAACATTTTTTTCCCTTTAACGGCAGATTCAAGTTGTTTGCTGGTAAACAGCGGAGGAAAGGGTATAACAATCGAGGAAAACAACACAAAGTTTCTATATGCTGGTGAAGGAGGAATTGAAGGTGGTGCTGCAATGTATTTTGTAAGTAGCCAAAACTACTGGGGACTTAGTAGCACTGGGGATTTCATGGATGATTTTCATTCCCAGAATACTCGTTAATTGCACACTATCGCTGCAGTCATCCAACATCCTGGAAATGTACTCAACGGCACGGTTAGCTCCAATTTCATTATTTCCACTATTGTTTAGAGAATGGGAAATACGCAGTGTATCTCCACTTAGCATAATTACGGTTCACTGATGATAAAACATATAGTAGCCTTGGAAGGAGAAAATTTGATATTTATATTCAGCAAAGTATTAAGAATCTTAAAGCTGTAATTTTCTGCTGTTAAACCAACGATTTATCAGATCTCTTCGTTGCAGGAAAGGTTAGTGCTGGAGAATTTTGATATTGAATATGAAATTGGTGGTGTGCAAAAATCATTAGTAAAATCAGTAACTAATGTAAGTGTGACTAATAATATGTTGGAGACTCGGTTCTATTTTGCTGGAAAAGGGACAACTAGGATTCCTCGTGGAGGTGTTTATGGCCAGCAATCTGTGTTCTGTCTGGTAAGTAAATTGTTTGAGATTTTTCCTCTTGCAAGATTATAAGCGCATGTTATTTGTTTATGTTCAAGGACGGTTTGTGGCTTTCTTGGATTAATGTGATACACATGATTGCTTGTCTTAAGGCGGTTTCATTTTGTAACTATAATTCTTGGATTAATGGATAGATTCGTTTGCTTTTAATTTGATGATGCCATAAGGCGGTTTCATTTTGTAACTATAAGATCTTCATTTTCGTCTTAATCTTCATCTGTCAAGCTGTCATAGAGACTACTTATTCATGGATTTTATTCGTTGATTTGGTAGATTTAAGGCCTTGTTCAACTGAGGAAAAGAAGGCAACTGTCCCTATAATTGCTGGGGTTCTGGCAACTGCAGGGCTTATTTGTATATTCGGCATTCTTTGGTGGAAATGTTAAATGTCACAGAAGTGGGCGACTCGGAAAAGTAATCACATATTTACTTGTTCCCTCCGCCTGATAAATTTCTCTTACTTGTCTTCTTTCCTTATACAACAACATCATCAACAACACCCAAGAATACCTATTAAAGAAGTCTAATAATACGTAACTTTATCGTTAATTAGTAGAGAAACTATTTCTAAATGACCCAATTAAAATAGGAAGAAAAAAAATCAATATAAAATAAAATAAAGAATAAATAAATAGTAGTAACCAAAACTCTAAATAACATGATAATAAGAATGAATAAATACATATATATATAAATAAAATAAAATGGCTGAAAATTGTTTTTTTAAAATGCATAAACAAATAAATACAAATAATAATAATAATGATATAGAATAGAATAAAATAAAATAAAAAAATAACTAGAAAGATAAACATATATCTAGTACTAATATTCATAATAACACGAATAATCATAAACATAGTAATAATAATAATAAGAAAATGAATATTTATAATAATATTATTAGTGATAGTAGTAAAGTTAGTAATGATGATGGTGATAAAGATGATGGTGATAAAGAATAGTAATACTACTAATAATAATAATGTTAATCAGTAATTACCTCTTAGGCTAACTCCACCAGACAAAAGTTAAGGGATTAAAAAGGATTGCCAAGATCTCTTTACGAGGGATCTTTTACCTGAATCTTAAAATGCAAAGTTTTCAATTTTTGGTCATATCTTTGGTAAGTTCCAACATTGTCATATTATTTTTTATCACATCCCCCAAATTCTACTTAGGCCTCCCTATTTTTCCTTTATAATAGTTAAGTACGATCCTTTCGCATCTTCTTACTGGAGCGTTTGGGGGTCTCTTCTTAACATAACCAAATCACTTAAGTCTCGTCTCTCTTAATTTGTCCAGAATATTAGCAACCTTTAATTTTTCCTCACCATTACGTTCATAACCCTATCTTTTTTGATAAGGTTACACATCTAACGGAACATCCTCATCTCCGTCACCATTAGTTGATGACTATAAACTAGTTTGATAGGCCAACACTCCGCTCCATAAAGTATGGCTAGCCTAATCGTTAAACAATACAATTTATGTAACATCCTATTACCCATGATAAGATAAAAACAATAAATGAGAGAAATTACTGAGAAAGTAGGAAACACATTTTATGCTCATGCATAATATGGCATATACATATATATGAATAGTGAATTTTTCTACACATAATAATAATTGTACATGTATTCATTGACAACTTCCAGGTATAATTGATTTTGATTTTATTGAAAATGAGAGGTAGAGGGACTAGAAAGAGTGATCTTGGTATGAGTAGTGATAAGCAAAGATTTGGAAACAAAATTGGTGGTTGATTTAGAAAATGTTCATTGAGTATGTTTCAGTCATTTAGCCACAATTTTTTCTCTAGTTATCCAAACGAGATAATTCTTAATTTGGATTAAACTAGATACATATGGATACATTTCTTATGAAGACATCGAATTGACATTTTGTCTTTAAGAATCTAAAAATTTGTCATGAAGTTGAGAACTGGGTGCAGTACAATAGGAAATGAATATAAAATCCGTGTTATGATTTCATAGGAAATTTTGGACTTATCTAGGCTGAATTAGACAACTTTGTCTCCTAGAAAGTTTTAGATTATCTTTCTAACTTTTCAAGGGTATATAGTATGAAATTTTTGGACATCTAAGTTGAAAGTTATGGTCATTATAAGGGAAGATGTTCAAGAGTAAAGTCATATCGACTGTAAAAACATATCGTCTATGATGACATCATGTCATCTGTAAAAATTTATAGTCTATGATGATGTCATATCATTTGTGATGACGTTATATCATCTGTAAAATGTATCGTCTGTGATGACGTCATGTCGTCTATGTTTGTCCTTTTGCTTCTTCTATGTTTGACCTTCTATACACTATCGTCTGGTCCATTTTTGACCCCTCAAATGATAGAATTTATCTCGAGGTCTTCATAAAAGTTGTAGATCTTGAAGTTCTCTTTCAAACCATCTAAAGAACGCCTCAATCTAATATCTTTAGGGAAAGTTATAGTAATTTTCCCTATTTGTCTGCTTTTTTCCATTCGTCTGCTTTTTCATTAGGTTTCGTCTGTACCTATTGTCTGCTCCATTTTTACCCTTTAGACGATAGAATTTGTCTTCGAGGTCTTCATAAAAGTTGTAGATCTTGAAGTCATTTAAAGAATACCTTAATCTAATATCTGTAGGGAAAGTTGTAGCAATTTTCCCGATTTGTCTGTTTTTTTCCATTCGTTTGCTTTTTCATTTGGTTTCATCTGTACCTATTGTATGCTCCATTTTTGAACCTCTGAATAATAGAATCTGTCTTCGAGGTCTGCATAAAAGTTGTAGATCTTAAAGTCTTTTTCGAACCATCTAAAGAATACCCTAATTTGATATCTGTAAGGAAAGTTATGGCAATTTTTCTAATTTGTCTGCTTTTTCATTTGGTTTCGTCTGATCCTATCATTTGGTCCATTTTGACCCTTCAGATGATAAAATCTGACCTCAAGGTCTTCTTGAAGTTGTTTATCTCAAAGTCCTCTTTGAAATCATCCTATGATGATCTTAATCCGATATCCTTGGAGAGAATTATGTCATTTGTCCCGAGACAGGTTCAATATAATTGAGGACCAAATCTTGTTTGATTCTTTCGGTCATAACTTTGTTGTATGACCTCCAAATAAAGTGATTCTTGAACCATTGGATTCATAAGGATTGTTATATCTCTCCACAAAGATTGGTAGCATTTAGAATCAATTTGATAAAGGTTTATTGAATGAAAGTGAGGGAATCAATTGGAACAGTGAACTGGTGTTATTTTACTGAACATACTTCGATCTTTTAATTATATATGGGTATGTAGAATTCCAAACGAGATGATTTTTACTTTGAAGTAAACTAGACTCATAGTGTTACAAATAGTCTGAAGAATTCAAGTTTTGAACCAGTATCTATTATGCTTAAATTCTGGATGGGAGTTATGCCTAGTATACTGTTTTGGATAAGAGTAGTCCGAAAATGTTTGAGGTATATCTTTCAAATCACTAAACCAAATTGAATGATTTTAGTGTCAATGGAAACATAAGACATAGGGAAACATGTTTCTAGAAGAAAGTGTTGTAAAATAACTTCAGTTTCATGGTCAAAAAGAACATGCAAAGTTGATCCGAAATGATGTTTATGGAAAAATTTGGAAGTGATTTAATGGGTTATGACTTGTGTTTCAGTGGTTTTATTAAGTCATAAACTTAAGTACAAATCATACTTGAGTGAGTTTTATTAAAAGAGAGTGGATAAGTGGCTAAGAAATGGACAGGTGTCCCAACTTTAAAGTTGAGTTTTAATAACCTTGAAAGATAAGTTACTGTACTTGCCTTCATTTCTTTCTCTAGTGTATCTTCAACACAGAGTTTTTCATCAAAAACTCCACCAAAGCTACTTACCCTTATCTTCTACTATTACCACTTTGTTATCTATTTCTTTGCCTCAAGAAAACCTAACCCAAAGCCTCTATAAGATGAAGTACGTGAGTTGCATGAAAGTTAGGGCTTTGTGATGGTTGAAGATTTTAGAGTTTTAATAAGTAAGTATCGTGTTAATCCTTATGAGACATCTGAATATGAGATAAAAATGGATGGTTTATTTGACATAAATTAGTTATGGAAAAAGTAGTCATTTTTATGAATACAGTACAAACTAGAAAAAAATTTAGATATGTTGTTTTTACGTATTTAGGGATTTTTATGTGATATGATGGTATAGAGATGATTTTGAGTAGAAAGAGCATTGAATACATGCAGGAGAAGAGTACAGAAATTTTGAAAGCAATAAGGACTTATATGCTCTATTTTCCCTTCTAATTGTGTATATATTTATATAAATACATAAGTGAATATTTTTGGAAAATTGAGGATGAACAAACATAGGATTAAAGTTAAGGAAATCGAAGAGAGAGAGAGTTGATGTCATGTTTTCAGTAGGATTGAAATAGAAGGCTGCTAGTGATAAATTAGTGAATGAATTGTTGATATCAAAGCACCAAAGGTATGAGTATGTTTGGGGATAACGATATTCACTTGATTAAGTGATTGATTTATGAAATGAAAATGAACATAAGATATGAAGTTCGTAAAGTACCTAAGATTGTCATTGAGCATGCATTTTACATAGTCCAAATAACTATTTGTGCATAAATGAGTTTTTTAATGTATGTGAATTGTGTATTGCATAAATGGGTTATGCAAGTTAAATGTCCGCATATAGGCGTATCCAGAATTTGGAAGCAACTGCTATTTTGGAATGTATTATGAGTAGACTGAGATGGTCTCACTTTATTGTTTGTTATTTGAATTTTGTATAAATTGACTACTGAATCATTATGTGAATGTGATTGATTGTGATGTTTTTTGGATAGAAGGTCCGATGAATGTGATGTATGAATGAAATATTGAAGTGCTGCTTGTATGTGAATGAGATGAAATAAGTGTGCATAATATGAATGTTAAATGTCGGACCCCGGTCCGATGACAAATGTGTTTTGAATGTGAATTTGCATGTAAATGAAAAGTGATACTCAACTCTAATGTTGAATGCCGGACTTTGGTCCGATGATATGTGAATGTGGATCATGGAAATGTGACTGATGCATTTCATGAATGCATGAAATATAATGGTTGTTATAACCAGAGTAGCCACCGATTAGAGCTTAAAGCTCAATGAGTGAAAAAGAGCTTCGAGCTCAAAAGTGAATCAAAGCTTCAGGCTTAATGTTTAATGAGCCCTGTATCCCCCAAGCGGATAAGTGATAGTTATCAATGAGCCATATATGGGACAGTTCAGGCACTCGATCACAACAAAGTAACAAATAGAAAGTGGGTCTCACGTGCATTATATGAGTGATTAAATTATATTGAATATGAAATTGTGAAATGATGTGAACTATGTGTTATGTGACTGGGTGAGCCATCGATGATGGTCACTCATTAAGTTCGCAAAACTCATCCAAATTTGCAAATATTTTTCAAGTTTAGAAGAATACCCCGTTAGGCAAGCGGTAGTATAATTACTGCATGCAAGGGAAAGATAGAGATCGGGATCAGTACGCGTCTGCATTATTGTTATCCTATTCTTGTATAAATTTGTATTCTTCAAATTTTGTAAAACAGTGTTTTGTATTTGTAATGGGCCCCAATTGGCTATTGAAATTCTATTGATTGTAATGTGTTGATTAAAGATGTTATTGATGCGATTCCGCAAGTTCACAGGTCTCAAGTAGTACAGTATAATATCATCCCACAAGGAGTAATTGTGTAAATACCAAGCTTGGATCACTCAATTAATTGGACTAGCGATTGTGTAAAAATGGGGAATTAAAATAAGAAAATTAAGTAGCAAAAATAACAAAATCAAAGCTAAGGAAAATTGCG
>JANIJH010000002.1:37788878-37808140 GCA_024520975.1 Erythroxylum areolatum | reverse complement strand
CCCTTGGTGAGCAACGTTTTCTCCCCCATTAAATACCCTCTTAAATACTTCTCCACCAGACAACACCCATTAAAAACCTATTAGGCATCAGAGGGCCCCTTTATATGGTGGGCCCTGGGCAGGTGCCCTGGCTGCCCCTGCCCAGGACCGACTCTGACCATACGAAATAATGAGGCGGATAAACTTACTTGATGATCCGTAAGTTTAATTTATAGTAACCTTTTCTAGTTCCTAAATCCTAATAAGCTTTACAATTAATTAAATAAAACTATCAAGTAGCATCTCATCTGTTCTATTAGTAGAAGGGCGAAGAAGAAGTTGTAAAAGATGGTTGAATAAGTTGAACAGCTCTGTGAGCGAATGCTCTTGTTGAGACATACCTATTTTTCTTTTCTATTACTCCCGACAAAGAAAGAGCTACAATATAAAGAAGAAACAAAAGTAAAATACATGAGCTCATCCATTTACTCCTCCAACTTCCCATAAATTTATTTAAATTTAGAATTTAAAAGACTCCATCAACTCTAAATTCTAGCAGAGTTAATGCATTCTCCAAGTTACACAAAAAAAAATTGCCAAGGTTGTCTGGGATATGAACTACAGCTAGTGGGGTATCATGGTCCTCTGTTTGTTCTATGTTCCTTGTCTCTTAATTCTCAGTTTCCCCAACAGTTACACTTGGAGTCAATATGTTGGCAAACTCAATTTGACAATGCTCCAAATATTTAGAAGTGAATTCATTCGTGCTACTATCCAGATTCTCCCTATTTTTTACACTGGAATTGTCCAGAGTTGTCTTTCCCTTAGAAATATGTGTGACAACTTGTTCAATCCTCACACTATTTACTTGATTATCATTGTCTTCATCACCAATAACTACATCCCCAACACCATTATGCACACCCACGACAACACTAGTAGTTTCATCCTCTACAAGAAGGCTATCTGTAACGACTTCAAATGTCCCAACATGCAATTCCATACATGATTCCTCATAACCCAGAGAATCGCTATGTTTTTCGGACACCTCATGGTTCAAAGATTCCTACATAACATTACATTTTCCTAATCTACAACTAGCAAGAGACTTGACAGGAGAAACCTCAGAACAATCAAACATTTTAAAATTCCCCAACCCCCAATTGTATAATTGGATCCTCACAAGACATAAAGTTCTTGCCTTTAACAAGATTAACTATCTCATCTTTTTGAAATGGGTCTAGCAAATTATTAATTACTATCTGCCCATCCTTAATCAACAGTGAAGAACCAACAACAGTCTTCACATACTCCTCTCCTTTGCCCAATATAACATGCTTTTCCTTATAATAAACATCAGTGACTCCCACTGACTCTTGATCATTAGTAGTATCTAAGTTGTTCATTTGAGATAGCTCTGGTTCCTTGTTCAAGTTGGGAGATGCATCGTCCATCAATATAGATTTGCCTTTCTCCTCAGTGGGAATATGGGCCAATGCCTCTATACCACCTTTTTCAAGCATAGTGGTTACCATATCTAGATTTTCCTTTGGTAAGCCAGAGATTGCCTTAGCATTATCTATATTGTCTGTACCATGAGTTCTTATTGCCCGCCAGTGAGAAAGAGATTCCTCGTAGGTTTCATTATCTTGGATATTGCGTTAGGCTTCCATGGATAGGTAATCGAAATGTCTTTTTTCACAAATTCTCCATCCTCTCCCGAACACCTAACAGACATACTTTCCGGTAAAGAAAAAGATTTCAGAACTTCAATACAAATTTTGACATACTTGATTCTCTCCGTTTGAGTTGTTTGGGTGTCCGTAGTTAGAGGCTTCCCCAATGAGCTTGCAAGAAAGCTCAAGCCTTCTATTCTCCATAGTTATAAGGGAAGATTATGGAATTTTACCCAAATGGAGATTATATCCATTACGCTTCTGTCCATAGCCATACCAAGCTTCCATTTATTTATAAAGAGGGGTTGATCCCTTATATGCCAGGGACCTTGCTCCAATATAGCTAGCAACTGATTTTCATCTGCAAATTTGAACAAGATAAATCCATCTTCTCTCAAAAGAACTTTCTCTAAACCCTTAGAGCCCAACGTGATTTGGCCTAAGCATTTATCACGAGAAACATTGGTCTTTTATTCAAAAACAATCAATAAGTGTAGAGGACCATACCTTCACTCCAGCTTGTAATAACTCCATAGGAGGACTAACAACTCCATCGAACATGACCTTATCATAGTAATTTAAAGATACTTTTTCGGAGGTGTATATAGCTTGTTTTTCCATGCTTCAACGGGGCAGATCTCAGTAGAGTTGGTATCGCTTAATCCACATGGCTTTTGGATGAGCAGTTTACCCTAATTCATCCTGTGCCACAAATGTTTCCCCTCTCTATAGGAGGTCATGGAGGCCAGAGGGAGGCCCTCTATAAGGGGAGAACCCCCAATAAAAAGGGCAAAAGAAAAGTTGGGAATTGTAGAAAGCTAAAGGCAGGAAAAAGGGAAGGAAGAAAGGGGAAAGCAAGTAGAGAGAAGCCAAAGAAAAGATGATGAAGCTAGAGTAAGAGATGCATCAGATTTGGAACTAAATGGGTCATCATCAAATTTGAAACTGGAGCTTCTATTAGGTCGCTGTCAAATTTAAAGCTAAAGCTGGGTTGCTGCTTCCTTACTCCCCCTAACGTTGTTATCTTCCTGCTATCTTAACAACAAAACTTTAGCTCTGGTCACTGTCCCTCTCTTACCGCATCAAATCTGGAATTGAATTGCAAATAGCAGATTCTTTGTCGTCGATTAACATGGTCAATGAAACTCTTTCTTTATTTTTCATCTTGCCCTTACCCATTTAAGCTTAAATTTCTCACTTTCACTTTAGTGTTTCCTTTCAATATTTTGACTGAGTCTCTTCGTTTTCCTAGAGTTGGTCATTTTGGTTTGGCATAATGACATTTAATGAAGTAACTCTGAGGTTTGACCATGCGGGATGTTTTTTAATGTGGGTGATAATGTTAAAAAGATATTTTATCTTATGCCTGGTTTTGAACTATGTAATCGTTTAAGGGTTGTATAAGATGATGCTAGTGTGTTAGATATGGTTAGTCAGATGATGGGTATAGGTGGTATTGATATTTATATTGAATATGGTGCAGATACCCCTGTTGAAGTGATTAAGTATGAATGTAATGAGGTTAATCAGGGTAATGTAGTTGAAGATAATGGTGAGGATGTTAATAATGAAGGGTTTGGAGGTAATGTAGGTAATTTAGACAATGTGTCAAATGTGGAGGATGAAAATGATGCAGATATGGAGAATGAAGATGATACAAATATGGAGGTTTAAAGAGGATGAAGATGATGAATACGATTTAAAGCAAAGAGATGAAGGTAATGGTCCGAATGACAACATTGAAGAGGATCTAGAGCTAGGAGATGAAGGTAATGGTTCGGATGAAGATGATGGAGATAATAGACCACATGAAGCTGATGTACGTGATGCAAATGATAAAGATGAGGTAGTTTTTTCTTAATATTATGACAGTGATGAATATGGAGAACTTGTTAGTGATGGAGATGATATGGTAGATGATGCTATTAGAAGGAAAAGGAAATACCCTGTTTATAATGAAAATGCAGCAAAGCGTTACTTTGAAGTAGGGATAATTTTTCTTAATCATTTGCAATTTAGGTGTGTAGTGAGATTATTGTCTATCAAAACAAAGAGGGTTGTTATGTTTACCAAAAATAAGCCTAATTTTGTCCAAGGTAAATGTAGGACAAAGAACTGCCCTTGGTATATATATGGAGCATTTGATAGGAAGCTGCATTCATTTTAAGTTAGAAAATTCAGGAACAATCACGACTGTAGTAGGGTATATACAAATCCTAGGATGAAACACCAACATCTTATCTGACTTGTTGAAGGATAAGCTTAAAAGGGAGTCATTTTTTAAGAATGATGATATCAAATTTTGTTAAGGATTGTTTAGGTGTTGAAGTGTCCATGATTATGGTGAAGAGAAGAGAAAAAATAGTAGATAGTGTTGTGATCAATATTGAAGAGGAGTTTGGGAAGCTTTGGTCTTATGCTGATTAGGCAGACGAACCCAAGAAGCACTGTTAGGTATGGATGCAAATATTTTCTTGGCCTAGATGGATGTAGGCTGAAAGCCAAAACTAAGGGTTAACTTCTATATACTGTGGGAAGAGATGGAAACAATCAAATGTTTCCTCTTGCTTGGGCTATAGTTGAAGTTGAGCTGACAGTCACATGGAAGTGGTTCATTGAAAGGTTGAAAAAGATTTACCTCACTTGGGCTTTGGAATTGGTTGGACTATAATGATTAGCCAACAAAAGGTAAAAGTTTCACATCAATCTTGTTTTTACTTTCACTGAGAGTGTAACTATTATGAAATATGTAGATTTGCGTCCGCATGCCTATTCAAATGGTTATGTTTTCCCTTGTAGGGACTTAATAGAGCCATTGTTGATTTATGTCTAAATGCTGAGCACAGGTTTTGCGCCAGACATGTTTATGTGAAGTGGCATAGAAGAGGACATAAAGGGGAAAAGATGAAGGAGCACTTTTGGAAAATTACAAAATCCTTCACAATAAGGGAATATGAAGAAAATTTGGATAAGCTCAAAGCCAAGAAGCAAAGGGAAATAGAAGATATTAAGAGCTATGCACCAATTCAACAATGGTTTCGGGCTTTCCAGAGTGAAGATTTTATGATTGAGTTGGTTGATAATAACTTATGTGAGTCCTTTAATAAGACTCCTGTTGATGCAAGGAAAATGTCAGTTTTAGGGTTGTTTGAGCATATTAGAAGAGAATTGATGAAAAGAATTGTGAGAAAAAGGAAAGAGGTTGCCAAGTGGAAGGGTAATTTAGGGTCAAGAATATAGGAAGCAATTAAGAAGAGTGTCATAATTGCTCAACATTGTTTAGTGCATCATAACGGAGAAGGAGGGTATATGATTGATCATACATAGAATAGATATGTGGTGAGGCTCCAGAACAAAATATGTTCTTGTAGGAGATATAACCTCTCTGGCAGTCCTTGTGCACATGCCATATGTGTTACTAGAGGTAGTAAGGTTAATATTAAAGAGTACACTTCTAGTTGGTTATGGAAGACTCAATATGTCAAAGCATATGGGAAGGCAATTCAGCCGATGCCTAATATAAAAGACTGGCCCATTAGCAATGAAGAAACTATTAGGCCAGTAGAATTCAAACGAGGGACTGGTAGTTATGAAAAAGGGCATTGATTAGCCTCAAAAGAATACAAAAGTAAAAAAAAAAGCAAAATACTGACCACGTGTCTAGAAGGTGCATGATCATTACATGTAGCCACAGCCATATAGAAGGACACAATAAAAAAGGTTGTCTTTGGAAAGGTCGAGAGGTAATTTCTAAGTTGTTTTGTCTTTTATGATACAACTAAGATTCTTTTCCATAGTGTGGTAATCTTCTACTTTTTTTTTGTTCTGTTATCACTGTTATCAACGGCAGGTTCCAGCCCAGTTTCAAAATTTGAACCTAGACCAGTCAACTAATTTCCATATGGAGCAAAACACAACAAACTTACAGTCAACCCCAAAAATATATCCATAGTTGAAACCAACACTAACAACCCAGTAAGTGCCTGTAAATCTACATCTAATAATGCTAAAAGAGGAAAGAAAAGTAAAAGAAGGGCAAAAGTCTTTTCTTTTGCCTTTGCCTCTACCTCTACCTCTTCCTCTACTACTGTGTCTATATCTACTGCTTATGTATGTGGAAGTGCAAATGTAACAACCTCAATTGTTCTCCCAACACCTGGAGGTGCTTCAGAAACAACAAATATCTGTACATCTTCAAAGGCCACCACCAAGAACCAAACCAAAGGGAGAAGAGGTCCTGGTTATGGTGCAGATGATGGAAGCAGAACGAGGAAGTTTGGTGTTAGCAGATGTAGTCCAAATTCTCAAGCAAAAATTACAGGAAAAAGGCCTATCACATACTCTTCTCTTCAACAAGAAGTAAATAGGAAGTTCAAGAAATGGATGGAAGGGATGGGGGTATACATAAATGAAACCATAGGGCTATAGATGAAAAATGTAAGTGTTAAATATTTATGTTCTTAGTAAACATTAATTAATTAATACAACTTAACAATGTTTACATTTTATCTACATCCTGGAAAGAGAAGTCAGAAACTACTAAACCTTGGGCAGAAATCAATAAAGAGGAAGGAAGCTATTACTGTGCATTTGAATCCAATCCAATAAAGTCAAACTGTATCTTTAAAGGGAAACGACAAAATGTAAACTTTTAAATGGTTAGTGAATTGAACAATTTTATGATATTTGTGTACTGAAAAACAATATATTGTAAGGATCTTATTGGGATTAAAGTTATTAAACAATGAATGCAATGACTACCAATTTCAGTTTGAATTGCATTTATTTTACGTTTATTCATTTTTGTTGAAGTTCACGAATGGGTTACCGAGGGTGATGGAAGCTTGGTTGGAATTGTCACATTCTTTGCAATGTTTTGTATTTTTAGGGAAAGCTTAAAGTTTGTAGATGGAAAGAGATGATCATCTTTTTGTAGTAAAGTATTGGTTTCCTTTATTTTCCAATCAGTGTGAATTGTATTTCTTTTAGGTTTTTTTTTTCATTTTCGTTGAAGTTCATGAATGGTAGAATATGTACATTGTTAATACAAAGAATTGGAATTGTAGGTTTACTAATCATCTTTGTCTCCTTAACAATAATTTGATGACTTATAAAACAACTTAATAGTTGTGTTAATCATTGGAGGTGAAGTACGAATAACATTTTTTAGAGTAGTCAATTGCTACCTCTTTTAACTCCTTTTTACTACTAACCAATACTCCATCTCCATTGATTAAAGGTCCTATTTTGTCAATAACCTTCCTTACCAAATGTTGAAACATCAAACATCTTTAAGCTAGTACATCAAACATCTTTAGGCTAGTACATAAAACATCAAACCTGTTTAGGCTAGAACATCAAATTATTAATACAACAAATATTGAAACATCTAACACTTTGCACTTTCCAACATCAAGTTAGGTGAACTACATTTACACATTGTTCTAGTACGTCAATTTCCAAGTAAGGCTTTAAAGGTATAACTATTGCCTTTTTTGCCTTCATTATTTAAACTAACAAACATAAGCAAAACTACTAAACACAAGCTTAAACAATCAAACCATTTCCAACATTTTACTGAAAGTGTTTCATTACTAGTCCTTGTGACAACTAACTCATTCTTCAACTTCAAATTTTTTGCAATCCTTTAAGCTTGCAAAACATTTATTGCATTCTCTCTTAACTTTGCCACTTCAGCCTTCAATAAACTATTTTCACGATATAGCATCTTCTCTTTGTTTTTCAGCTCTAAAATAATATGTCTTGCTCTTGAACAAAATCTTTCACCATGCCATTCATGAAATCCACAAACATTTTCACTCTACCTTTATAAAGGCAACAATTCGTTAATGAAATATATGAATATATTTAGCTAAAACAACATAAAAATGTACTAAAATTACTAGAAAGGCTCAACAGCCATAAAAACTTCTTCCTAGATTTTCATCAATCCATAAAGTCCATCTAGGTGCTTTCAAGTTACAGAAACAATAGTTAGCCTCTCTACTATAGTCCCATTCAACTAGGTAAGTTGAAGAAATCAAGTTGTATGACCTCAAATCAAGCTTATAATGTGTCCCTCTAATACTAAAGTTGAAATTTTCAAAAATTTCAACCCAACATAAAATCACAACCAAGAAAACATCAAACTAAATCCTCTAATCAACCTCATTACCTTGAAGAACTACTAATTGAGCTCATTTTCAAGTATTACAGCGCAATGTTGTAATGTTGATTATGCACCCACAGACAGCTAAATGATGTCTACAGAACTGAATTTGTTTGCTCCTAAATCTGCATCTCCTTAATGAATGTCATACTTTAACTTTAACCCAGTTGATAGAGATAAATAAAACAAAGATAACCACCAATGAAGCTAAACCAAGTGACACAAATCATATCCTACATACATTGTCAAGTATATGGGGAAGAGAAAACTTGATCATATCCTATATACAAATGTATAATAGAATTGCACATGAAAAATAATTATTGTCTACACGTTATTCAACCCAATAATCAAACCCCTTTAAGAAGATAAAATAATTAACATAAATGTAACATTGTTAGGGAAAAGGAATAAAGTGAAGATTCAAACATCATAAATTTATATACAAAAATTATTGGGGAGCATGACTCAGTACCTACTTTAGTCTTCAATCAGAGCATGTGTATATTTCAGATCTCCAAAAACCTTATCGCCCATTCACCTCCAATGTCAAAAGAGAGAGCTCACACTACCAAGAAGGCACAAGCAAGATTGGAGTGAAGGCACATGCATTAAGTGATGATGCGTCCAGGGATTGGAGTGAAGGCACAACCGAGAGAAGAAAAAGTGGGTGAAAACACATGTTCAAAAAATTCGTTGATTTAGGGTTGAAAAGTATTTCATTTAAGTCAAAATTTAAATGAAATTAATTAATTTTTTCTTAAATTCCACTGGCCTGGACAATAAATTAGGTTTATTAATGTGGCATCTAAACACTAATTGACTTGCATGTAATGACGCATGTAAAACATGTCCTAATTTCGTTCCAAAAAAGTCTTTAATTGAGTAGACTCGTGAAATTTTAGCCCTCATTGAGCAAGTTACAAGTTTAACTCCTAAACTGATTAAGCTCAAAAAGGTTAAGCCCCACTTTAGGCTTTTAGCCATAGACATACTAACAAAAATGTTTAACTATGATTAACTAAACTTGGCTAGGTTGGACTCCAACATTATGAGGTTGATTGTTATTACTAACAACTTTTAGTTTAAACTGAACAAGATTCAAATTGTAAAACCATTTGTCTGGTTTGATAGTGTGCATGATGAGGATCTTAATGCACATAAGCCAATTATCCAGAGATTTATAACACCTTTGTGATCAACAGTTCCAATGATGATTTAATAAGATTAAGGTTATTTCCATTCTAACTTAGGAACTGACCAAGTAATGGTTGAATTCTTTGCCTAGAGGATCTATCACCATAAAGAACTTCACGACATGGAAATTACTTTTAAAGTATTTTCCACTAGCTAGGACTACCAAAATAAGGAATGAAATCTCTTCTTATTCTCATATTTATTTAGAGACACTTTATGATGTACAAGAGAGATTCAAGGAGATTCTAAGGAAGTGCTCACATTATGGTTTACCACCATAAAGGAAAATTCAAACTTTCTATAATAGGCTCAATCAGATAACTAGGAAGATGATTGATGCAGTAACTGGGGTACTTTAAACAATAGAATGACAAATGAAGTTTAGGATCTTATTGAGAACGTGGCCATATCAAAACTTAGTTAGCCAACCAGAGTTTATGACGTAGATTTAGTTATAGATTTTGCAATCTAGGCTAAATCTTCGAGTAAAAGTATTAATGAATTAACAAATAATTCTTAATTATTCTAAGTGATGTAGTGTGAGGTGTGCAAGCTAGGACATACAAGTTAAGAATGTGAAGTAGCAAAGCCTATAGTGAAGCTCGAGCTTGTGGATTATATAGGGAATGTCTCTATACCCAAAAATAATCGTTACAACAATACGCATAATTTAGAATAAAGGAATTACCTAAGTTTCTCTTGGAGGAAACAAGAAAAACAAAGGAATAACCTTTCACCAAGATTTCAGCAACACCCACCTCATGAAAAGAAGCCAATCTTGAAAGATCTCATGACTAAACTTATCCAAACTTAAGAGGCTAGATTTCATGTTAGTAAAACTTCATTAAGGAACCAAGGGGCTTATATCTATGACTTAGAGAAACAAATTGTCCATCTTACAAAACTAGTTTTCAAAAGAAAACATTGGAGTTTGCCTAGTAACTCCAAAACAAATCCTAAAGAACATATGAATGAACTTGCCCTTAGGAGTAACAAAGAAATGAAATTTAAAAACAAGACCAAAGTGAGGAGGAGCATGACAAAAGGGGTCAATAGAAAGCTAAAGACGAATAGGATAGTCCAAAAGTCAAGGAATTCCAATCTATCATCCCATATCTTGTTAAGTTGAAGAAAGATTACATGGATAAGTAGTTTGGTAAATTTCTTGAACCTTTTAAACAACTACACATTAACTTACCTTTTGTTGAGGCTCTTTTGTAGATGCTAAAATATACTAATTTCTTGAAGAAACTGTTATCTAATAAAAGGAAGATAGAGGAGTTGGCTATGGTGAGATTGAGTGAGGAGTGCTTAGTTATTCTACAAAATAAGCTACCCAAAAAGATTAAAGATGTAAGGAGTTTTAGTATCCCTTATTTAATTAATTGTTAAAAGAAAAAGCTTTGTCTTAATTGGGGGTTAGTACTAACTTAATGCCCTATAAATTATTTCAATTGGGACTAGGTGAACCAAAACCCATTATAATGAGCATTCAAATGGTAGATAGATCGACTAAGTATCCTATTGGTATTATTGAGGATGGCTCATTAAAGTTAATAAATATATTTTCCCAGTTGATTTTATAATCTTAGATATAGCTAAGGATATAAAGTATCCTTGATTCTAAGTTGACCTTTCATAGCCATTGCTAGAGCTATCATTGATGTTAGTAATGGCAAACTAGTGCTTAAGGTTAGGGAGAAGAGGTTACCTTTAAAATGTAAAACTCCATAAGACACTCCCTTGAGTAGGATGACACTATTTATTGATACCATTGATGTTAAAGTTTTAGATGTTGTGCAAGATTGTATTTCTAAAGATGCACTTAAGTTATTCTTTGTTTAAGGCGAGGAGGAAGATGGGGATATCCATATAAAAGAAGGGCAAGTAGCCTATTTAAAGGATAATAAATCAATGTTATGGTTCATTTTGAACATACTAAAATGTTAGGGTATAACTTAGATTTCAGTGTAAATGTTAAGGGCTAAATTGCTCTGTTATGTTGGCCATTATGCTTCTTACATAGAACTTTATGAATAAATTGTTAAAGTTATGTAAGGTAGTAGCTTTATTGATATTTCTCCTTGTATGGTCTCTCTCACATTAATAGAAGAATCTATTTCTTTACCCATAAATTCTTATGTTCTTTTCTTCCTTATTTTTCATTTATATTGCCTCCATTTGTTCAATAATTAGTACCAAAGCTAAGGTTTGTTGTCAAGATGTCTATACACAACTTTGATATTAAGAAGTTAAATGGATTAAATGACTTCACTATACGGAAGGTAAAGATGAGAGTGGCTCTTCTTCACTAGGGATGTGTAGCAGTATTAGAAGAAAAGGAAAAACTCTTGAAGCATTTGGGGATGTCAAAGAAGGAAGAGATTTTATCTAGTGAACACAACACACTACTGTTGTGTTTAGGAGATGAGATCCTAAGAGAATTAATTAATGAAAGTAGTGCTACTTTGTTATGGAAACGATTTTAAGGTCAGTAATGAAACAGATCACTTGCGAATCGTTTATATCAAAAATAGCAGTTGTATATCTTGAGGATGTCAGAAAGTATAAAGGTGAAATCTCACATTCATAATTTTAATTGGATTATCTTGGATCTACATAGTGTTAGAGTTAAAATTGAAGATAAGGATTAAGCCATAATCCTTTTATATTCTTTACCCAATTCATATGAGATATTTGTTGATATCCTATTGACGATTTCTGTCAATAATGTGAAGTATGCTTTACAGTCTAAGGAATTAAGACAAGGGTCTTCGGAACATATAACTATGTACTAGATATAGGTCTAATTGTCAACAGAGGAAGGAATGGGGAAAAGGATTCTAAAAACATGGGTAATTCATTATCTATATAAAGAGATAAAGTTATTCAAGGTTTTAAAAGTAAGGTTAAAGGTCATTTCTATAGGGATTGTCTACAAAGGAAGAGCGCAAATGTGAAAAGGGATAGAGGAGAGTTCTGATGGAGAGGACAGAGGAGGAAATGATGTTTTAACAGTTAGTAATTATGATTTTCAAATCGATGGATGATAGACACTAGAATGCTTATCATATATCTTTCAATAACTATTAGTTCTATTCTTTTAAGTAATGGAATTGTATTGTCAAATTGGGTGATGATGGGGAGTATGCTATTAAAGGTAATAGTTCAATGCAGATCCAAATGCATAATGAGATTATTATAACATTTGATGCTTAGTATGTTCCTGAGCTTCGAGAGAATCTAATTTCTATGGGTACTCTTGATATAAAAAAAAAGGTATAATTTTTTTGGTGACAATGGACAACTTAAACTGATAAAAGGTACATTGACTATGATGAGAGAAAAATTACCATATGGCATCTATGTTTTATTAAGGAAGGAAATAATTAGATCAATGGTTGAATCTTAATCTTTAGTGAAGAAAGAAATTATTGCAATATGGTATATACAGGTGAGTCACCTTAGTGAGCAAAAGATGATGAAACTTCTTAAGTGGAGCTTATTGAAGGATGAAGAACATAGGAAGGTAGATTTTTGTAAGTTTCATATGCTTGGTAAAAATTCTAAGGTAACCTTTAAAGATTTAGTATTTGCCAAGAGACATATGTTAGGAAAACATATCAAAAGACGTCATGTTAGGTTTAATAATGAGCATTATTGGTTCAAAGGTGGCACTATGGAGCAAACGCTAAGGGGGCTGGAAATTGTAGTTTAGGAGATAGAACAAGGTAAGTTGAAATGCATCAATTCGATATAGCCAATGATAGAACAAGAAGAGTCATCAAAAAGCCATAGAGATATGGTTGAGGAGACTTAATCACATATGCTCTAACTATCGATGATGGTTATGAAAAATATCTTCCAAAAGACTAGAAAAATTTATATCAAAGATAGACGAATGAGAGCTATGATAAATGACGTAAGTTTTCATAAGATTGAGAAATTAGATGCATTTGGTTAGATCTTGTTAAAAAATTCATACTTTAGAGGACGTAACTGACATTTGATAATGTTGATACTTACGGAGAATTTCAAGTGTAGATTGAACTTGATGATTGCTCATATAGCATGTTTGAAGCCCTTGGGGGCTTTAGCGGTAGGGAATAATTCATGGTTGGACATTATATAATTTAAACCAAGGTGGAGAATTGTGAGATATGCCTTAAATTATATTGAAATAGAACTTTAATGACTTTAAGGTTGTGATAAAATTATGTTTCAGTGACTTCGGATTCTTATGAAATAGAGTTTTAGTGATCTTAAGTTTCTGTGAAGTAGAATATCAACGATATTAGGATTTTATGATAATAAAGTTTCTCTGTAATTAGACTTCTTACATGTAACTCGATAAATACATTGCTAAGAATTGTGTAAAGTAGTAGTTTCACTCATACTTCTCCTTCTATCGGCTTTCTTACATTAATAGAAAAATCTATTTCCTTGCCCATTAAATTTTTGTGTTATTTGCTTCTCTATTTTTATGTTTATTGCTTCGGTTTGTGCAATATGAAATAAATATAGGATGTTCTAAAACAATTTTATCTCAATTTCTAACATCTATGCCCCTACAAGCATTCTTCAAATTTCAATATTTAGCTTTTTAACAACCTTCAATTACTTTTCTTCTTATACTTAACAAAAAAATCTGTTACTTATGATGGTTGATAATGAAAAGTTTTTCTATCCAGGTTGCGTGATTCGAATGAATTTTATTTTTCTTATAATAACTCTACAGCCTATGAAAAAGCCATCATTTTCTAGAGGCGGTGTTTTACAATTTTGTGGTCAGACTCGATCAGAAGATAGAAGGCTCCGGCGATCATAGATTAAAATGTAGTACTGAACAATTAACGTTGGGTATATTTCTCGAATTGCTGGCCGCTAAGGTCCATTTGAAAGTAGATTGTTTCAGAAACCTTTGAAAATATGTGTCCAATTCTGGTAAAGCTGCTTATCGTTAAGAATAATGTAGTTCGTCTCTTAATGAGAGAGGGGAATTGAATTATATACGCTGGTAAATGAGATTAAAGTTATATGCCTATTCGTGGATCAAACGCTAGAAGTACTCTTATTGGATTAAGCAATGTATCCTTGTTTACTTAAATATCATGCCACACACAAATGATGAGAAGGATGGCTCATATAGGAAACAATGATGATGAGCCCGTTCAATTGTCCATAGCAGTACCTTGATCAAGCAAAGCCAAATGGCGGATGTCAAATGGGTAGGCATCTGAGGGCTTTAAAGCGCGATAAGCGCTTGTTGCCGAGTATATGTTGAAAGCCTCGGTGGGATGGAATGCGTCCCAGAAAGCATAAGCAGACCTGTTTGGACAAGTAATTTGGTCCACAATACATTCACCTGTGCTCGATACCGGACAGCATCCTGAACTCGTAACTTGGAAACCTGAAAAACACCAAGAAGACGCATGTTCTAATTTCGTGATGTTCGTTTCAATGCCTTCTGATCATATACCTCAAGTAAGCAGTAAGTAGAATTACCAAGTGCAGAAGAATTCACTCCGATCCCGTAGGAGTCTATGTAGATGAATTTGGCGTCCGAATGTTTGTCATTGAGTTCATCGATTAGTGATATCAGTTCGGTGTTGAAATCCTTGGACGCTGAATTCAAAAAGTCTACACAAGTAGAGCCATTTGTGCCGTAAGTGTCGATGGCATCCGGGGTACAGCCTAATAACCCTAGTCCAAACAATGCAAATTTCCGTGCTCCATAACCGTATAATATCTGAGGACTCCACAAGAAATATAAGCCATTAATGTGTGTTTATAGGCTATTTTGCCCTTCAAATAGCTGAGGCTTTAAAGAACAAACATATGCTGTAAATTTACTTTAATATCAACTGCACATTTCTAAATTAATTATTTTATTAGGCATAATAGAAGAGTTTGATCTATAATAAAATGTAAGTGATACGATAATTGATCTAATTAAAGTTGACCAAAATCATTTAATTTAATTTGAATTATGAAACAACACAGGTAATAGAAGTTTATTAGGCTTGTATTGAATAACTCAATATAAATTCTATTTTAAAAAAGAAATATTCTTCACATGTGTGTTCAAACTTCAAAGAATATCTCTAATTCGTATATGATTATTCGGTTTGTCTTACATAAAATTTAGACATTATAGAGGCATATGGCTAAATATTTATATTTTCCTTGCTAACCTATGTGCTTATTGGTGGTAGATTAACGAGCATTTATGATAGTTTTTTATTCCCCTTTATATGAAGGTCTTATAATTACATGTTATGTATTCTTCTCATAAAGATTGCATGACATAAGTTTTAACATTTTCAATACATATACTATTTTGTGGCTTTAGATATCATTGTAAAATGAATATATTTTATACTTATTTTACAATCACCTTTTTCTGTCAACAATAAAAATATCATTATTGAAACTCTTAATGGGATTCATTTCAAAAGGTGGATGCAACATTTAGAGTTTCTATGAAAACTGACTTCCATGACTATGGACAAGTCGTCTACACTAACTCGTATGAATACTAAAGAAGAAAAACTTTGCTAACACTTTTAAGGAAAGTTCAATCCTTATGTATTATTTGACCATGAAGAGTTTAATTTTGGATCATATGCTAAATGTACCTCTTATTTTAGACATAACAAAGAACTTTCTAAATTATGTTTCTCAAGGAAACAATTTTTCTTCTAATTCTAAGATAAAAACTATATTGTATAAGATATGGTGGGATTGGAGGTGATAGGGAGTTGTCATTATAATATACCTAATCAAGGAGAAGTATTCCATGTTATGACATAAAAATTTTGGCCCCTTCTTTAGGGAAAGAGTTGAAAGCTTGATAAAGGATATCATCCTTTCAACTCTTGACTTAAGTGAGTTAAAGAAAAGTGTTATCTATTATAAGGATAAGTTGACTAAAATAAAGAAATATGTTTCAATTTACAATTCTAATTTTTTTAGAAATAATTCATACTGATATTTTTAGATCTTATACACCAATAATTTACAATTCAAGATTCTTTATAACTTATATTGATCATTATTCTTACTATAGTTATTTGTTCTTTATTAATAAAAAGTCTAAAGCTCTTAAGGAATTTACCATCTTCGCATTTAGGTTGATAAGAAACTGAGAAAGTTAATCAATATCGCTGGACAAAACTATGGAAGATAGTATCAATATCGTTAGACATAAATATGGAAGATAGTATTTTGGTAAATATGGAGTTTTGGGACAAGCAAAAGATATGTTTACCCAAATACTTATAAAGTTGTATCATAGTCACTCAATTTGCTATATTAAATAATCTAGAAAAGAATAATCTAACTAAAAAGTGTAATTACAACCTTCAGTAAGGAGCATGTAGAATAAGATTAATCTTCTAGAATATCTTTAAGTAGAAGCCGTTAAAATATCCATATGCATCCTTAACATAACTTTAAGAAAATTAATACTTAAATGTCCTTTTGATTTGTGAAATGGATGGAAATTGGGCCTACCCTCCTTAAATATGTCTCTAAAATCTAATAAAAATAAAATTTCATGTTAGATCTAATCATTGCTACTATATTGGATACCCATATCATCTAAGGGATAAATGTTTTATTATAAGGAAAGAAATTCTAAACTTGTACTATTGAAGTAAACTCTTTCTAATTATTAGAATTCTTTTTAATTATTAGAAAATATGAGTGTGAATAGGAATATAACCTCTTACTCCACCTCCATTTATGATGAAATAGTGTATCCTTTATCTTTAACTAATTTGACACAAGAATATAAGCCTACATAGTCATTACAAAATGAGGGTTCCAAAGAACATGATAATGTTGAAAATATTGAACTAGGAAAATCCAATAGAATTATGGGTTATACTATTTCTTTTGGTTATGTAGTATATGTAGGAGAGGGTGACTATAATATAAGATGCATCATTAATCTTATCAAGGTTTCAAAAGTTGTTTATAGTTCTTAATTATATTTACGGAGGAATGCAATTAAAGATAAAATGTAACCTATAAAGAACAATAAAGTATTGAAACTTATGGAGTTACCTATAAGTTGTAAACCTATTAGTTGCAAATGAGTTTATAAGACTAGAAGGATTTTAAAGGAAAGATTAAATGATTTAAGACAAGATTGATTGAAAAAGAATTCACACGAAAAGAAGGAATACGCCACCTTCTCTATATTGTTCTCTAAAGATTCCTTAAAAGTGATTATGAAATTGGTAATTCATTTTCTTATGGAGTCACATCATATAGATAAAAAAATTTGCTTTCTTTAACGGAGACCTCTTTGAGGAGGCATACGTAGAATAACCTAAATGGTTCAAGGAAGATGACATAAATCATTTTGTTTGCAAAGTTGAGAGATTAAAAAAAATATGATTGAAGGAACTTTCTCGTTAATGGTATCTTAAATTTGAAAAGGTAAGAAATGCTTGTACTAAATGGTTATAAGAAGTAAAGTGTTGTTTGACTTTTTCGCGTAGATGATATTTTACTTCTATCAAATGACTTTGACATATTGCATAAGGTTAAGTAATTATTGTTTAAATATTTAATATAAAAGACATCGGCAAAGTAATTTTATCTTAAGTATTTATATATATTCATTAGGATAAGTCGTTGAACTTACTAGGTCATTCTTTAAAATGTATATATCGAGAAAGTGTAGAAAAAAGTTTAATATGGATGCTCTTAAGCCTTGTACAAAACTAATTTCTCATAAAATATTATCTTTGGCTTAATACATAGAGAATAAATTTGAGAAAATAGCCATGAAGGATAATCCATACGACAATGTAGTAGAAAGCTTGATGCATGCACAAATCTGCATTAGACCAGATATTCTATTTGGGTAGATATACTTAGTCATAAGAATTATTATTATAATTTATATGGGTTTTTTAAAGACATAAAGATTCAAAAACTTAAGAGTCGTATCAATCTCAGGTAATTAAATCAAAACTAGGCCTACAACAAATTTAAAATTATTGTTAGACCTTGCTTCTATTTCTTATGGTATTGAAGTACAAATAGGTATTTTATAAGTATAAAAGGGTATAAGATATTTATTCTATAAAGAATTTATCTATTAGAGTTTAATGTAACAGTGAGAGAAATTAAGATAGACAATACACAAGTATAATCATATAATAATGTTACTATTGTTCATTTCTACATTTCTATTTTCTTATAGATGAAGACATATATATAACTAAATGATGGATGTTAAGTTACTTTTGGATCAAATTATTTTTTTAAAAATGTATTGGTAAATTTTTCTTAGTGATTTTTTAACCAAATTATTTTACTTTCAAAATTGGGAACGGTCAATATTGCTCAATAGGGAGAATGTTAGAAGTTTTTCCTCACTAAACTAATATTAATTATAAATTTTAAAATTAAACATTAATATCAAGAAAATGGTTTTTATAATTTATAAAAATTAAAGTTGACTAAATTCATATAGACTATTATTATGGCTATACAAGTGTCTTGACCTTATGATGATAAATTTAAAGAAAATTCTATATAAGGTGATTAGGTTAACACACATTAAAATAATAATTCCCTTATCCATTAGGAGCCTTGCGATTTAGGAAATTAAAAGAGTGGGAAGTTATGATTTTCTTGTACACTCATCTAAATCAAGGATATGGAAAACAAAACATGTTAAGTTTTATAGCCGTCTATTATTATTGATATGAACTCACCATTTCGTAATAAAGATCCTGAATAAAATTAGGGTTTGTTGACGTAATAGGCCAATATATTGGGAGTATAAGTCTTATCCAGGAGACTCCTGTATTGTGAACAATGATAGAAATATTTGGAATTTTAAACTTGTTTGAAACTTTAATTAAATAGCTTAGAAAAGTTTACAGTAAAAAGTAAGTGTGGAAATTGGTTATAGTCATATTTTATAATTAATGTTGTGCATTCGCATTCACACATATTTTAGGGCTTTCATGACACCTAAGTAAGGGCTAAATTTTAGAAAATATATACACTAAAGGATTTGAATTATTTGCGTAAATATTCCAAAGTTCCAATATTGGAAGAATAACTTAAAATCTGACTTCAATTGAGTTAGATCTTTTAATACCTAAAGTCTGTTCCGAGTAGTGACAGAACCAGGAATTTAAGATAGGAAGGCCCAAATATTTAAGTTTTTTAAATCTTAGGGGGTCCAATGTACTACTGGTCTCTAAATAACT
>JANIJH010000002.1:37709927-37719962 GCA_024520975.1 Erythroxylum areolatum | reverse complement strand
GCATGAATCATTGAATGAAATCTCCGTATTTCACTGAGTTCTTAACCTCCTCTGTTTGCCCATGTTTTTGTATTCTCCCTCACTCCAACTTCATCTCTCTAAAAATTCCAGTAGCTTAGCCTTTAGTTCTGTAAATGATCGATAGATAACAACAACAAAATTGTCCAGCTTATGCTGCATACTCGATCACACCTCATCCTAAACAACAATGGCGTAAGTAAAAGAAAATCAAACAAACGCTTCTTTTCTCTTAATGGCAAAGAAATGAAAGTTAGGAGTAAAATGACAAACCCGAAGATTCACAGATTTTCGGAGCTGGGATATAACGCGATTCTTGTTGGATTCAGTAATGGCAACGGTAAAGACAATGACAGGAACTGGTCGGAATACCAAAAGTGAGTTTTGGATATTAGTGGATCTACTTTATTTAACTATAAGAATTCCAATTTAGTGAGAGGTGGTTATACTATATAAAATTAAAAAACTTCACGTTGTAAAGAAAAAAAATTATGTGGTGATTAAGGTAATTCCATCAGATTTTCCGTTTTCATAGAAGATTTAATTTAAATTTTGTGTAAATATTAAGGTTTAATTTAATCCTTTCATTATACAATATGTTGATTAAATATAGAGCATAAAATTAATATCAATTCTATTTTAAGTCTAATTATAGTAGTTTTTCGTTATTGGCTATCGATTTAATTATTAACATTTGTAAAATATTTACAAAATATCATTATATTTTGATTCAAAATTTATCGAATCAATACTAATTGAAAATAACAAAACATTTATTGTGATTACTTTAATTTGTCGTATTTAAAAAGTTTCTTCCACTTCATCTTTGATGAACTCAAATATTTGAATGTTGCGTATGTATAGCACTTGACATGTTACTAAAACTCATAATATCAGAGATCAAAACAACCCTTTTTTCCGAAGAGTCTACCACAATATTACAAAAAGTCGATACCAAATTTTTTAAAAAAAATGGAACCAAAATGTAAAAATTAATGAAGCTTTTAATTGATAATTTTAATAATTCTCATTAGTCTTAAAAATAAATAGAATTTCAAATATAAAATTTTAACATTCACTTAAGCCTCAATTTCAAAGGCAATGGATTCTTGTTGTGCTCCAATTTTATCTTTCTTTTCACCAAAAATCAAAGCCTAATTTTAGCCAACGTTAGGTATGCTAAAAGGATTTTCTATTTCTGCCAATTGTGTGCAAGTAAGACTATCTATGATCAATAAATTTGTTTGATTCCTTCAATTACAAAACAAGTTTGTAAAATTATCATTGGCTTAATTATCTATCAACAATTGCATGCTGCCTTCGCTATAAAACAAATTATTTCGGCAACACTCTCAAATGCCCTTCCATGCAGTAACAGACCATAATTAAGACAGGACTCCATTTATGTCAACTTCACAATTAAGAAAAGTGAAAAAACAACAACAATGCAAGAGTAGGAACGTAGCTTCCTCTTCATATTGGCAACAAACAACAATACATTGCCATATAAAGTACCAATTCCTGGAGTTAATAAGTTTTATCGTGTAAAGACCAACTTCCGCTACCTCCGTCTTCAGAGCTGGGCCAACCGGCGAATGTCGATAGGGTAAGTATCAGATGGAGACTCAGCGCTGTAAGACCTCCTTCCCACAACAATGTTAGCAGCTTCCGTCGGATGAAATGCGTCCCAGAACGCATATTCGTCCCTGTTAGCACATGGAGTTTGAAATGGTAGACATGTTATTTGACCATTGTTCCTTCCAACACCGCAACAACCAGCATTTGTCACCCTCAAGCCTGTGAATTCACCATAAACCCAGATAAACCAACTACACTCAAATTATAATTATGACAGAGACAAGGATTAAGGTGTCAAACTAGTTACCATATCTCGCAGAGTTATTGATCAGGTCCTGAAAGATGCCGTAAGCGTTGACGTACACGAATTTGGCATCAGGGGTATTGCCGTTGAATTCAGCAACAAGTGACCTGAGCTTGTTGTTGAATATCTGGTTGGCTGCGTTGATTCTCGAAACACAGGTTCTGCCATCAGGACTGTTCTGCGCTAACTCATTTGGGCTGCAACCTATCTGACCCACTCCAATCAACACGAACTTTCTCGCTCCATAGTTGTACAAAATCTGTAGCGTAGTGTGGTCAAGATTATTCACTTTGTTGAAAGAAAATCGAAAGTTATTCATCAAACGCTGGTGCTCTCACATGGTAAAGTTTGTGATAATGTTTTAAGTTGCAATTCATAATCACAATTGCAAAGGTGATGTTTCAGTTATCGTAACTGCTGATACTATTGAAATCAATTACATCATATTAAAGTTGCAATCACGACTATATCAAATGTAACAACTATAACAATCGGCACTTACAATTGTCCACTTCCAATTATTTAAAACCTTAGTAGTAATTAACAATAAATTGAGAGGTACGAACTACAAACCCTTAGCTGTTCAGTGTATCGCTGAATAAGATCATCGGCGTACTGCTCGGGAGTGTACTGGTTGGAAGTGGAGTAGTATTGAGGCATGAAATAGTTGTTAAGGTAGTCATTGCTGCCCAATCCAATGGAGACGATGCACTTGCTCAAGTAATCAGCTGCTCTGTCCTCGTCCCCTAGCAAGTTCACATATTGTTGAGCAACGTTCTGATAATTCCTCACTTGTCCGCTGAAACTAACTCGACCTCCCTGTATGTAATTAGTATTATTAGCATAAATATTTAGAAGTTTGTTTTTTTATTTAATTTATTTATGGCAGGGAAGTGAGTATATTGGCTTTAATTGTTACCAGTTGTCGGCCAGTCTCCTCTCTAATTCCGGCAGCTGCGGATGCGAAGTTCACGCCTCTAAGTATGTCTTCGCCCCTGGCGGTGGCATATGGAGAGATGTAATCATCGAACCCCAACAGCTCAGCTGTTGAATACAACAGAATGATTGATTCATGTTGAATGATTAGTAGTTATTAGCCTAGTAGCTTACCTACGTTTATGAATGTTGATCAAATAGTCTAATCAGGGCTGATAATATTGTATATGGATATGGAGAGAGGAGTACAGTGAGAGTTACCAATAACATCAACCGTTGTCTTTCCGTTGGTAAACCTTCCAGTCGGTCCACCAAAGTCAATCCCGTAAGGCAAATAATCAGCCCTAGCCAAAGACTGCAGTTGATTGTTGTTGCCGTTGTCAACCAAAGAGTCCCCAAAAATGAAGTAACAAGGGACTTCCGGATCTGCTTTAGCCCTATAGCCATCATAATGTAGAACCAGAAACACCGCGCACAACGCCCACCATTTTCTGAATACACCCTCCATCAAAAGAATTATGCTGTGCTAGGAGTGGAGAACGGTAGAGTGTTATAATTGCTTTCACATGTAAAAGAACATATATATAAATACAAGCCAGGCAAGGGATTGAAGAAGAGTAAAGGTTGAGGGAGTAGGTTGGCTGCATTAATTTCACGCGGATGTGAGAGTCCATGGCCAGTACGTCGGCCATGTTTGTGTTACTTCGCTTAATGTCTTCTGAATTTGCTGTCTGACAGTACAGAAGTATGAGTTGGAATTGTTCAAAATGATTTAGGTTTTTGCCTAGTTAACTTCGGTAGTCTGCGTACGTCTCACATTTCCTTATCAATATCATCTTATATTTTTTCCCAATATTAGACATCGCAAATGTTATTACATTGGTCGACTATGGAGTAATTGTTCCGTCATTGTCCTTATCCTATTAGTTATTTACGGACCATTCTGATGATCGATCGATTTATGTAAATTTCTATAAAAAGTTCTCTAGCTCGTAGTATTGCAGCCTATCTGCTAAAAATTTCAAAGGCTCAAAAGCTCTCAACTTTTACGTATGGTTCCTTTTTTTTTTTTTCATGAATGTATGATCATGAATATGGAGGAATCTAACCATTCAAATTCTATTCTTAGAACTAGAAATCCTGCTTGCACATGAGGGGATTTATTCACCGTGCAAAGATTTGTTCTTAACGTTCATTTATATTGACATAATCAATCCCCATTACAATCTTTCCTAACCTTTTCCTCTCCCACCTCCCCTAAAAAATGCTCATTGCTTAAACTTTTGGCAGGACACAAAAGAATACACCAAGTGAAATGAATTGGTTTATTATCAACAATGTGTTTTATCATATACGAAATTAATGCATGCTAAAGAGGAGGCTATACCAAAGTAGTAAATACTATTTCAGAGTTACTATTTATATAGTATATAGCACTAATATTTGTTAATATCAAATATTGACACAATTTTTTAAAATCATAAAATAGACTCTCAATTTTATATAATTAAAATTTAATTTTCTATAATAAAAGTAAAAATATTTGGAATTTTAATTTATTAAAATGAATATGAAATATTTTAATTTAAAATTATTAATTATTAACTACAAATTTAAACATATAGTTTCAATCTAACCTTTTCAACTCTTTCTAATTACAATCCTTACATAGTTTTTTTCTTTTTGATATTTCAGTCTTCATTTCAGTGATCAATCAGTATAATCAATATAAGTCAAAATTTTGTAAATGCAATAATTTAGTAAGTTAGAATATATTATAGTGCATATTCAATACAGTGTGAATTTATAAGAACTGTTAAAAAATAAGTGGGAGTTTGTCCGCATGGAAAGAATATATGGCCTTGAGTATGCATATTTATCTAGTGAGTTACTCTTCTTATCACCAATTAGTTTTAAGATGGAATCTCATTTGAGCTTATATATACTTAGTTTATTGGAGTCTAATTTTACAAAATTTAACATGGTATCATAGCAGATTGTTCTGAAATTAGTCGTTACCATCTCGACACGATATGCTATGTCACATGTTAAGCCTTAAATTAGCCCACACACGAGGAGGGCATATTGAAATATAAGTGAAAGTTTGTCCTACATGGAAAGAATAGATGACCTTAAGCATGTATATAATCCTAATAAGTTATTCCTTCTATCATCAATTGGTTTCAGGATATAACTTTATTTGAGTTTGTATGTACTCAATTTATTTAGGTCCAACCTTACAAAATTTAACAGGATCTGTGCTCTCTATGAAATGAGGTGAAAAGGATTGTAACTAACGATATTCTGATTATGATATGGACAGGCTGCTAGGACGTGGGGAAAAATTGGTGACTCATAAGAATATTCTGATTTATGATTAGGGTGTGACTAAGATTTCTTGACTAGAGAAATGATGATTTGATAATGATTAGGACATGAATAAGATGCCATGACGTAGAAAAATGATAATTCGTGGGAAGATCTGATAACGATTAGGGGACAAATCGAGAATTTGTTAGAAATAATTAAATACAAAATGTTTTTCTTGAAAATAATGGAACCAAGTTGACTTCGGAAGACAGCATAAAACCTCGTTCAATTTCCTCAATATTTATGTTTGACTTTGTACTTAGTTCATGGTTCGTAAGTCGTGACAAATGATTTGCAGCTTTTTAGATCGTATCAAGTTCAACTATGTTTTCAAATTTTTATTATTGACTCAGTTTTAATATTCAAAGTATTGGGAATACAACTTATTTTAATGCACGTTGAGAGAACAAAAATCTTCATTTTTACGAAAATTGAACTTCAACAGCACAAACAAATTTATTCATTATTGAGGTACTTGTAAAAACTTTTTTTTCCAAATTTTGTAATAATAGTAAAAACTTAAGAAAAATAGTGTTAAAATACTCCAATTTTTAATTTTTAGAAAAATATTTAGATATTAAATTTTTTGTTAATGTGGATAAAATGACGAGCCACGTCAAATTATTATTTTACCACGTGACTATGACATCTTATTTTTTTGTCACATACAAATTTTATTATTTAAAAATTAAAATTTAGAAAACTTTAAAATAATTATACACTCCTTCATATATTTTACTTCATAATCGTTTTAAAGTGTTTGATTTTTTTAATTTTTTAAATAATTAAATTCATGCTTACCACAAATATAATATGTGATTGTTAAGCAAAAATACTATTCGAATGTAACTTGTCACGTTATTTACATTAGCAAAGAATTTAATATTATATTATTTTTGCTAAAAATTAAAGTTGGAATATTTTAATGTTATCTTTTAAAGTTTGGGGAAAATATTATAAAGTTTATAATTTTTTTATTATCAACCATTCATTATTCTTTTCAATTTTCAAGAGACTGTTCTAGGAACAATTTTTAAAAGAGAAATTTCACATATGCAAAAATCAATTTGTCAGCGTCATTTTGTGGAGTGTGTCTGGTGTGGCCTATCTTTTCCTCCCAACCACATGGTAAATCCCTACTTGGAGAAACATCGAAACTTCTGGGGGAGGATGTCTAAAAAATGCCGATGTTGGCGTGATCTATATAGATATCAATATCCTAAAGATTTTTCTTTTCAATTTAACATGATATGGAGTCCAACCATTTTAGGCCTATCCCTTGTTCTGATTAGTTGAAGGCAGTAACTTTACACTCGTATAATCTGAATCCAGATTTTATGATTGGATTATGCTGAAAATCAAAATTATAGTTAAGGAACACATTTCTTCTTCTGAGAGGATCGATGTACACTTAAGTAGCTAGCTAGCTAGCTAGGTAAGCTTAACAAGTAACAACCCTAATGTCATTTTCACCTTTTCAGTTACTTCGCATTTCAAAGTTGGATCGGCAAACATGTTGGCGTTGGAAGGGAAAGCCAAGAATACATGGGCATAGACATAAATAAAAATGGACGTGGGATTTTAATTACTTCACATTATCAGGATTGGCTGAGAATCAAGGAAACGAAGTCTAACGGCGAATAATACATCCACTACTCCGCCTTGCTATTAATGTGAGTAGGTTGCCAAATTTAATTCCCCGGGGCTTTCAAGTCACATCGTAACATGGGGTTTGTTTTGAAGTCACATCATGGGGTTTGTTCAAGAAATTGGTACTTTGGAGATAACATCTATACTCGACAATTGATTTTATCCAACTATTGTGTTAATTTTCAAGCCTGATTTATATGGAAAGAACGACTACAATATGGTGACTTCATAGCTAAAATTTCGTGCATCATAAACTATTTTTGTGAGCTAATTTTTGAGTGATTTTGCCCAAATTTATTGGCTGGTTTTCTTTCGAAGATTGCGTGACTTCATGGTCAGTCGTATATTGTGATTTTGGTGAAATATTTCTAAAAGACTTGGAGGTGACGCAGCTCGTGTGTTTTAGGATGTTTCAATGTTAGAATGCTTGTTGGCTTGAGGTGTCTTTACGACTGCTGTGCATGGGATATTTTAATGATATTATCACAGATTTACAATAGATTTTTTTGGTGAATATCTTCTCGTTTTTTCATTGAAGAAGTTGGATTTTTAGAGGAGATATTTTTCTTATCTCAATTGTCTTTGTTTATATTTTTTATTATTTCAATCACTTGAGTTGCTATTTTCTCTTTTTATTATCGACTATTATTAAGAAAATTTTCTATTAAAGTTAGTACGAGGTGGTCGTATTGTTAGGTATGATTTACTTTTATGAAGTGTGAGGATAAGAGATAGTATTAAGGGTTGAATGAGTCGACTTAATGAAGCCTTGTATCAAACTATTGTTATCAGTGAAAGTGATTAAATTGGGTGAAAGCCTCGCAAATATAAACAAAGTGTTCTAAATTGTGTTAATACAATTTGGGTGTTAATTTACTTATTTTGCATTTAATTTTTCTATTTTCACTTGTAATAGAAAATTTACAGTTGCTGATGATAGTTATTTTATATCAAATAACTACAGACATAATTCAGAGCAACTGCGGTTGAACTATAACTTGTGCGATACTATATCGTTGACCTGCCAACTAGTCCTTTGATTGTCTTATTCGTCGGTGCAACCATTGTGCGATACATAAATTAAACATATGGTGGCCAGCGAGAGCGAGTATATATATATATATATATATATATGCTAATAATTTATGTGGAAGATTTTAAGATTACAACATCGATATTATGCTCAAAAGATATCAGATGGGCTGTTCTCGTTGTCTAACAAGAGCAAGATGTTGGTTGACACTGGTTGGATTGAATAAAAGAATGAAAATTATGCGAAAGTCAAACATCTTAAGTGTTTAAGGGTTCTGAGAGAGTCAAACAAGTCGTCCTGTACCTCTCCAGCTCCACTAAAACCTTAGAGTATTAGGGATATGCACATAAAAGCTGTCATATAGCGGCTAAAACTTGCACTTATTCTAAGTTGGGGAGGACCAAGTAAAGGACATAGTTTCTTCATATAACTTTAGATAGTTCATGACTTTAACTAATTTAAGGATTATTATTCCCCATAGGCTCTAGTTGTATAAGTTAGTTGTCTTTGATGAGAGGGCATATATATGTTGTGAATCCAGATTCTACTATGATTATTAATTGTGGAGCATTTATACAATTTAGTTGGAAGTAGCTAACTGTATGTAATTCGTGTTTAGAACAGTATATCCGATAGATACGCAAAAGAGGCATCAGGCTGCGAAAAATAATGTAAAACAACGGTAATTATGAGTTATGTGATTGAAGTCACTCTAAAAGGCTACGCTGTCTTTTCGTGATGTATAGAAGTAATTAGATAAGGCGACATATTAATCCCGGAAGAGATATCTGTAGAAACCCCCCATTTTTTGCAAGATTTTCCAGAGTTGCAATACAATTTAAGTGTTACGTGACATTCCAGTTTACATAAAAAAATCACAAAACCCTTTATAATGTTCACATATTCAAATCTCTAGCTTGTTCTCTCAGTTGATGTCCCTGAACCTTGGGAAGCTAAGAAGTGAAACAAAAAGAAAAAACAAACGTGAAGAAGATGTCAGATGTGATAACAAGCAGCTAGCTTATCTTGTAAATCATTAAATGTAACCATGCAATAGAAAGAAAAGAGATAAACTCAAATTTCTTCTCTTCTTTCTTTATGTGCTTTTTGAGCAACTGTTTATCTGATACTTCCAAGAGTTTCAAGCTTGGATTCGGCATTAAACTTACCTTCCCATCCAACCTCATTGTCCAAACATTTGCAATCACAAGCTGATAACGAAAGGAATTGATAAACAGTTATCATCCTTGCCATTATGGGCTGGCGATAAGCAGAAGCTTTAATTAGAAAGTCACAATTCTATCTAATTGTCTCAGCATGAGAGGATATAGAGATGGACAAGAGAACATATCCATTAAGCAAGCATGTGAATTTGGCATTATGGAGTGATAACAACAAAGTTGGTGGGCGGAGGGCAGAGGGCAGATGAATTGGTACCACTCTTCCGCTAGATACCGACATTTTGAACTAATAAGTTAACCAAAACTATATAAACAATGGACAATTAAGGAAATACCCAAATACCCACATCCAAACGTGCCTATAACTTAAAGCAGCTGGTCCCATACGTCAGACGCGTTCGGTTTATGTTAGTTGAGTTTGCTTTATCGCTTATTGATTTTAGGAAATATCCTACTTAAGTCCCTAATCTTATCTTCATTACTATTTTATACTATAATGTTATTAAAATAGTATCTGTTGCACTTCAGACCGTCGATTGTATCAGAATAAATATAAACTGATATATTTTTATATGCAATTTAAGTTTAAAACTTGGCATAAAAGAAACCGGCCGATTGTTTTCTAAAATTTTTGTCGATTTCCTGAAAAAACCGGTTCAATATAATCTGCCAATGCATGTGAGACCTGACCATGCGGGACCCAGCGGAGCTGAGTTTTTCTTCTCTGCACGTTCTGCACAGCAACCTATGTATCTCCATAGCCTTTGACGAGAGGAGATCGTCTGTCTAACCTTAGCCTGTCTTATTCTGTCCAAGATAAAAATGATATCATTTAAGCTTAAAAATTGGCCAAACTCTCGAGGCTCTGTCACTTCTTCTTTTGAAGCCAAAAGCCAAGCCAGCGTTCACAAACATGAAGCTTGGCTTTGGCAAAGATGCTTTTCATTATTATAATAATTTAATTG